>OY365817.1:16750875-16760875 GCA_959347315.1 Bimastos eiseni | reverse complement strand
TTCTTTTATTTTCTTATAAAAAGAAGTAACCTATAGAATTAATAGTAGTAATTATGTATAACAATATTGAAACTTTGCGGTAGAACGACTTAAAGTTTTTTTCCACAGCAGGATGAAAAGTTCTGAAGTTCTGGTTGAATCATAACAAATTATTATTTTATGATTGCACACAATTAATTTTATGCTCCTCCATTTTCCCATGGAGAAGCAAAATGCTCCTTAATGGAATAAATTGGGGTAGCACAGATCTGCTCATCCTGTGGTATAGATATTTCATTCAGCTCAAGATCTTCTTCCTCCATCCAATCCACACTCTCTCCATTTTCTTCTCTCGCGAGTATAACCATTAGTTCACGTTGCCGACGTGCAGCTACTCTCTGTGGCCTAATGCGTTTTGGTGGAATAATTGATTCCTGCTTGTGAGTTGCAGAGTGGTTGCGCAGCATGACTAACGACGCGAAGTATGTGTGACATTTTTTGCAAATCCTGTCGCCAAGCACGGATTGTATTGACGGACAGTAAAAGTCATATGGAATCAAAAAATTTATATTGCTTTATAAAATATTAAAGGACGTTTTTATAAATTTATCAAAAATTATTTTTTTAATGTGACGTCACATTACTCATGCCCCCTCCCCCCTCGTCACACATCGTCACAAATGTCAGACCCTTATCCCCCCTAAGTGCGTGACGTCATTTATGGACGGCCCCTTTTTCATTTGGGCTAAAGATAGTCACACTAATAATAATAATAATAATAAAAACGATGAATAGGCCTATAGAGATTCGTAGCTGAATAGAAGGGTGCGATAAATGAGATTTAAAAAATGACAATCATGTATAAGTTGAAACAGATAAGTTATTTCGTCATCACCATCGTTGTCGTCATCTATATCATCCTCTTCATGAATATCATCAATTCTTAGAATGCGTTTTAAAAAGGAAATTTGAAAATATCGATTAAGTTTAATTTTTGGCTGAGGTGAAGATTTGCTTCGAAATTCTACTTCAGTCCTCTTCGATCCCGATATTCGTTTCCAGAATACCCACGATTAAGGATGAAATGTTTATGCTCTGCAGCCCAAGCGACAAAGATTCTTGTATTAATGTTCGCCACCGCAACAGTTTTATTATTACCGAAATTTGATATCCCCCTTCTTCCAGCATCTTTTGCTCAGAAGTATGACCAACGTGATAACTGTCATCCCGCTGCCAGGGATGCTTCCAGTGGACATGGAGCTTGCAGCGCTTCAAACTGTGTGTATGTAGGTCTACTTGGCAAAGAATCGCATTGCCTTTCAGTCTTACGCATCAGGAAAAATGCGAAGCAGCAGTTTGACATACTACCATGGATTGATGAGCTTAGTCTGTCATGTTACGCGTCTATTCGTATCAGTCAATGGTGGCATTATACTCCTATCCTACCAGACTGAACCGATCCCTCTGCAGTGGGCATATGCAATGCAGCTGGTGTCTTACAGCAAGAAATAATGTTGTTCCCAGATATTCATCGCTTCAGATATGTGTTCTGTGTAATTCGGAAATCAAATGGAAACCTAGTATTGAGTGCGGATAAAGGAAACGGAAACTTTATGATAGTTTTAAAGGAGATCAATACAACTAGGAAAATTATATGTGAACATCAATCAGGAGTTTATGCGGACAGTGATGTGACATTTGTAGATGATTATGGTAGATTAGTGATATTTGGTTCGAAAAGTCAATTGGAGGTTTTCGATTTTGAATGTAATCTGTTGATTTCAACTGGTCGGAACCGGGATGAAGAGGGTTTCTATCTTTCCCGTGGATAAAGAGAGGAACGAGGTAGTTCGTCTTTAAAAAATTGTGAAAGCTGGGTCTTTGAACACCATGAACTTAAAAATTTCCCGTTTCACAGAACAATAGACTTAAACCACATCGCTATAATGGATCAATTGTATTCAACTGTTTGACCTTTCGTTTAATGGTCTTAACCTGTAGTTTCAAACAACTGTGTTGCAATAGAAATGTTTTCAATATGCATGTTGATGATCTGTTAATAATATCATGACATACCGAGTCCATCAGTGACGCAAGGCCTTAGAATCGTTTGGTAAGATAAATTATAGGCCGCAGATTCACATAGGGCTTAACAGTGGCGGATCTAGATTTTTTTCATCAGAGGGCACGAAGGGGCCAATTGGATACCCGAATTTGTAGAAACTGAGAGTGCTAGGTATAGCTCCACTCTGAGTGACAAATTTACAATTGTCACGTCAAGAGTCAAACTCATCCACAATGACATCCATTGTAATAGACTCTGCGTGCGCAGATTCAATCGACAACATTGTCAGACTACTTAGACGAATATAAGACATAGTGCTTCGCAGATATGTTTTAATTAATTTCAAAGCAGAAACGCTTGTCTCACAGGCTGCTGATGTTACTGGTAAAACAATGGCTATGTTCGACAGTCTGCACAAGTCATGAAAAGCAAGTTTGCCTGGTTCCAGAAAAGAATCCAGAAATATCGTTGGGGTTATTTGCGTATAAACTTCAACGTCTTAACAGGCGCCCAACTTGGAAATGTCATGGTTGAGGTCTTCGACAGTACTGTCATACAAAAGTGCAAAAGACAAAATGCTATCATAATTATTTCATGAAAGACATATGTTTTGGCATAAATGCCTGTCGCGGGGATTCATAGCAGTAAGTGAATGGTCGGAGAATCGTCTATCCAGTTCGAAAATGATACAATCACTAATCGGATTGTAAATGTGCTGCTTAAAATGCGGGTTGTGTGTTCACTTGAGAACATTGTCCCACAGTTTCATCAACTGCCGAGCTAGAGAAACGGGTGGGCATTAAACGGACAGTCAACAGTTTAAGTCTAGTAATGACAACAAGCCTCTCGTTTCAAGCCTTGAACTACTCTTTCATCATTTTCCCCCAGCAACATCCTCTAGCATAAAATGCTTCCAATGCATCTTAGTATAATAATAATAATAATAATAATAATAATAATAATAACAATAATAATAATAATTATTATTATTATTATTATTATTACTATTATGATATTCGTCAATACTCAAAGTAGCTTAATTCTTAAAGATGCATGTCTAACTTAAAAGAGTCTTTCGGATGAGCGAGAGTCGAGCGAATCATAATCAGTGTGAGACTGTGATTAGAGCGGACAATAAAGCGTACGCGGGAAGGGCAACGAGTTATCGTTGTCTTTAACATCGGCATCATCATTAGAATATTATCATCATAGCCATCATCATCACAATAATATTTATTGTCGTTATTATCATCATCATCCCCATTTTCATCAGTATTCGCATCGTCACTATCGTTATCGTCATCGTCGTCGTCATTATCATCATTATCATTAGCACATCATCATCATCGTCATCATCATCACAATAATATTTATTGTCGTTATTATCATCATCGTCCCCATCGTCATCAGTATCCGCATCGTCATTATCGTTATCGTTATCGTCGTCGTCATCATCATCATTATCATTAGCATATCATATCATCATCGTCATCATCATCACAATAATAATTATTGTCGTTATTATCATCATCGTCCCCGTTGTCATCAGCATCGGAATCGTCATTATCGTTATCATTATCGTCGTCGTCGTCATCAGCAGCAGCAGCATCATCCTCATTGTCATTATCTTATCGTCATCAGCATCGTCATCATCATCATCAGCAGCAGCAGCAGCAACATCATAATAATCGTCATCATCAGCAGCAGCAGCAGCAGCAGCTGCAACATCATCATCGTCATCATTGTCATCATCTTATCAGGATCAGTACAGTCATCATCATCATCATCCAAGCATCAGCATCGTCATCATCATCATCATCGCCGTAATCATCATAGTCATTATTATCATCATCACATGGTTATTGTTAACATTAGCATAATTTGGCAGGCACCTTCCACCTAAAGTTTAGAAAGCATTCATCGATGCCTCCTCTTTAGTACCTGTTGCATTGAATCAAACCGGAATTTTACTGCGCATTAAACATCTTGAGATTAGTAATCGTTTACCTGCATAGAGGGCGACACAGAGCACAGAACACGTGACGCTCAGAGAGATCATCGTCGTCATCAGCATCCGTCTTCTTCTTCGTCTTCCTCCTTTAGCTGCTGGGTTGTTCGTCTGTCTTTCGTCGAATAAACTTATGGAGGCGACAAACCCTCGAAGCAGAAGAACGAACGACGACGATGGATGAATGAGAGACACCGACGACGACGACGCTTCAAGGGTAATGGGTGGAAGAGCCGGCGAAGGGAGGGAGGTAGGGCTGCAGCTGCCTCAAGCGGTCGTCGCTAGGTGGTCGGCCTCGGTCCTCGTTTCGTCCGCTCTGCGGCGCCCGAACAACGTTCTCGACGTCGACGACGCACGCAATCAGTGCAGCAACCGATGGTCTATGTGTCTGTCTGTCTGTCTCTCGGTCTGTCTGCCTGTCTGTCTGTCTGTTTATCCCATCTGTCGGTCGGTCTGCTAATCGTCCTAATCCGGAACCAATACGTCATATATGATCATATAATCCTGCGTTTGAATCTTTGCTTTGGCTTCCTGTCAAGCAAAGGTTTCGTTTGAAATTGGGCTCACGGTTATAAAACGCCAGTGACCACCAACGATATTATAAATTATTCAACGAAGTCAACTGATCATCTTTCTCTGATCATACCTAAAACAAGAGTTGGTCTATTTGAACGAGCTATTTCAGTTGCTGACCTTTAATCTGGAATATTCTCCCTGAGGCCCGTCATTCGTGTCAGTTCGTATTTCAAGTTGACCTCTTGTATGACATCATTCACATGCTGGATGGCCTTGAACCTGCTCATTTTTTTATCAGGTAAGATGCTTAATACATCCAGTTATGCAAAGTGACTATAAAGTCACATTTGAACTACTGGCTTGGGCAGGTGGTTATCAGAATATGTTCAAGCATATAAGCCTAGGCCTATATTCTTCCGTCGTAAAGGGTTGCAAGATATATTTGTAGGACCTACTACTTGGCAGAGCAATTTTCATCTATTTAAGCAACTATAAAACATTTAGTTACAATATTTCATGAACTCCAACCGGCAGTTCACACCATATTGGCACTCTCATAGTTTACTCTCTGATACTTTTCATCCACGCCTCAAGATTCTTCTTTTTCTCGGTCCCTTATCGGGACTCGGAAGCGCCTCTGAGTAGTCGTCATGAAGGGGCGATTTATTAAATTAATATAAATTCAATTCAACTCATCTTGAAGGGGCGCTATATCAAATATTTATGACTGATCGATTGAATTCAATGACTGTTTTTACTCACATGTATACAGCGCTTGAAGTGGGGAAATAGAGGTGCCGGTATGGTTACAATTGAGAACCATCCTCCTTTCCTGCTCTTTGGTCTGGAGAAGTACCGGGTATGCTTGCAAACGGTCAGAAGAGGTGCCGGTATGGCATACCGTTTCATATCGTCCAACTTCAAGCCCTGCATGCATAGTATACTTCGTTAAAAAAATTATCACAGGATCTTCCTCTTGTTCCTTCCTCTCGGACCTCTGTGATGCAGCATCGTGTTTTCTTGCCTTCCATTGGATCTTCCAAGATCCAATGGAAGGCCTAAGAACTCTACCCTATTTTTTTAATTCCACTCTTAATCTTTCTAATTTGGCCGAGGCTGGGCCGGCAGCGCCTCTGAATAAATTTCTTGAAGAGGCGCTATGTTAAGTTTCATTGATTGATTTATTGATCGATTGATATTAGTTCCACAATCTTAGGACATCTTGTGATGATTCCTTGAGATGAATAACAATGGGAAAGACTAAATAATCTGCCCCAGCGTGTACTCCACATGAATGGTTTGCTACCATAGACAGACTGGCGAAATTTTCCAGATAGCGGTATACATCAAAATTAAGCGCTAGTACGTTGCTAACATCAAGTTAGTACTAACTTGATTATCTGTTTCTATATACATATAGCCACTGGTAACGCACATGTGAGCGATTCAAATCAACTTCAAACTTCACATAGACCCAACCTATTAAAATCTCTTTTTATTGTTTATTGCGTTAATATATATGAGAATTTATATAGGACCTACGCACATATACTACCATGTCCAAACATAGCCATATTGGGCCTATGATATTTGTTCTAGAGTAAACCTATCATCAGATATGTTGACTTGAGCAATATATTTATATATATACATGTATAAATTCAGTCATAATCTACTACCTCCGATCTTCAACAACTATTTTACTCCACTATCTGAGGCCACTCCCTATTGTCTATGCTCCACATCCTCCTCTTATAGGCCTGTATACACTCGTACAAATACAAGAACGTTCACGATCAAATACTCGGGTGCTAAACTCTGGAACAGCCTTCCAGAAAAATTGAAGGACCTACCAAATGTTTGTATATTTAAAATAAAAATCCGTGAGCATATTACTTTGACTTCGCTGGATTAAATACATACTGCATAACACTGATCTATGTATGACTCTGATGTAACCATGATCATTATCAACATAATCATCATTAACATGAAGACTGTAAAGGCAGGCATAGCAAACATGTAAATTCAACTCGAACAATGCTGTTTATAACCAATAATTAATTAAGCTGCGTTTTTTTCCTTCTTAGTATTATTTAAGTGATCATTATCAACATAATCATCATTATCAACATAATCATCATTAACATGAAGACTGTAAAGGCAGGCATAGCAAACGTGTAAATTCAACTTGAACAATGCTGTTTATAACCAATAATTAATTAACCTGCGTTTTTTTCCTTCTTGGTATTATTTAAGTGTCGACCTCTGATCATCACAACTTTTGCCTCTTGATATGTGGGTGGCCCCCCTACAGGACCTCGGTCCTTCTCGGGTCTTATCCTCCCTGTTGAACCTTACATGTCGTATCAATTTATTATCAACTTTGTCATAATGTAAATGCCGAGGTCAATAAAAAAAATTGTATATATGCAGGTATGTATAGAGTAGTTCAATTCATTGATGTGCCCTAGATTTAAAATGGTTTTAGAAACAAATTATGATTACCTGTTGTAGAGGTATGTCTATACATGTGTAACACAAAGTCACAAACAGGTCTAGTATGACGATTTGCCTACGTGTGTTTGTAAATATTTGTTTTGATATTTAGATGATTGTGATGTCTACAATTCTCCTGGGGAATTTTGGATGATTTTCAGCCTTAGTCTATCATAAGATGGCACCAGATGAATGATACATCCAAAGTGCCCTTCCTTTTTCACTTCCTGCCTCCTTCCTTCTTCATCCTCTTTCTCCACCAGCGCCAACTGCCAGGAATTGATGGACAGGCTCGCAAATAGCATCGCTTGTGGAAGCGTTACACAGAACGCGTTCGGCCTAAATTGAGTTATGCGGTGCTATTAACGAAGTTGTACTATTCTAAGGTATGGTAATTGTCTATGCAGGGACCGGCTATATATAGGGTTATATGTAGGGATGGAGGAGGAGGAGGAGGAGGAGGAGGAGGAGGAGGAGGAGGAGGAGGAGGATGGGTTGACATTCAAGCCGTCCTATACTTTATCATGTGCGTCTGTTTCTGATGAGATTGGGTTACCTAGGTTACACTTTGATAAGCATAACCATCGACGTATATTGTATATATTATATATATATTAAATGATGTATAAACATATATTTTATATATATATGTTATGTAGCTATATACATCGATACGTATATGACAAACGATGTAGGCCTAACTGTGACGAAGTATCTATGAACGAGATTATCTAATTTTCAAGATGAATATGGGAATGCGTTATTATAGGACTATTCTATTTATCTTATAACTTTTCAAGGTGGTCGGGGTGTATACACACAATACGCTTATATGTTCATATATATATATATATATACTTTCATTTTGAAGCAAATTGCGAGGTGGGGTGAATTCGACCAATGCTTACGCATTCAGCGTCGGCCACATCAATGTCCTATAACTGCCCTTCGACTTTCGACATAAGAACTTGACGTCTTTCTATGATCTGTAGGCTGCGAAACGTGTCATCCCACCTTCACAAGTATAATGTAGGCTATCTTACTTCATTAGGTTGTCACCCATATTGGTCACGCAACGCAATCTATCGAATAATTTATTTCAACCTGGCTCTGTGTTGGCTGTTCTAGACCAACACAATATGATGGGCAGCTGCGATACAAACGGGATTGTCCCTGAATAGGTAGGTAGTTGCGGAATAACAGCGGCAACTGAAGATTACTCCGCAGTGGAGTAATCTTGGCGACAACTCCACCAGGGTGCGGGGGGGTGGCGAGTGGCCACACTACCTTCTTGAAAAGCTTCATATACCCATGGACGTCTATCCCCCGGAATCACTGGAGCAACTTCTCCCTTCCCTTCGCTTCCCCTCCCCTCCCTAACTCATTTTTTTAGCGGGACTCTGGGAAGCAGCACCCGCAAAAGTTTTTTGAAAAAGCAGATGCATGTAGGCAAGTTGGCACATTCCTAATGCAAAAATCGACTCTGATAATTAGTCTTAATTACCCGTGAGCGTTCAGTGACTTGTAAACTTTTTATAATTTTCATGCATGGGTAATTTCTCCACTTTCGGGGGAAAATTACCTGGATTAGAATTACAATAAATCTTGAGACTTTTCTGCAGTTTATTAGATAACAGAACAAATCGATCAATGACTTCATCCGTGTTTAAGTCGTCGACAATGTCATGAAATTCGCTAGAATACTGTAACTAACTAGGCCTATAAATATTCACTATATATATAACGTTAACCTGGAGTAGGTAAGTAAGCTGTAAGCAATTTTGACGAACATACGGGCCAAACAAGGTGATGAATCGGAAAACAAACCTTGCAAAGTTAATGGCACACACCCACACACACACAGACACACACATACACTGACACTGTGGAATAGAACAGGATAGCTCAATTGCAAATAATAGAAGAGTTGCCAGCAATTATATAATATATTAAAAAATTGTTTCCCCTCCTAAATTCTCAATGAAACCTTCCCCCCCTATTTCTTGGATGGAGCATTTGCTCCAAGACTTCCAAGATGTAGACGCCTCTGTATATATAGGCTACCCATTGACGGAGTTGTCGCATGGCGAGATCAGGTCACCATTTCAATAAGCCTGGCACACAAGGCGCAATAGATACATTGGAAGTGGATCAGGGATAGGAGAAGGAAAACCGCGACCTCGCCCCTTGATACTTCACAACAAAAGATTCAGTCCACAACTGAAAAGAAGAGAAGGGTCGGTGGAATGGGTACAGATCAAGGGCTGCAAACGTTTGGGTTTTTTGGCTATTTGGCTTTTTGTTTTTTTACCAAAAAACCCAAAGAACCCAAAATGGCAATTTTTTGTTTTTTTTGTTTTTTAAGTATATTTTGTTTAAATTACTAATATTACTATTATGTTACTAATTATGTGTTATTCAGTCGGAAATCAAGCTAAATTAATTATATGAACAAGTTGATGCTATTTTCATGCTGTGTTTGCTGCCTTTTATAACAAAACTGTTGTTACAAGATCCAAAGGAAAATTAAAAACCAAAAAGCAAATAAAACCAAAATACCAACACAAAAAAAAACAACTTTTGATTTTTTTGCACCTCTGGTGCAGATACATGAACGTCGGCCATAAAGTAGTAAGACGACAGAAATCCATTGCATGACAGACAAAAACTGTATGGAGATCAGGATCGCAGTAGACACCTACGGGTTTTAGACCCCACGGAGTGTGCAGACTCTCTCGAACCTAGACTTTGATTTATATGGGCAATATTCACTCAGCACACGAACAATGGCCTATGCAACATATAGCCTCGCATCACTGAGATTCCTCGACTCGTTTAGGCGCAAGAATCTGGTTCACCGGTCTAACCCAAATGCAACACATCATGCGAATTGAGCATTAATGAGCCTTAAATTGCTCTCACATACCGGGTCC
>OY365817.1:15983543-16103759 GCA_959347315.1 Bimastos eiseni | reverse complement strand
GTCTGTCTGCCTGTCTGTTTGTCTGTC
The DNA here is from genome assembly GCA_959347315.1 of Bimastos eiseni. Taxonomy (NCBI): domain Eukaryota; kingdom Metazoa; phylum Annelida; class Clitellata; order Crassiclitellata; family Lumbricidae; genus Bimastos; species Bimastos eiseni. Next base: position 16,103,732 of record OY365817.1, on the reverse strand, counting down.
TGTCTGTCCCTGCAGGCGATGTCACCTTACTCATATCTTCCATCCATTCTATTTCTCCTTTTTTCTCCGTTAATTCTCCGCTTAGACGCGTAAAAGAAACCTCCGGCTTCGTATCCGCAAGCGGCCTCGATTTCTCAGTTGGCGCTACATGAATTAACGGGGACGTGTCGTCGGTAACTCAGTCGTGGATTAGGCGCCCCTCGCCCCTCTGCATCCTAATTACCATAATGAATGAGCCAATCAGACGCCTTTCTTCTCCTCAAAGGCACTTAGTCTATATATATATATGTATATAATATATATAGGCTCTATACACTGTAGGTCTAGTTCTATCTATTTTTTTCTCCGGTGGCAGTTGCGGACAAAAATACATGCAATCAGATTATTGCGGCAGTGCATTCAGAGACTCTCTGTCTGTCTGTCTGTCTGTATCTGTCTGTCTCTGTCTCTCTCTCTCGCACTCTCTCTGTCTCTGTCTCTGTCTCTGTCTCTCTCTCTCTGTCTCTCTCTCTATCTCTTCTCTTCCACTCCATAGCTCTATCCTATGTCTGTCTGTCTGTCTATTTATCCTTCTCTGTCTATCCCTGTATGTCTGTATGTTACCTCTCCTTTTACGTGTGTATCTCACATCAATCGTGCATCTGTATTGCAGTGTTGTACGCGTGTCAGCTGACATTCATCATTGCCAATAGTTTTTCATTATCCTATCCTGCGGTTAGAAGCCTTGTTCCTCGTGGCATCCAAGTTGACCTAGTTGATCCCCGCCCCGTAGTACCCACAATGCAACATAATTGTCTAGGCTGGTCTTATTGTCATTGGCGTAATTCATTCTATAGCAATCAGCAAACGAGCTTCTCCCTTCTTCTGTCGTCAGTTCGGGACCATGTGTGATGAATGATCTTGAAGACTAGTATTGCGCTACACGATTGTGCAATAACTATTACAATTAGGCTATACAATAGTACACACGTATAGCGGAACTACATGTATATTGAACCTTTTAGATCGCCCTTATTTAGACCCCAGCAGGACAAGAATTGCTATAGTCTAGGTCATATGCGGAACTGATATAATATTCTTTCCCTGCTGTGTGGTGATTAAATATTAAAAAATCAACTATAATATAAAGATCCACATAATGTCGTAGCTCGACCGTAAAGTATGTTTTGCCTCAGGATCCGATTTGTCAAGATAGAAGCAGATTTCGTGATGACCCACGGGGTCGATTGTTGAGAATTTCTGGGAATCTGAACAATTCCGCTCTATATCAACGCCCTTGTAGCTGAAGCCAGAGGTCCGACCTCTCTGAACCACCTCGGACACTGCTTTGCCCAGTGCGACGATCCCATATATATACCGAGGTCAGTCATCGCCCCCTCTGTCCGCCTACCTACCCCTCTGGAGATCAATCATTCTCCTCCTGAAGTTGGCCTCCCATAGCTGCTGTCGTCAACCTACCTCCCTCTTTCGGATCTGGCGTTCCTATAAATGCCCATTTAGGAAGATAAACTATGTCCACGGTCGACATCAAAAGCCGAAAACGAATGAAAACGATGGCATAGCGATACGATCAGTCTCCGAGACGAGCAAACGGACGGACGGACGACGACGGCAAAGACTGCTAACGAAGCGGCGAGAAAGCGATTTCAAACGAGATTCATCTTCATCGTCGAAGCGAAATTTTCCCCATCGAACGGCATCTGAAGAATATTTCGAGTCAATTTAGATAATTTAACGCGTCGATCGCGATTTTCGACTCAGGCAAAGATTTATCCTCAGAGAGTAGGGCCTACAGGCCAAGGGGTACGGAAAGCGTCTGAAAATTGAAAACCTCGGCAAGATTATTATCACCGGCCACAAAATTCTAAAACCGTTGTCCACTTTATCTGCATGCGAATAATAAATGACCCTACATCGTTCAGAAGCATTTTTAGGTGCTGGCTCCCCGATTTTTTCGACCCAGTATAGGTCTAGGCCTCTACCATATTGCTTAAGTTGGTATCACTGTCACGATTTCTAAATTTGGCTCTAAAGAAATCTTGAGATAACTAATAGGTCCATGATGGAAGTTCATGCTGACTTGATTTTCATGTTCGCTAAGTTAACAACTGTAATTGCGTCGTCGAGCCGTGTGCACTTCTGAGCAAAAGATGTTGGCCAATATAGGCTTTCAAACTGAACGATTTAGACTTTAGAGACTATAAAAATCAATGCAACTCTTGACTTAGCCACTCCAATCAATCAATCAATCAATCAATCTCTTCATCGATCACCACAAATAGTCTAAGTGTAGGTGCCAAATGGCAAAGGCAGAACTCAAACGAGGAACCAGCTGGGTCAACACTGTGCAGAGTTGCTTAACTAGTCCTACTTTTAGTTCCTAATTAACCAAGTATACTGTAGGCCTATAAAGCATAAGCAGCGTCATTTGCGTGCATGTAGGCCTACGCATCTATTGACATTCTTCTGAATGGCCGGTGACCTTTCCTTCATCCGGTTAACTTCCGTTGCGACATTAAATTTCGATAAAGAAAAGTTGCCAGCGTAGGATACATATAGGCCTATACACAGACAATCATACATATATATATATATACAGATAATAAGGCCTATATACAGACATTCATAATTATATAGGCCTACTCCGGTCTGAAAAACATTGCCCTATGCCTTCACTGTTCATAAAGCCTGAACTTGGTTTTATTCAGTTAGTTCATAGCTAACGAGAGGTGACGAATCTAAATCACATTAAAATTGCAAGCACGCCAGCGCAGTATAAGTTGTTGTCTTTTCATGGTCCTTCCCAGCTACTTCATCGGAGTTCATCCTATCGGGTCCATTGCAGCAGCTCCTAATCACCCTACCGTATCGACGAAAGCAGCCATGTCCAGCAATGGGCCAAACAAATGTGGCTGTTAGGTTTATAAAGACCTAGTCTGTGCGCGTACGACACCTTTAAATTGAACCCTCTCCGAAAAGCTTTCGTTCTTAAAAGACGACAATACCTTCAACACAAAGTACTAGAGCCATTCTATGGATTGCTTACTTTCGCAAAGGAGTCCACGTCTAACCAAACGAAATAACATAGTAAATTTATAGTAATTTATTAAATCGCAAGCACAACCCGTCCGCACATAAGTTACGCAATAACTGTCCCTTTGGTATCAACGGCAAGCCATAACGTTTAATGGATAAGCGTAATGTGAGGCGGACAAACGTTGGCCCGTTAGTCGTATAGATGTCACCCAGCGGCGAGTTTATCAGCCTATATGCCAGCCATTTGGTAAATGCCATCGTAAAGCCGCGCTCTAATGGACAGCTTAGAAAATCCAAACCATCGGCATTGTTCTAAATCATCATTTAGCTGCGTCATAGGATTCTTCCGACTTACACCGACAGACTTACATCGAGTTAGATTCGGCAATGGAGGTTCATCCACTTTTAATCTTGAGGCTATGTTTTACTAGGCAGGCAAGAAATTATGTTCGAAATAATTTTCCTGTACGAAACTATGAACGTAAGCCCAATGTTGTTTACGCAAAAGGGTTCCAAGACAGCCTACGAGATCCTCACAAGTCACAACTTCACAAGGCCGATCACTATGCAGACAATTAATTAATGTAAAATATCAATTAGTGTAAAGCAATGTAAACCAGTAAGTAGAAATATTTCCACACCTGAAGAAATGCCAAAACATCCTAAATTTGGTCCTGTAATGACACAATCTATGCAGCTTTTAACAAAGGCCAGATCCTTAAGCTGCCACCCGGCCATGGCTTTCCTACCTAACAAAGAATACTGCAATTTGAAGCCCAGCATACTTAGTATACACAAAACTATTGGTTTAGTTCCCTCAATTCAACTCTACCACTGTTCATACTTTGGCAGTGCCAGTCCCAAGCCCGAGTAAAGGAGGAAGGCGACACTAATGAACTTTATCACGCTGGGTCGTTAAACTGAAACTAACAGCACCCTTCACTCAATGGCAGCACTAATGGCCCATTATGTATAGGAAGCCCAGTTTCAATTTTTCAAAACATTGCACTAAATTAATCTAATTTTTAAGCACAAAAAACGATGTGCAAAAATCGAATACTACTCTTATTTGAATAAATGAAAATTGATTTAATAATGACAATACCCTTGCTCCTTGATGAAAATTCAAAATGCCTGATTTTTCCATTTAAACGCCATAGTTATGTACCAGCATGATTTTAACTTTTATTTTAGTTTTAACCAGTGATGCTAGGAGTAAAGCCTCGCAATGAAACTTGAATATTCTTAACTTCAGACAACACAAAATCTACAAACCATCACCTGTACTGCACATGTGTAGATATTTGGACATGGCAACATCTGTCACGTGATCACAATTTATTTTTTACAATGTTTCCACAACATTTTCATCAGCCACTGAAATCAGTCCACAAAGAGGAACCCATGATGGGCTTCCCAGGTTGGAAAAGTCTGCTTGGAGTTTATCGATCATAATCTACGTTTTTTCGTACTTTCCTGTTTAACTGACTTCTTTCTCTTCTTATCGTTCTTCTTTGCAGAGCTAAAAATTAAAAAAATTTTGAATCATTCAATAGTAGACTGAGAACAAAGTGCAGATGCACTGTTTTTGGAGCACTATGTCAAGAACAATCTTACAAATTAATTATAAAGTAGAAACAAAAAGTAACAGAATTATTCGACTCTGCAAATGTACGTCTGACAATTCTTGGCTAGGCGTGCGTGAATGAGTCGGTTTAATTTACGATGGACTAAAATCCAGTTATTCATGTCTTAGAATACCAGAGGAACGCCATCGAGACAGAAGTTTTCTTCAAGAGACAATGTTTACACTACACTTAGTGTATTGTAAATACTTAAATCTCCTTTTCAGATTTATTTCCTCCTAAAACATTATGTCTGAGTACTGATAAAGTATGTGTATGCATAGGAAATGGGAGTGAGCATTAATCCATATGCATTTGCTTGCATGTGAAGGATCTACTGATAAAGTACCTATGCATGAGAAACTGGGTGATAATAATTTGGATACGATTTGCATTATTCAAATGAACCACTGAACTGCTATCATACCAGGACAATTAGGACAATATTTAGTAACCAGTTTCTCATCAGAATTGAAGCAGGAACATGTAAATAGACCCACAGGTTACTAACTCAAATGAGACCATAAGCAATATATAACAAATTGTGTCACGTGTATGCCATGTTACCTATGACTGCTATCAACTATCAAGCAGTTCTACAGCAAGTCTGAGGGTGCGTCAAACATACGTATGCAAGTAGGATGGGAGCACAGTTCTTTACATGACAATTTTTTCAATTTCTACGTATATGCTAGTGATGACCGTCAAGTCTGTAAAAAAACCCACCCCTTCTTCCTCTGCAGGAGTCCGATCAACTTGTTGCACTGTTTACGGACGTCTGTACTGATTTTTCGTAAACAAGCAATACTCTCAGTGAAGTTCTCTGGCATTTCCTAAAAACATTGACCATATTATATTATGTTAAATGAAACTATTCAAACCTCATTCATCTGACCATTCAATTGAGAATTCAATAAACTTAACTCATTTAGAACGAGGACTTGTTTAGTTCTAGCTTCATAAAACAGAAACAAAAACTAACAGAATTATTCTACTCTGCAAATGTACGCCTGACAATTCTTGGCCAGGCATACGTGAATGAGTCGATTTAATTTACGATGGACTAAAATCCAGTTATTCATGTCTTAGAATACCAGAGGAACGCCATCGAGACAAACGTTTTCTTCAAGAGACAGTGCACCTAGCATCAAGTAAAGATTTATACAGCTCCTTTCAGATTTATTTCAACTTCAGAATAAAAAACTCAGGAGATGCTGGTCAAACATGTATTCATCAAAATTTTCAGAAAAAACCAATAAGTGATGAGAAGGCAAAACTGAACAAAGAGGAACATAGTAAGCTGCCTCATCAGATTTTAAGCAGGAAGATGTAAACAGATCCACTTGTTACCTCAAACAAACATTACAAGATCATAAATTTTTTTATATGAATTATCCTAGTAAATTAATAGTTACTGGGCAGCAACCATGCTTGCATAAGGACACCAACCTAAGAAAGTTGATTACACAGCAAGAACCAAAGTACTGCTGACACGAAAAGATATGTCCCAAAAATGGTTTCTTTTGTCACTAACACACGGAAATAATAATTAGGCAAATGAAGTCAGCAACGAGGTAGTCTCCATATGTACTCTATAGAGTCTAGAGTGCTTACCAGACACAACTGTCCAGCTGAAATGGCTTGACTGAGCAGTAGCAACAATTGCTCAATGAATTTCTGCTTCATCTTAACGGCATCATCAGCAACAAGCAACTAAGAACAAATTCAGCTAAAAGTTAATTGTAAACAATATTTATGTGGCTTAAAAAAACAATGATTTACTCAAGATAACATAGACATCAGATAATCACTCAATTAGAACAAGTGTCTGTCAGTAGTAAAAACTGATCAGATCTTGACCAGAACTGTGTATTGGATTACGATTGTGAATACAATTTCAACTGACAGATGTTTTATGCATCCGCTAGTGAATAAGCTGGTCACCATGAAAGTGGCTTTTATGTCAATGAGAAATTTTAAAACAATAATGAAAATTAAAATGTTTAGAGCTATAGAACAGCGTTTCTTAACCGTTTCAGTGTGAAGAACAAGCAGGAAGATTCTCCATTACACTCTGACCGGTCCCCAAATTATTAATTTCACCTTACTATGCACTAGAATTGATTTAAATGCATGTTTGGACAATTCTGTAACCATAAACCATATCGCCAGTCTTGTGTTTTCTGCAATGACTATTTAGGAGGAAAGAGATAAAACCACAAATATTACTTTCAAAATTTATGTTTCTAGATTCACTCTGCTACCCAAGGTTACTTAGTAAGCTAGAGAGATGTAGAGACAAACTGATGACAACCATTTGGCTGAGGCACAGATACATATACAGATACATGTGTATCTGTATATATGTGTGTATGCATCTGTCTATCTGTGTGTTTCTGTTCCTCTGCGTGCTTGTGTGTGCATATGTGCATCTGTGCATGTCTGTACTTTGCCATTTATATAGGTTCATAATGAATTGTCACTATCACTCTTGAGTAACAGAGGAGCCAGTAATTTTTATCTGAGCCACCACCAGAGGGCCAGCCACATTTCCAATGATCAACAGGATATTCTCAGTAATGAATATTCTTATCGATATTATCACAGAATTGAATTAAGACCATAAAATATAACATTCTTCTCTACAGGGTCCAAAAACATACAAAGTCCTTTATCTCTTTAATCAATATGGTTTGGCACCCATTAACTTTTCTTGTGATTAGTTCTGTTGCATTAAGTGCTTAAGTATGTTTGCCATTACAAAATCTTTATAGGAAAAGAGCCTGAGACAACAAGAAAAAGATACAAGGAGGAGAGGGAGGCATGCAGAAGGAGACAGACAGACAGACAGACAGGAATGCATCATGTATTATCAATGATTTACTAATCATGACTGATGCAGTTGCTGCACAATGAGCATTATTTTATGTCTTGCCAATTCGAACCTGAGTGAAGGCTAGCTACTCTAGACCAAATGTCATTCTCAACAATGAGTCATGAGTCTTACATATTTTACAGCCATCAACAGTGGCTAAAGTAGTGAGAAAGTGTTAAATAATAACAGTTCTACTTACATTTGTGATGCCCTTTATAACCTTTTCTCTAAATTCTTGGTTAGAACTTTCTAATTCTTTGACCTAAAGAAGTTTGAAGACATATTAGAATTTAGGTTTTAAAATTACAATGAACAACCAATTACTGAAACTCCAACAATTTACACAAATAAAGTCACCCAAACATGAGATCTTATTCAGTGTAAATTAATCAATCAAAATCAATTAAAAATACTTGTTAAAGTGCTGCTTCAAGATATCAAAATAATATAAGCTGCACATCCAAAAACAAGTTGAAGCCCATCCTAAATCACTAATGCCAGATATGAATATATCACAGCAAAATAAAGATTAATTAATATGCAAGAAGACTATTCAAGTCATATCAACAAAAGAGACCAAAATCTATCAAATATTTAACTTTTACTATTTCTGACAAAAACATGAGGTTTTCACTTAGCTAACCAGCAATTTTAGCGAGTATCAAGTTCTTATTATATCCAGTTTTTATTATTTTCTCTAACTCAGAGTAATTTCTCAGGCATGGTCAACAAATTAATTATTGTTCATTTAAAATAGATAACTGTGTATATATGTGTTGAACTCTGCAAATGTACAGCGGACATTTCTTGGCCAGCTGTAGGTGAACGAGCCTCTTTAATCTACGATGGACTAAAATCCAGACACTCATGTTTCAGAATACCAGAGGAACGCCATCAGCACAAATGCCCAGTGGCAATACCTAAAAAAACTAAGTACAACTTTTTACGAGTCAAATTACATAGAAAAAATCTCTTAGCTATCCAATTCTTCACTAAATGCAGAGCAAAGGAAATGAAAATGAGCAGCAAAAATACATATAAACAGACAACAGTAAACTTAATCAACATACCGTTTTCGTGCTAATCATAGCTGCGAGAAGCATCGAAGCATTAGTCTACAGAAAAAACTAAACTGTCTCAAACAAATAAAATTATTAGGATATTCTAAACAAACATATGGAACTCAAAAGTTACGCCAAATGCGTAACTTTTGAGTTCCATATGTTTGCTTAGAATAGAATAGCCTTAACTGAAATCAATACAGCAAGCAATTATTGTTGCAATGTCTGTGTGGCACAGTGGCTGAATGGTAAGAGTGGTCAGCCTGTAACGCGGATTCGATCCTCGTCTGAGGAATCACAGTGAAGGACCTTGAGCAAAAAGTCCTTTGCGTGCAATTACTCTGCACTATATCTGCAAGAGTTGTGTGTGTGCACTTCTTAACTAATTGTAAGAAGGGGAATAGCAAATTACAGTTGTATTGCATTGTAAGTTGAGGTTATTCTGTCAAATAGATAATCATTGGGAATTCTGGCTGCAAAGAAGTGTAAGAGGCCCTTTATATCAGATTGAAAAAGTTTGATAACTTAATGTAAACTTTAAAGCACAAACGGGAACATTTTTCTACTAGAGAATCTCTATTTACCTCAGCACTGCTATTCTTAATGACATCAGACATTACTGAGACTGAAGGGGCAAGCACCTCTGATTAATGTCTCGGAGTCTCCCTATACATTGCAACATAAATTGAACCTTCCAATTGCAGTAGCACTGAACTTGTTATACAGCTGATGGTGAAAGAACAGGATTGTGGCAGAAAGTTCATCTATCATAAATGCCATAAAAAAACACAAAGCCTCATAAACAGACTCAATCAAAATGGTTGACTGGAAACCATTAATGACCAGCATCACGGAGAATGAGACTTCATCATTGGACCTTGTGATTGGAGGTATTTTCAGTATTTTGCTGTCTTATGGGTATTTTGCTGCACATGTAGGAGGAAATGTGTTTGCATGAGCATAACGTATAAGACGCGTGCATGCGAATGTAAGCACCTAATGCTGATTATCAAGTCAATGTAAGAAGTACTTAAACGATGAAGTGAAAATGTTGCAGAACTCACTCGGTTGAACACTCGAACATCAGACGACAGAACGTAATTCAGAAGCTCTTCCCGTAAAGGCCAAACTTCACTCTTAAATAAAATACATCAAAATAAATAAATAAATGCACCGTGCACGAGAGGTATCATGGATACAAGTGCATTGTATGATGAAAATGCTCTACAAAATCAAATCATCCATCCAATAGTCTCACTAGTCTTGCTACACATACATGTATGTCACCAGTGTGCAGAAGTTGCCAACTCCATATAAATTTTACACGAGATTCACTTTAAAAACAGCATATTTCCATTTCTAAGTCATGAAGTCAAGAGAAATGAAACTCAGATAAAAAGCATATCATGTATGAATATTTCAGTTATCTAGCTAGGACTTCCGGTAAACATTAAACCATGAATTTGGACATAAGGAATACAAGTAACTCACTGAATATTTTTCGACGAGCATTCTTAAGAAATGCGGTTGCATTTTGCTGTTTCTAAAAACAAGTCAAACAATATCTGCAATTTATCAATTCTATAAAAACTCTACAAAATAAAACAGTACAGAATCTATAGCAAAACAGAAATGATGGCATTAATTTCAAAACAGTGGAAAATAATAATGAAGACAAATATAACATTTCAATTTATAAATAACGCAATAAATTAAAATAAATAGTTCTACTCAAAAGAAACTTACTTGTGCTTGAAAAAGTCGAGAATAAGTGTACGAACTACTGAATCATTTTGGTTCTCGTCTGATGAAACATCCTGGCCCTACAAGAAATGCAAACGTTTTCACATGAATGACAGCAATTTTTAATAACTTTAAGCAACTTCATTGCTTATTCAGCACATTAAAGTTAGAAGCATCTCAGCAGTACATGGACAATAAGTTTGTAAAATGTAAAACACTGAAAATAAATAGATTTATCAGCTAAACCTGCTGACATAATTAAAACTGCATTAGCTAAAAAACTTGAGAAATTCTTTCAAGAAATAAAATGCACACTCTGTAAAACTATTTAGAATATGAACATACAAAATAAAAGAAATATCTGTGAACTTTTAAAACTGATGGCATATTGAATTTACCATGTAAAGTAAATTTTAAAAGAATAATCAAAACAGGATAAACTATGATATATTAATATGAATGCATACATTATTTTCAGACGCACTGTCAACATGACCAAAGACGAGACGAACCTGAAATGAAAAACATTTTAATTATTTAATTAAATATTTTATCAATACTGAGTAAACATTTACTATCTCCTAACTTACCGAGCACTCAAACAAACTGTCAGTCTTTGCATTAACACAGACAAACTAAATAAAAAATTCTTTAAGTAAGAAGTGTTGCCTACCAGAAAAAGACATGCATTACTGACATCCTTTGACAAAGTGGTTCCTGTACCTAAAAGCAGCAGAAAAGTTTAATATTAAGTGGCTGCAGATATGATCATAATAAAACAACAGGATATATATAACACAAGCAACAACAATTGTCCATTGTTTCGCTATGTGTTATTTTCATATTCTGCAAACCTAAAGCAGACAAATCAGGATAAGGGCATAACCAGAATTTGCCTTGGCCGAATATCCCATTTATCATGACTATTCAGAAGTATTCGCTTAGAAAAATATTATAAATACAAATAAGTAAAAAAAAAATTTTTATTCAATAATTTTGTATAAACTTTTAACAATTTAAAAATGAAAGAATTAAATTTAAAGTCGTATTAGTAATTTTTACAGGCATAAAAATCTATATCTTAATTTTTCATTTCACGAAAAGGTGAAAGCGACGAAAGTCAAAAAATTTTAAGCTTCGTCTGCGGATGCCACTTGGTGGGCCAGAGTTGCCACTACTAATCGGTTCGTTCCTGGATCCGGCAAACAAGTCCCTTCAAATGCTCGAATTTGGTACTCAATGGAAATTGCCTAATCGGTTATGCCCTAATCATGATTATTTGATTCTGATCATACAAGAGCGATGTAGCTGATCAAATAATTATCCTTTGCCTCAATCATCATGAGATTTCAGAAATAAAAAACTAGACAGAAAATGATTGTAGTAACATTCTTAGACTGAGAAACACAGCATATCAAAGGCTCACAGCCAAAGAATTATTTACACAACGTTCCCAGACCGAAGCACAACAGCTCAAATAAAAGACTAAGTCACAAGCATGTTTTGCTATCTCAACAATAACCCATACGTCACTAAGATGTAACATATCCTCATTTTATCATGCTTGATTTTTAACTGTCTTACCTTTCATCATGTTTTGAATGTTGCCAACAACTTTCTGCAACTCCTCAGATGACAAAGTTTTGTCATTTTTTAACTGCAAAATGCAACAATTTAAAATTAGAATACAAAATTACTCATTCATTACCAGTCTAATCAAGAGGCTACATCAGACTAAAAATACAACAGATGTTGTGTAGTTATTGACACTTGACAGTACATTTTAAGTGAACTATTTCTGTTTTGGGTTACATTAATACACAAGTAACCATCTGCAAAAGGGCAAGCTGACAAACCATCACTCCGAACTTTAAAAAATACCTTTAGCAACCATTTCTACTTAGTCAATTCTAATTTCTCTGGGAGCCACAATGCGGTCTGTCATCTGTCAAGTTACTTATTAACGGTAAATGAATATCAACATCATATACAAAATTGTAATGCTGATGTTCTTATCGGGAAAACTCTCTGGGTGGGGGAGATGTTCCAGAACATTAAACTCATCAGACACTTTTAGACAAATAACAGCTCATTAATTTCCAAAATAAAAATTGCCTTGTGACGCTGGCAGAGTTCATGAAGGATCCTTCGAGATCGACCTCCGATGTCTTGAAATTCCACTCTCTCCGATCCCGACTTCATCAGTTTCAAAAGTGGCATGATCAGCTCCTGTTTGAAAATAACCAACAAATCAAAAAACTTTACAATCAATGTAAATCTAGCCAATGCCTTAACCATCGTAGACGCCCTTTATGGGTAACTGTTACACAGGTATTGAGGAACACAAACAGTCATGCAGTAGACGAGGAACACACGCCTTGAAATAGACAAAAAGGAGCAGAGAAAGTAACACAGACATATATATTGCATAAGACACGGAAGAGAAAGACTGCAAAGCACAACACTAATACTTACAAAAAGAACGGCTGCAGAATCATTGTGGCGAGCAACATCTTCGACAAGATCCAGACACCTACAAGCAAAATGATACAAATTAATATCATAATAACTGAGAAAAAAACTTCATAAATGAATCAACCACTTGATTAGCCTAAGAGTTTCTAACTGGTATAACTTTCTGGAACAGTCCCAAAGTATTTCAGATCAGAATCATTTTGATTACATGACCCAAAACACAAACAGTTTGCTCAATGTAATCAAACATTTATATAGCGCCCCTTCAAGATACCTACTCAGAAGCACTCTCTGTGCTTGCCTAAATGATGTTAAATGTCAAATGATGATGCTAAAGTGTTTCTGTCATTAGGCCTGCTTGCACAAACATCATTAGCATTATTGCTCTAATAAAACTATTCATTACATTGCAGTTAACAAAAATAACAAAACTTTGTAATCTGAGGAATTTCAGAAACTTGTTTGTAATATTCAGAATATGATGAAAGCCTAATTTAATCACAATATCAGCAAATAAAAACACAGAGTTAAAAAAATCTGTAGATAACACCTGAAAAATCAATAACATGAGAAACTGATGAATATTTAGAGAGCAGTTCAGAACTTCTGCTGGTAAATAACTAACATTAGCTGTTTAAGAATAACAAAATAATTGTAGATTTGAAACCAATAGATAGAAAAATATAATACCAGTATAATACTGCAAGGTTCAACAAAGCATTGAAAATAACATCATGCCTGATTGGCACAATGACGTAAATGAGGTATACGAACACAAAATGAAATTACTTCAGTACCTCAGTTTGTAGTGCCTCAGCTGTGTCTCCTGTTCCTGTTTCTCCTTTTTCTTCTCAAACTTATCAGCACGCAATCTTAGAATCACAGCGGACATTTCATCCATCTTCATCATCGCATCATCGTCCAAGTCGCTCAATGATTCCTATCCACATCAAAAGAATGTGTTCATTTAAGACTTTGGTGACAACAGTGTACTACATCCATCACATAGCTCGAAGTTCCCCTAAAGCAGCGATTCCCAACCTGTGGACCGCGGACCAAAAGTGGCCCACCAGGCCTCAAGAAGTGGCCCTCGAGCTATCAAAGCCATAAAAAAATACTTGTAAAACACATGAATATTTGACAGAGTAAATATTTTCTCTTATAAATTAGTATATTTTGTTGATATTTATAAGTAACCAACAGCATATGTATTTACCCATGTGTAATTTAATTCAATTCTACACTAAAAATCTGTTAAAATAATTATTTTTAACCTTGTGGCCCATCATGTCCTCGAACTAAATAAAAGTGGCTCTAAGTCGAAAAAGGTTGGGAACCACTGCTCTAAATGATATGGCCGACTTTACTTATCCAAGCACAGTAATTTTTTTATTGTTACCTCAGCATCACTTGGAATGGCTGCATCTCCAAGAGCTGCTTTGATAGCATCTTTGACGGCAGGGTCAACCAGTGCTGCTTCTTCTTTTCCAGCTTCTTCAACATTCTCTCCATCACCATCTTCATCGCTATTGGCATCTTCGTCTTCAGCATCTTCGTCACCTGTTCCTAAGTCATCAAGTAAACATGCTGATATGAAGAACTAATATAATATGCAAGTATCAGCTAACAGAAGGAATAGAATGAAAATGTCACAAAAGTCTCAGCATGACTGAACTCAGCTAAAGAACCTGACTCAATTGTGGAAATATAATGACCATAAAACTACAGAAACCAAAGACAAATATAAAAGAACAGAAGGGGCATTTAATTGACTGCATATTAATTAACACGCACAGCTGAAATGACCTGAATCTTACGGAAAATCAAAACTAAGACATTAGACACGGTGAAGTGGAACTAGGACAAAATGGTTGAGGCAACACACATGTACCATATGAAATTTGATAAATGGTAGATTAGCAATAGACAGAGAGTAGTAAGTAAGCAGAGTAGTAAGCATCCAAGCTTCTACATATGGATCCTAAGCATGTCTTCACTCGTAATTGCTCATTGAAATTTAATTAAATGCTTAGTAATAATTACAATATAGAACAGATAAAGAGGAATAAACATGATAAGATATATTAAAAATAACGAGGATGATCACTGTAGATTATATATTATACATATCTGGCTATTTATATAGCGCCTTATAAGAACCATTTAAAGATGCACGATATAAGTTCATTTAAATCCATATACAGAATAAGTGACGATAATGAAAATTAAGTTTTTGTCTGCATTCACCTTCTTCGTCATCTTCAAAGGCCATGTCAGCACCAGTCTGTGAGTCAAGAACCTAATAAATAAAAAAAACACTCAAATTAATTTCCCCGCAGAAATCCATAACTTTCAAAATGTATCAGCATATTCTGATAAACGACGCATGCATGACCAAGAATTCGAGAAATTTCAATAAATGAAATAAATTTCTGCATTATTTTAGCATGAGATAAACCTGAGTAATAAGCTGGATGCTGTTGAATGTGAATTCCGAATGGAGCAACGACGATGACATCTTGACGATGTTCCTCGTCAGGTGACTCTCCTGTAACAGTAGGTGCATGAGGACATCCATCAGGACATCTATCCACATCGGTTCTCCAACTACAAAAACATAACCAAAAGACATTCTCAATTTATGTCATATATCAGTCACTGAAATTTAAAAGCATGCTTGGACAGAAATTTTTTTTAAATTGGATACAAATTAATAGAAATCTATGTAATAATAAGACAAAAATAATCATAATAATTGCATTAGCTCATTAAACCAAAAGACTCTCGACTTTCTCAATTTCTATCATATATCAGTTACTGAAATTTCTTTCCTTCAGAGAATCACAATTAAACTATTGAAAATGCTTGCAACTTCTGTGTTTGAAACTGTCCTATTTTGCCAAGACAGTGCTTAGAGTGCTTCTGAGAAAAGGTGCTAATAAATTTATTTAGTTCCAGGGTGTAGACTGTAGATGCAGCTCTAGGGATGATCATTCCATATCACTGGGCCTATCACAGAAAAGCCTCGATTCCGCATAGTTGCAATATGAGCGAAAAGAGCCAAGAGAACTCCTTTATTCACACAGCATAGAAGGGGACATCCTGGGTTGACTAAAGTCAAATAGCAGAGCTTAAGGAGATAAACTGGTCAAGACCCTGGTGACAGCCACCAACCAAAGCAGTTACCCTGTACTCAGTACATGTGCGGATAAGGAGCCAGTGAAAGACCTCAACCAAATAGTTGGAGATGTGGCCATACTTGGGCATTTGCCCAGTTACTCGCACTGCAGAGCACAAAACTCAGTCCAAGCATGCTTGGACAGAAATTAATAAAAATCGATATAATAAGACAAAAATAATCATAATAATTACCTGAACTTTTGTTCTTAGTTGATTTATTCTTCTTTGCAAATGCTCGCTTGTAGCAATTTTGGATTTCCTTAACAAAAATGAGCAAATGTATGATCACGAAAGGTTGACGGATAATACGGGATGCAATTTACCAACTAAAAGCTCATGACACAATAATACACAATTAACAATAGCAACGATATCTTAGACTACTGGAAGACAATAAACATTGTTTGCAGACAATTGAAAGCCACCCTTTGTACTGCATCATTTTGAATTTCCTGCAAAATATGATCCTTACATCAAGATTCTCCCTGGGATCATCTCGATCAAAAAAGATCAAAAGTCCCTGGTGCAAAAGAAGCAGCTTGAACGCTTGACGAATATTTGACCATTCCTTTTCATTCTGGAAAAGGAAACACAAAGCAATCAAGATTTCCAAATGGTCACAAACTGGAAAGGATCAATTGTGTAAAAATAAACTTCAAAATCAACTTATATGAGCATCATAAATGAAAGACATTGACGTTTTATTATTGTGTTCACCATAAATATGCTAGCATCAGAGACAATGTAACAGTGAAGTACACAAAAAACAGATCGTCTAATTCAGAATATAAAACACCTGGATATTAATCGGCTGGTTACTCTTAAAGGCCGAACTCATCCCTAAAAGCTTCACGACAAGTCAGGGCAACTGGATTGTAAGTCCTGTCTGATGCAAGATGCTAATGTACCTTGATTTCTTCCCTGCTGGTGTGCATCTATTTAGAAAGACTGAGTTGATTATTACCATTTCAACTGACCACGGCCGCCCTGCTGATGTTATTATATGTGTGAGTCAGGTGCCTTAGGCCTGGAAAGGTTCAATTGACAGCAAACATGTAGAAATTCATTATACACGCAAATACCAGTTTTCCTGGTTAGTCATGAAACTTTTAGGGATGGAGTTTGGTCTGTAAGTTTTGTGAGATAAATTAAAAAAAGCTACCAAAGTAGTTTGGTCTTTAAGTTTTATAAGATAAATGATAGAAAGCCACCAAAGTTCACACACTGCATCAATCTAAGCAACCAGTTCAGTTGTCAGTGAACATCTAAAAATAAATAAGTAGATGGCTACCTTTGAATGGATTTTCTTAACGGTGTGGTAGATATGAGTCCACCTCTCCAGATCTTCTTCCGGCAGATCACCAGCCACAGATATGTCATCTTTGTTCTCAATCAATAACTTAAAAATAAAAGGAATCACAATTATAGCAGAAGCTTACTTATGCCAACATCATTTTATTACAGAATTATTTTTAAAAAAAACACATATTGGCACATCAACTAATCTTCATTTTGAGAACTGAATTAAATTTTCAGAGTTGTTCACAGAATACAACCTATTGAACAGACCTTAAGGTGGGTGCTCAATAATGCAGTGGTTTGCACGATGAACTTGCAATTGAGACGTCAGGGGTTCAAATTCCCACATGGACAGAAATTATAATTTTTTTTTCTGTTCCACCTGCATCCTTCATCAACTAACTCAGCTGTGAGTGTCAGTCATCTGATGATGATGCTTATAAAATGAATTCACTAACAGTTCATACCAACTTCAAGGTTAGCTTAAAGGACAGCTCATCTTCATCTAATAAGGCAATGCTGTCCAACACGTGACCTGTAAAAGTTCTGCAGTTTGTGGCAAAATGAACTAAAAGACATAGGCCAATTTGCATAGCAATTCATTCATAACTTGGCTTATCATTCGACAGTGTGAACACATACATGCGAAAATTATAATTGACCATGATTATTCCATAATGAAATTTTACTACAATTAATAATTTTAGATGTTGCATTCGAGTTTACTGGTACGAACTACAGTTTCAAGAATAATTTATTCAGTGGCCTGGCCAGTGGTATCAAAAAGGTTGGACATCTCTGTTTTAAAGTAACATATTTTAAGACAGAATTACAACCCCAAGTGTAAATGAACGACAGGTGTCAGTGACACACGAAATCACCATAATTCATTGTGAAATTTTCAGGAATGAAGCATACTAAGTATGTGGAAATCTGTAAACACGTTTAAGTTGCGATACCTGAACATACGATGAGATGTTGAACAGCAATTCAGTGAAAGATTTTACTGAGCTCACTTTGCCTGAAAATAAACAGTATTTTGAGAATGAATGCTTACCACACCAGCAGCATTTACAGGAGTTCAACAACCTTAACCAACACATATCCACAACACAATACCAAAGCAGCTTAAATATCACCTGTACTTGCATACATTAATGACAGAAAAAGCAGCCAATAATTAAACAAAAATGTTAGGCAAACAATGATTGAAGATAAAACAACGAATTTTGCTGAATGAAAATAACGAGCTGTACCAGAAAACATACCAATCAATCAATATATTTTATTGTAACTGGTCAACCAGATTAACAGCAGTAACATAATTCTTTCAAGGTTCCAGTGACATTGGTATTGATTGGGGGCCTGAAGGAATCTAGATCCCACTAGCTAGGGTCACTTGTAAAGTACTTACTAATTATACATGAAATTAAATCATGAATACATGAAACTAATCATACTTGCATACATTAATAGGACAGAAAAAGCAGCCAATAAAGTAAATAAAAATGTTAGACATGCAATGCCTGAAGATAAAACAATGAATTTTGCTGAATAAAAATAATGAGCTGTACCAGACAACATAACAAATACAGCATATGTAAAACTGGACAGCTAATCACTGTGATATTATTCAGTGACAAAGCAAATATATCTGGTCAAGCTATCATCCCTGAAATGGAGTAGAACGACAAGGAAAAATGACAATCAGAGTAAATTCAATTTAATTACCGGAGTTGCTATCAGCAAGTTTGCTGAGAGCCTTCAGTAAGATGCCCTGAAGCAAACTGCGCATTTCAGGCTTAACTGGAGATGGAAATGACTTTTCACACTGCACACAGAAAGCATAATCATGTTAATCAAAGTATTTTAGCAAAACATATTATTAATCATATAAACGAAGAGAAATGCCAGTCCGTCTGTAATAAAGTGAAGTTTTCCATAACTCTTTTCTCAAAGTGTCATTCGCCAGATGGCAATACGTGATTCAGCAAAAGTCAACATTACACATTTTTATCGCCCTTGAAGGCAATCTACCCAGGAGCACTTTTGACTCAACTCCGACCAAAGACATCTGTCTTAAGGTTGGAATAAACGTGGTTGCAAGCTACTGAGCAACACGCAGAGTCACAGGAAACCCAAATAACAGGGCCAGTAAATGAGTAAGCATGTCCTAATAGAAGCCTGAGAGTGGGACAAGGAGCTCAGCCTGCTTAGATGAGTAGAGTATAACAATGCTGGACATTCAGGCTAGAGAGGCAAAGCTCCTGCCGGTGTCCAGTGTCCCACCCACAAAAGCAACTAACAAATAACGCAACAACCAGAAAAAACATTTGAAAGACTTCATACTTACATGAGGTAAAGCTGTATTTGGTGACTTGACTTCAAAATAGC
Organism: Bimastos eiseni; assembly: GCA_959347315.1. Classification (NCBI taxonomy): domain Eukaryota; kingdom Metazoa; phylum Annelida; class Clitellata; order Crassiclitellata; family Lumbricidae; genus Bimastos; species Bimastos eiseni. The sequence continues at coordinate 16,084,044 of OY365817.1, read as the reverse complement.
CGGCTAAAACTAGAAACTGCAGAAGGTACAGCTGCCACTTTGGATCAGTGTTTGATGCAGTTGAAGCGAGGGATGTCAGTGTTGACAAAGCCCACCTCCGTCGAGCCTCCATGTTGTGCGGCTGTTTCTCCTCACTTGAAGAAAATCAAAACAGTTCAGCAGCCTTCTAGTTTAAAAGTGATTAGATTAAACAAATAAAAATGCTATTTATTGAGTTTCTTAATTTGCTCTATATTATCAATTTACAGAGAACATTATGGCTGCATAATTTGACTACATTAGTACCTTGATGAAATAACAATCGAGTCAATGTCCACAGCCTCCGCTCTTCAGGGCGAGTTTAATTGCCTTTGTGTCTGAACAGTTGAACTTTTAAAAAAGCAGATATTTCTGCATTTACTCCATGGAGCCAAATTTTTATTCTCTATATCAAGAATCAGGATTTAAATGATGAAAACAACTCAACCTTTTACAAATTCAGATTGTCATTTATAAATTAGAAATGCCTAAACTTATTCCATAGCCCTTGGCATATAAATGATATAAAGCAACAGACCTTCTGCGATCAGTTCCGCTTATAATGTCCATTGCAGCCCAGGCCAACAATAACTCACTCCCCTCTCGAACACCCTACAAACAGCAGACCTTTATACAACGTTGCTACTTTACAGTGTCACAAATAGTATTTAAAGTAAAACTTACACATATTTATCAAATATTAATTAATGTCTGAATAATTCTATCTCAGGTAGTACAAAAAACATAGTTTAACATTGCGTATGACTGTATGTATAATTAGCTCATTAGAATATAAATTCTGAAATAAGCCAATGAACCTTAGCACTACACTTGACCTGTCTCTCAAAATAACACTAATGAGATGTTTCTGGTGCAATTTTTAATTATTATATTGATTGTTATCAGTTGGTAGCATGGTTCCCGGGAGTGATGTTGGAATTACACAAACCATATTATGGCAAGCTGTCAACTGGATATACTTGTAAACATTGTAAATCATCCGCAGATGTACTTTATAAAATCTTTCAATGACATCAACAAATGTTGCTGACCAATTGATATCTAAACAGTGATCAAACAAAAACAGTCTTATACTTACTGGACATTCCAACCAATCCTCACACACACACCATCAACTACGTTCTCCACTAAACAACAGGTTAAAGCTCGTAGACAACTTTATGAATGTTGTGGTTAGGTCGTCAGAAGTTGCCAAAAACTGTCCAGTTACATTATGTTTACAACATACTATCTTGTCTAGCACTTTAATAAGTAAGCAACCTACAGATTTATTCTCCTCAGTTGCCATTGCTTCCAGCAGCCAACCCTGGCACATTTCCTCTTCGATCAGTGGCCAAATGCTCTCTTTGAACTCATGTTTGTCAAACTGAAGAAATAAAACAAAACAGTGCTTACTTATTTACAACAATTCACAGTGCAAGCTTAAGAATTTCATAACACCCTTCATGAAATGCTAATTGAACCAGGATTTTGACAAATATTAACATAAAAGTATAAATACAATAAAGATGAACACTACACACACTTCCCTTAGAGATGTGATTAATACCAAGGAGTAATGCACATTTGTTTTACAAGTTGCTTGACCCTCACCCCTCCAATTATTATATCGAATGGATTGAATTTGGCCGCTCACAGCGGCCTCAGAAGTGGTAAGAGTTAAGACTTATTTGTATTGCTGTGGTGTGGGTTGGTCCGCCTCCGAGTCAACTTCTTGTGGGGAAGGCACAACGTAAACATTAAAATGAAGTAACAGTTCTGTAACAAATACCAAAAGAAACCGGGAATGGGTACTAAAACTGGAAGATACTACCATATGAAGACAATATAATTCAAAAAGAAAACAAGAAAAATTATAAAATTACATCACTAAAACTAAATAAACAAGTCAATTAAAAGTTGTAACAACTTTTGTTTCTTGTTAACAACATGTGTTTCTTGTTATATCCGAGACAAACACATACTTTAGACATAATTTCATAGAGGATCTCCAACGTCAGGCTGCCAAGGAAAGATTTCTTCTCACCAACTGTGAGAACAGTCTTGATTAGCTGGACCAGCTGGATTCTTTCCATCTATGGAAACAGTTTAATAAAATCCAGTCAAATTCATTTAAAAAAAACACAGACCACCATTGGCAGCAAAATGACAAAATCAGTCTAAATATTTAAGTTGATGCAGATTAAGTGAATGACAATAGAATTCTAAACAAATAAACATAGTCGATGCACTAAGAGACAAAACTGAGAGACTTACTTCTTTCACAGAGAAAACCCTAACGATGTTGTCAAAAGCCGTTAATTTTCCAATCAGCACTTGACTGACGTCCTTATAAAGAAAAAGCAAATAAAACGCATAATAAGAACTTATTTTTAATTGATTTCTGACCAACAGGGCATGTAAATAGATAATATTAGACATACTTCTGCAGAACTATCTACAACAAAGGTCACACTGTTCTGATTCCTGTGATGATAGTACATTCCCAAAGAAATATTCCACCAATCAGGTCTTGACATGTCAAATATTTCATACTGCTCCAGAATTTAATAAGAATGACAATATAATAATTAATAATGACAACACAAAATCACAAGCTGACTGTAACACTGACAAATGGAATGTGATAACAACCAAACCCAAATGAATGTTTACATTGGTGGTGTACTTATTTAATAGATGAGTCTACTAAGTACACTTGAGCTATGGAAAACTTGACACATTCTTTGGTTGTTCTGATGGAGATTTGAAACATCGACTTTCTGGCTGACAGTTAAATATCAACACAACCAAACAAAAAACAATTTTTAACTAAAAATTATGGTCAAGATGTAAGTAATTTAAAAACATTGCAGGATGAACTTTGCAGAGCTTACAGATTTCTTGTCACTCTTGTCATACTTTAAGTTTTCTTTCACCATCTGCAAAAGTTGTGGAATTGTGAAGAAGCTGAACCTTTTCAAGATCTGCCAAACATGCGACAAAATCAATTATATACAATTTAAGAATCTATTTTAATTTTACTTCAGTAGTTATAAAACGTGCTATCTGGGACAATTGACCATAACATAGCTCAAAATCACCCACCTAATAGGTTACAAAACGTATTTTTAACCTATAACTAGGTTAAAAATAACCAATTCCTACACAAACCTAAACCCCTAGGTCAAACATCAAACAACAGACTAAGAAAAATGCCTGGAAATTTCCAATAGTTTTCGATGATGAGCTGCAATTTATGCACAAAGCCCCTGGTCAAAACGTCCGCCAATAGCTCAAAAGTCACGGGAATTTCCAATAGTTTCGATGATGAGTCAGCACGAGGCCACCAAGTCTTCATTATCAATCCATTAATTAAATGACTCAGGATAAACAAGCCATTTCACCAACGACTTGTTTCCTCGTTTCCTAATAACTTGGATTGAACCCGGATTGAAACGAGATAGTCGGTATCTGCGATGAGTTACTTCGACAAAATGCGATAAATGCGTTAGACTATAAAAATTTAATGATACAATTATAAAATGATTGTCGTAACTAAGAGAAGATTTACTAAAAGATACGTCGTAGGGGCGCTGGAATATTTGATACGATATCAGGATTTTTCAAAAGAATGTTATCTTTGAATGCGGCGAGACAGGTAGCAACAACTGCATTAAGTGCTGGGAAAGACGCTGCAACGGAGATTGGAAAAAAAGCAATAGATGTTGATAAGACCGCTGCTATCAATGCTGAAAAGCGATTGGTTGACAAAGCAGCGGTGAAAATGTTTAACCCACCGCAAGCAACTGTACTTAGCCAACAGAGCAAGGATGCGTTAAAGAGTTTAATATCCTCCGATGGAAATAAGAATATAAATAATTTACGATCTGGTAATGGAGAATGGAGGCGCCGTGTCGATCCAAGATTTAGTGCGTGGATCTGGAACGTAGTTGGCTTAAAATCAAATCTTGTTATATTAAAAAATGCAGTCAGATATTCTAAGATTTACTGAAAATATTATTACAGATGAGGGAGTTGAAAGATACGAATGGCAAGAGTACGGGCCGGTAGCAGGCATGAATCTGAACAGCCCTGGGAAAATTCGCATAAATATCGAACTTTACGATCTTTTCAGCCATCCCTCCGAGTCATACCTGCTTTTCGAAGGTAGACTGACTAAAGCAGATGGAACAGATGACGCTAATGCCGATGCTGTGGCTATTACCAACAACGGGCTCATGCATCTTTTCAGCCAAATATCGTATTCCCTGTTGAATCAAGACATCGAAAGCGTGTTTCATCCGGGGCAAGCCACAACTATGCTAGGGTTGCTGAAATATCCCAACGACTTCGCTCTCGCACAAGGACTTAACCAATTATGGACAAAAGACACAGCCACGACTGCTGTTATAGCCGACAACTCGTAGTGGTTGAGCTGCTTTGAGAAAAGATGTGGCGTCAATTCCGTTTACGCCTTCGACCGTGTATGTTTCGTGAAGCCCTTGATAGCTGTGGCCGTCTCTTTTATTTCGCGTGTTTTCATAAGAATTTTACTGAATATAGAATTCACTTTGGCTTTCAGTGCTTCTATCCTCTCATTCACCTTTCTCTTTGGTTCTTCAGGTATGTACCCTTCAATCCACTTTGCGAACATATTAATCCCGGATTTTGTATTATAAAGGACTATTCGCATCGCTGAGACCGGGAGCGAGTGCTGGGATTCCAATCTCGGGAACGGGTGCGTCCAGCAAACCAGCATTGGATGAGATTGGTGCAAAATGTGAAGGGATGAGTGTTTGAGACTCATTACCTTCGATTTTAGCAATCAAATCCACTTTACGCAGTCTCGTATAACCAACCATACCTTTCTGTTTCGCAATTTTTCTTAGTTCGATCAGTCTGCTTCGAGTATTCCATTTTAAATTGGAGTGGCATTCCTTTAAGTCGAAGTGAGAAAATATTTTCATCCATTTTATATATGAGATTATATATTTTTGTTTGTTTGTTGAACAATGACTCATTATCGAAACTGCTGACTCGTCATCGAAACTATAGGAAATTCCCGTGACTTTTGACCTATTGGCGGACGTTTTGACAAGGGGCTTTGTGCATGAATTGCTGCTCATCATCGAAACTATTGGATATTTCCCAGCGTTTTCTTAGTCTGTTGGTTAATGTTTGACCTAGGGGTTTAGGTTTGTGTAGGAATTGGTTATTTTTAACCTAGTTATAGGTTAAAAATACGTTTTGTAGCCTATTAGGTGGGTGATTTTGAGCTATGTTATGGTCAATTGTCCCAGATAGCGCATTTTATAACTACTTACTTCACATAAGATGATGAAATGGGAGAGCCTGAGAATATGCTCGATAATAAAGCCTTCATAAGTTAATGATTGCATCGTTTGGCAGTCAATGTTAGGACCAATCCATATGCAGTGTGTATTGTACACTGGATTTAGAAGGACAGCAACATTATACAATTGTATTTAAATACTGCCACACTATCTCAATTTCTGCAGCCAAGTGTCTAAAAGCTCATTAAATTACAGTAGGACCAAGACCAAAACAATAGGTTCTAAGAACGACATATATCATGATAATAACACTGAGTCTTGAGACCATACAAATTTAAAATTTAGAGCCCATTCTGGGCAGGTTGTGGTTTTGCTGGGTAAAACCTGATACATGTATATTTATTGAAATTATACATCAGCCAATACTACAAAGCAGACATTTTTTTCTGAAGTAGATGAAAATCAAACACGACAGCAGAGCTGTTTCAGAACATCAAGAACAACAGGTGTAAGGATATGGCAAAATTACTCCTTTGTTATTCACCTTGAAAATTTGTAAATTGTATATAATGCCTCTTCATGGGACTATAATTAGTTTACCTGTTCTAGGGCAGCAGCATAGCCAAGCCGTGCACATCCACGATTGGAAGCCAGACCTTTGATTAGCCTCTTCACTGCATAGTTGACTTCAGTACATGGCTCGTTTTTAATCTTGACACATTAGAAAAGCATTGCAAAAATAACAGTAAAAAGGACAGTTAATGTAAGCACAGATTACTTTTATATATTACAATTCTGGCCAAAAATCAAGTCACTTAACTAGTAACTGCACTGATTATGTTGCAACTACAAACAATACACGATGATTGCTGATACTGATTTAGCTTGGTAAAGAGAACGAATGTTCCATGTTTGTGAAGTAATTAAAAGTACTTCGCTTGTATGGACTACCGATGCACTCATTGCAATGAAGTATTCCACATGACAACTGTGGCATGTTTAATGTATGTGCTTCTCCTCCCTGGTGGGAATACACGCCAGCATGGGATATAGCTAGAGGCCAGAACAGTTCATGAAAAGGATCCAGAGGTGTGGATATCACCCCATGCAGACCCATCCACGGAGACCATGGCGGATGAAGCGAATGATAGGCTACATTTGGCAAATAATCGGAGCCGCTAGAATAACAGATTACTCAAAATTCTACCAGCACACGTGAACTAACTTACATCTCCCTGCTTTTCTACCAGCGCCGTAAGCAAGACTTCTAATGCAGCGATACGTTTCTCCTCGTCTGTTTCAACCAGATCCCAAAAAGTATTAAGAATTTTCTCATCGATACTATGCTTTTTCTTCGGTTCCATGACTATTATTACTAAAGTAGCACGCTCAACAAGACGATAATTTAAGAAAATACAGCCAACGAACTAAAGAACAGGAAGTGTACAAGATGTAAGTAAGCAAGTAAGGATATTCTGCATTGAAATAATAATAATTTCTTAGAATGCTATTGAAAAAGGCTTCTCGAAATCAAAGAAGACTCAAGATTGAAAAAGTGTAACAGAAAAAATAATCAAAAGTTATTGGTTCTTAGTACCAAATATTATTAATTTTGAGCAAAGAACGAAGTTTTTAAATACATATCGGTCTCTGCTGAAAACGGGACATAGCCTAAATTGTTAATTGATAGAGACACATGTACTTGTTGAAATTGTTAATGGTTACATTTAATCTCCATGTGTAGGTCTACACATGGAGATTGAAGAGGATCGTGGTCTACTCTGACAGCTACGCATGTCATCCTTGTCATAGATGCGTCGTTAAATGAATCTATTACACACACACACTCTGACAGTTATACACACCTAGGCTGTCAGAGCCTCGGTGACACTGACAACAGAAGAAAATCTGTGTAGGCTGCATTAGATTAATAAGTATGTTTGACCGGCGATCTAGATCTATATATCAATTAATTGAGCAAACCTCGAGTATTATATCGAGCCATAATTAAATTTCATAGAAACTGTGACGTCATAGATGGCCTCTGAATATGTTATGGCCTAACTAATTATTGTTGTACTAATTATGATATTAAATTGTATGGCGTGTTCGTAAAAAAAGTTTCGTCGTCAGCAGCAGGAACTTCGACGAACAGCAGCTAGGCGTGCGTATACAGGCCATCGTAACTGTAATCTTAAACTTTAAGTTGCTGACGACAGCTTATAGGCTGCACAGTCGCTATATAGTGCCATCGCCACAGCTTGGAGGTTGTGCGACAAAACGCCCCTAACGATTAGGAGAGACGGCCAGGGATTCGGGAAGCATCGTGAGTTTGTCTGTGGGGGTCTGGGACAGAGCTCAAGAAGCCTGCGCAATGTTAAGCATTTGATGCCAAACGAAGTACATTTTTGGGCTCCTGTTTACGTCAAATCTTTCAACTATAATTTCAAAATAAAAGTGACAAAATTTGACTATATTATATGCAGAGGACCTTAATTGTGAAATGTCAAATTACAAATCACGTATGGTACTCCTCCATATAAAAACTCCTCGGATTTGCACGAATTCCAAGACCCAGCCTGGGCCGGGATGGGAGGGGGCAGCTGCCCCTTCAATTGGCTCCCGGTGACGACGTAAATGAGCTATTGATTCCTGATTCCTGCGTTGGTAGCACTCTCTCTCTCTCTCTCTCTCTCTCTCTCTCTCTCTCACTCCGTCTGTCTGTCTCTATCTGTCTGTCTCTCTCTCTCTCTCTCTCTCTCTCTCTCTCTCTGTGCAATTGACCATATCTCGACATGGGTTAACATTAGTAGTCTTAAATAAAACCATTCAAAGTAAAAAAAGGTCGTTACACGGCCAAGTTCAGCTCTATTGCCCTCCTTCCTCCCATATCTAAAATATCATGACGTGTCTCAATCTACATATCAGGGCGATAAGGGGAGACGCAGAGTTATAGATAGGCTATGTTAGTGTGTGCACACATGTGCGTTCTTGGGTGTGAGTGTGTGCACGCGATCATGTGGTTCTTATATGTCCCTGCGTGCGCGTGCGTATTCTAGTGTGCATATGTGAGTTTGTATGTGTGTGTGCGTGCGTGTGTGCGCTTGTTTGCTCGTTAAGCATTGCAGATGATTAGGCCTATTGTCGTCGTCTGTGCATATATAGGATGAACTGGAGAGCGTTGGCCGTGGTCACTGGACTGGGTACGCTGTTCCTCATCATACAGTATCTTGCCAATCGGAGGCAAGTATCTGCATCTCTTCTCAGCATATGTGCCTTTGCCTCTTCCTCTTCCTCTGCCACGGAAGTACGCACATACACACTTCGTATACGGCCTACTCTCTGTAATATTCATATTCTTGTTTTGTTCCATTTTCTTCTTCCTCTTCCTCCTCTCCTTCCTAAACAACCAATCCTCTATAGTGCTCTTCCTTTTGTTTGTTTCATTTTATCCATGTAGGTCAAAGATGTGGTCTCGAGGCGTTGGTCTTGTTCTTAAAGGAACGGTCTTGAGATTGGTCACCGTCCTAAATTAGCGTTCTTGGTCATTGCCATATCAAAGCAATTTATTCGATATGTATCAGTTATTTTCGATTATTAGCGACACCAGGTGTTTGTTATCGATTTATGGCGTGGTGGCCAAACTAATAGATCTTTATATACTATGGGTAGAAAAACGCATTTGCAACGGAGCCAGCCATTTCAAAATTTGCTTTCACAAATTTTACAGGTTTGGAACAACCTAATAATTATGTAGCACTGTAGTGGCTTGAATACGTGGTACAAGTAAACAATTTAAACGTAACGTTAATCTACTTGTTCAGGCGTCTTAAAGTATATGCCTATCGTATACTGCAAGTAATTAATAGTGTTATAGGCCTAGTCTCAGGCCGAAGTCAAGGGCTGAACCCGCAAAATTTCAAAATGGCAATTAAAACTATCTTCTCGACCATTGTTAAGATTAGTATTCGTCAGCAATAAAATTAATGTTTTAAGCGTGTTATTCCGTTTTAGCGTCATAATGAAGTGAAGAGTATCGGTCTTGGTCTTGGTCTCGGACCACTCGGTCTTAGTCTGGACCTCTCGGAGTCTCGGTCTTGGACCTCTCTGTCTTTGTTTCGGTCTTGAGTTTTTGGTCTCGTGCCCAACACTGATGTAGGCCTACCCAATTCTCCTTCCATGTTTCCTCCTAATCACATGTCACGTGTTTATCTTTACAGACAACACGACTTTGATTCAGATTCGCCTCCTGTCCGTCCTGTCAATCAACCGACGCCATCTGTTGGCCCCGCCTACGATTGCGATCAAGATGGTTGGTTAGTTGCTATTTAGCTGTGACAAAAAAGATGATTATGGAGTTGCCATCCTTTCTCGATCAGTGTAAATGTTATTGTCGCTTACACGTAGGCTTTTCTACTGTCTACACTCTACAGTGACCTGAATGACTTAGGCTATACTGGTTACGTTCAAAGAATTGGTATGTGATATCTTTCACCGACGCTACGAGTTCAAATAAGCTGGTGATGTATTGAAATAAACGCGCTGTATGTTTACCATGCTTTCAGACGTCGTTCAGTAGATCGGTCGGTCGGTCGGTCAGTAAGTCACCGCCACTGTCTGACAGTCAGTCTGTCAATTAATCAGTCAATAAGTCAGTCAGCCGAAATCGTAAATTTAGACATTTATATCGCGCAACTTCAAGAGAAATTCCTCAGAGGCGCTCCCGACCTAACAACAAGCCACGATCAATCAGTATATATATATATATCTGTTGGTCAGTAAATCGATCTGTTGGTCAGTAAGTCGATCTGTTGGTCGGTCAGTCAGTCCTTCGTTCCATTGTTTTGTAGCCGTTCCTTCATTTTCTCCGTCTGTGCGCCGCAGAGGAATCGCTTTCAGCGCCGACGCCAGGTCCGACGACGACTGCTCATCATACTTAATAAACGATCCGCTCCCTCAAACGCTGACGCCCTCAGACGGTCATGGCGACCTTGACGACGACGGCGGGCAATACACCGAACATCTCGCCCACAGCAGGCCGCCCATCGCGATGACCCTGCCTGGCGTGACAGAGCGCCAACTGCTGGGTGGAGCCAGGCATTGCAACAGCATCCAGAACATCGACTACGACGGTGGCGCACAGAACATGAACGGCATTCGACAGAGGGCGCAAAGCAGCAGCTCCTGTCGAAGTTTCGAGGAGGGCACGGGCCTCCGTTCGTTCGACTGCGGCGAGACGAGCTCATACGAAAGGCGGGCCACCGCCAGGCATCAGAGCGAAACCGGAAGAAGATATTTAGCGGACGCCATTGAGATCGTAACGAACCCTTGCGACATCGGTTCCGCCCATACACCGGAAGCTGGTGGTCACGACGATGAAGGACCGCGAGACTGGCGATCATGGCGGGATATGCTTCGGTGGATCGACAAAGTCGTTGGAATCGTCGCCATTCTTTATCCTCTGTTTTCCTACATCCGCAGCATCTTCACAGGAGAGCGTCACGAAACTTCTGACTCGTCCAGATCATGGAAATAACGTATTGTAATTCATGTGTCAGAGAACTTGTTGCCCTGGACTGCGGATTCTGCATACCTCTGTTACGAATGCATTTGCTTAACTACATTGATCGGTGCCCACATAAATTTGATTACTCATTTGTATTCTTAAAAAGACTCTAATTATATTCATTTACCGGGTAAATGGTTTACGCAGCTTAGATTTTTATTGTGATAGAATACATTGGCATCTTAATTACTATATGTTCAGTTCATGGACGTCATTTTTAAATGGCGTAATCATGATGTAGGCCTATAGAGCCAACGTTTGGCATAGGCCTACTCATTATTGTCATTAAACTTATTTTTTTTATAAAAAGGCTGCTGTCATTATTTTATTACAACCAGCTTCAGAATTGGAGTAGAGTTTGGTGCAAATATTAACTTACTCTATTTCCCTGTATCAGAGCAGTCCTAACAAGAGCAAACCTACCTTCCCAGTCGAAGGCGGTATAGGTAGTAGTTGAAATTTCAGTTTGACGAATCTTGTAACAACAATGATCAACGGATTCGCATTCCTCCATCTTCCATGCATGGGCTGGTTCCGAAGCTACGGGGCGGGGTACAGGCTATATCAAAAATGTTTGGTAGAACGCGTGTTAGGGAAGACTGTCGCTCCAACCATTGTCAATTATGTATGTTCATATACAAATACATTTATTTACGTGTACAGGCCCTTTATTCGTGAATCCCTTCGTTGACTTCTGGCAACTCAACGCATTCGTTGCAAGACCCTTGCTTTGATTCGTAACTGCCACATTGGGTCTGCCCTCTGCCTACCTGGCTCTATGCGGCCTATAGGGTCTCCTCTATGATCTATCAGCACCGGGGTTCGCTTTGTTCCTCTACCCGCAGATTTTTGGTCGTTCCCAGCATGTGCTCTGCCACAGCCAAATACAGCAGCTTTGACTACGTGGGTCCCACTGGCTGGAACAGCCTCCCATTTCCTTTCGGAAGGATCGAGCTTCTCTCTCCTCTGTTGTCTTCCGGAAGCACTTGAACATTTTCCTTTTTCCTCTTTAGCTTTGTGTTGAGTCGTGAGCTCCTCTGAAACAGCGGCGCTATATAAGTGGTCCATTACCTTACATAACATTCTAACTGTACGCGATTCATCAGGATTCTGTTATCTATTGTTGCAGTAATCCGTTAAAATCAAAACATAAGAAATGCGGTACCTACTATATCCGATACGATTGAGAGCATACGCTGACAATATGAATTTCCATATTACCAAGAGAGGACTCAATAGTCAAATTTGAGAAAATACGCTAACACAAAGATAATATTATACAATGCATAGGCAAAAGATGTTATGAAATAATATATAAGCGCTACGACATCGTATAGAAGTGCCGTTCCGTAGAGGCGGAACCAGTCTAAATAACATGTCACATCCGCTCTGTGTCGGTTGTTGAAAAAAAAACATTGAACCTTAACATAGCTGTAACTTTACCACGAAATAGTTTATTGACTAAACAGCGAAGATAAGTTTCCACTCCACTTGCAATTCTGCTTAAGATTAACAAAGAGGAGAGATGGCCGATCGCCGCAAGACGAAGGATCTCGGCCCTCCAGCTCCGCTGCTGTTACTCCCGGCGTCGCAAAGCCTTACATTTACGAGCGAAGACGGAGGTCCGATGCCCGGCATATTAATGCCAGTACCACAAACGATACGAGGTCATTCAAACAACTGATCTGTAAAGTACTTTAGAGTATCTAATTGCGGTGAAAGTGTGAATGTTTTGCTCATGTTGACACGTGTTTTACTCTGTTATTCGTTACATAATTTGCTGCTGTAATGGTTCCTTATTGTGAGTTCGAATCATGATTCACCCAACTCGTATGGTTCTATAGTTTACAAGAGTGTGAGAACAGCTTTCTGAATCTCGTCTACGATTGTGATAGAATGCTGTTAACTGCTGCTTATTACTTGTTTGTATTTTATAGATGCAGATGGTTTCACAGTTTGTGAGTTAGACTCTGCTTCATTGTCTGAAAATTATAAAGATCGTTCTGGAACAGGACCACAATTAGAAAATATCTCTTCACAGCTGTCTGCCAACGCTGAAACTTTGAAAGCTTCAAGTAAGCAGTTTCCACTAGTCCTATCTTTTGAACCTTCCAGCTAACTTTCGTTTTAAATTTTGAATGCTATAGATTTTGATGAACTCCTGTAATCAGTTGCAATGTGTCAGCTGTATTGTATGCCAGTAATACATGAATGAGCATTCTCCAGTAGGTTCTTGAAGAGTGCTATATAAATAATTATAACAAGTGGATGAACAATCGAATATGATCATGACTTTCTTTTTTTTGATATTCTGCTGTTATTAACCGTTTGGCTTATTGCGATATTTAGCTAAAATTGACACTTCAACTGCTGGGAGGCCTACACAGTACACAGTGAGCAGCAGTAATCTAGTCAGACTGTGCTGAAGGAGACTAGGTAACAAATGCAGGTAGTGCATTAAAGTGTAAAACTCTAGCAGATGTGTATACTGGTGCAGACATTACTGTTTATTTTTGGTTTGAGGCAATGATTTATCTTTGTTTCTTTTTCAACCATTCTCATTTTGTTTTATAGAGAGTTGGAATAGTTTTCGGATGACTGGCAGGCCTCAGTATGCTGTGCCATCTTCTGAATGCTCTAGTATATCATTGACAAGTGATGGAGAACTTCCACATTCCACTAGTGCTTCCTTCCTTCCATCTGCTGCCTCCACATCGTCGTCATCATGTCCCGATGCCATTTCTTCTGATGCAAAATCCTTTCTTGCTTTCTCATCTACACCTCCTGCTGCAGGATTTGTCGCATCGGGTGCTTCGTCGTCGAAAGGTCAGACACATCAGTCATCTTCCGCTGTGCCACCTGGCATTGGACTGGCTAAGTACGTTCCTGTGACGTACCACTGGTTCTTCTGTAAAAATCGAGACTTACGTCAAATTTGGGAACCGCTGTCCTTCGTCGACTCCATCAATCTCGAAGGCATCTTTCGTTCAGGTATAAAATTCAGGTTATCTGCATCTTATGATGCTATTGTATTGTATTTGAGTATTTATAGAGTGTCTCTGATATGGTGAACCATTCAGAAACGCTGCCAGTGCGCAAGGCCACACGAGAAGAATTAGGTTTAGAGGATGAGAGAATGTCAGATAGACACTTTAGAGCGAACAGATGATACGTATGATATATAATATATATATTATGTTTTTTATGTTAGTACTACTATTAAATTTTTCTGATTGTTCATTTATCACTTTGTGTTTTCTGTGTGCAGGTGATGCTGATGGGGGCGTGGTGAGTACAGATGGTGGTAGGTATGATGTTGACATACCCTCAAGAAATCGCAAAGCGGTTTACTGGGACGAACCTGAATCCAAAGTACGACGGTGTTCATGGTTTTACCGCAATGACGGCGACAGTCGGTTGGTGCCGTATGATGAGGAATTTGCTGATAAATTGGAGGCAAGTATTGTGGGATATGATTATTGTGCTAACTTTATTGTATTAACTTTACGGATGAAATGCCGAATGTAGATATCACGAGCTATGCTAAATATGTAAGTAAGCAAATCCTTTATTGAGAAGCAGCTGATAACCACGCAATGGTATACATAGTTTGTCAAATAGATAGATGAATAAATGTTAGTATTAAGCATCCAAGGAAAAGGTGTTACAAGGTAGACAGTTTGCCTTTTAGGTATGATTCTATTGTTGACTCTATTGTATACTCTGTGAGTATACAGCCATTGTCATTGGAGTCAATGACTGATGTAATACATGTTCTGGGTTGCTGTTGATGGTTGGAAACGGTTGGGGTGATTTTTCCATAGGCCCCAGCCAAGATTCTTTTGCACAGTATTAGCGTTGATTCTATTGTGCTCGAAGTGGTGCCCCTATATTTGTTCTTGTGCTGTCACTTGTTGAGAAAGGCTGATCCAATTGTATAATTTATCTAAATGGCATTTCATCTGGTTATTTAAATTTAATACACTGTTTTTGTGGTCTCTACACCAAAGTGCGATTAATAGAGAATATACTGCTTACATACATAATTACTTACTTATCTACACCAGGGACTCATTATGGCATTCTTTACTATGCCTTGAATCTGATTTGACAGCCAAAGACGTGGATCTTAGAATTAATTGATCTGTCGAAAGTAAGTTGTGTATAAAATTTATTTGCAGGAGATTTATAAGGCAACCGTGAGCCGTGGTGAGTGGCATCAGAAGAATGAATTTCCTAATGGAGATACGGTCATCCTGCACAGTCCAACCGTCATCATGCACTTCAGCGTTCCATCAGCAAAAGCATGGAACGCCACTGCACTTGTAAGTGCTGCTGCTAGTGACAGCTGGTCGTGATGGTGCTTGTTACTGGGATACATTTGGTAATTGTTATTCTTGCAGTGTTGGTGCAAAGGCAAAATAACTTAATTGGTAACTTTTAGTGAAGGGACTCCAGCTATGAATATTCGTTATTGCTGTTTTTGGTTATCATATTTAACTTCCAGCATTGCATTCACATCGTTTGATTGTTGTAATGGTATGAAACATTTTTGGTGTTTTTAAGGTTATACTGCATTACAAGTATTTCGGTATTTTTTAAAAATCTTTATTTGAGGATTATTTCTTTTCTGCAGAGTGACGCTCATCCTAGAGTGGTTAAACGAGGAACAGAGGATTTAGACAACGTTTTCGAAGGTTTGCAATCATTTTCAAGCATGTGAGACGGGCTTAATTTTATGATTTTAATGATTGTTATGGTTGTGGTATTCATATTATTGTCATATGTGTTACAAGATTGCTTATTATCAGAAAGTGCCAGTTCATTGTTTATGTCGATTTCACTCTCTAGGACTCTTTGCTACAATGCAGTCTCTGTGAACTAATAAACTGTTCTATATCTGGAGCTGAATTAAATTTTGGATTTATCTACATAATTGTGTTATGATAAAACATTATAAAAAAAACATCAGACTTTGTGTCATGATAAAACATGTCACAGCTAGGTGTTTTGTTTCAGTTGAATACTGTTCTAGAAAGATGTGCATAAGAAACTATGAACTGCACCAACTGTGTCATTGTCATCGATATTTGCGTTATTATTACCCTGATCTAGGCCTAAAACTTTAATTGTCTGCATTCTCAAAAGTTTGTACATACAACAGACTATGTTTAGTTTTGGATGGGGGTTCCGTCGCAACAAAATTACGTTCAAAAGGGTTCTGCAGCCAAAAACAGATTGGGAAACACTGTTCTAAGTACTCCCAGCCAGCTTAAATGTAATTGTAAAAATGCAAGAATTTTGATGTGTTTACAATGATTTAGATGGCATAGCTTGAGCTGATGCTGATGTATACTAGTAGAGTATAGCAATATAGATTGTGTAACTATTAAATTAATAATCCGTTTTTATTTAGCATATTGAATTATTGCAGAGTATTTTTGTGCATTCCTTGTGTTTAGGAGAGTCAATGCAGGTTGATCACTTAGTGTTCATAGTTCATGGAATTGGTCCGACTTGTGACCTCAGGTTTCGAAGCATCGTTGAATGTGGTAAATATTCTACTGTCTTCGCTTACAATTGTTTACTGTTTTATATCATCACAAATCTTACCCTGTTTCTGGTAGAAAATAATTGGATGATTACCTTGTTCTGTGCAATTCATATATGACTTTATGATGGTGTAGGATATTTAATTTTGTTAGAGAGCGAAAATTGTTACAAGCTGATTTTCTTACGCAAGTGTTGTTGTTGAGACCTTCTGTCATGGCCAGAAAGTTTCCATCATGATGCTGGCTGGCTGTAGACAAAGAATTTTTATATTTTATTTATTACCAAAATTTGATACTGCCCTTCTTCCAACATTTTTGCTCAGAAGTGCACACACACCTCGACAGCACAATTGCAGTTGTACTGCAGAGCAATTGTGCACTAAGAACTTGTTCAAGGTCTCTACACAGTTACTCCCCGGACGAGGGTCGAACCCGCTCGCTCAACGCGCACTGAATGTTACGGGCTGACCGCTCTAACCGATCGGCCACCGTGCCACACATCGCATAATTGTGCAGCAGTTTATCATCTCATTAGCTCAGGAGTATGATATGAAAGGGTCAAAAGGTTAAATTCTTTAATGATGAGCATGTACTAAGGTTTGTACTAATCTGTCGTTTTCAGTGGATGACTTTCGAACAGTTTCGCATCAGATGTTAGCATCTCATTTCAAGCACCATGTGGAGGAAGAGCTGATTGGTCGAATTGAGTATCTTCCTGTTCGATGGCATGCTGCTCTCCATGGAGATGCCACTGGCATTGACAGGTAAGAGGAGGCACTGGACCATAGTGTCTAAGAAGTGTGTTCCTTAAATGAAGTGTTTGTGGTGGGGAGAGGCATTGTTGCTGAAAGGGACATTATTACAGCTATGGGTAATAGATAGAATGTGATGGGTGCTCTGCCCGAAGGCAGGTCCATTGGCTTTTACGCCATCTGGGGATGAGATGAGTGAGGTGGTTTCCCATTGCCTCCCTCAGAGACAATTATGGGTGACCTATATTGCGTCGTTGGAACTTGTTTTATTATTGAGTTATGTCAAGAAGTGATTACTGCGTTATTAGTTATATGTACTTTTGGTAAATATGCCAAGAAGAGCGTCTTTTACGCGTCTCCTTGGAGGATTTACAACAAAGCGATTATCTGACATTACACCTTACTTAGACAGATCTTTTTGAAGCTCTTGCTTCACGAGAGGATTATTGATTGTTTGAGAACATGAATTGCCTGCATTTGGTGAGTCAGAGATAATTAGTGTAACGAAGCTTGATTGTCACACAGAATCACTGACTGTAATTTCTTTTGTGACAGGAAGTTAAAGGCGATAACTCTGAATAGCATTGGAAAGCTGCGACAGTTCACCAATGACACTCTCATTGATGTTCTTTTCTATGGCAGTCCAGCCTATGCACAGGTGAGGAGGAGGATGCAGCAGCTGGTTATGACTACAGAGTCAAAGGATTGTGGGTGAATTTATGAGGATTGATAAAAGTCATGTTGGTGGTTGCTTATGACCTATAAGTACTATATGTATGACTGGCAGTCTTGTATAATATATTTTGAGGTGAATTCTTGCTTCATTTACATTTTGGTCGCGAGAAGAAATGATTTGCTAAGTCTGGAAAAGACAACTTTGAAAATACTGGTTTCACATTCACATTTCCATATATGGTGTTCTATGGGTGAGCAAAGAAAGGCTTAATAATCAGTACGAGACAATTTTCGCCTAAGGGTACACGGTGCCGCAGAAGAACAATAACAACCTTATACCACGCCTCCTCTATGAGAACATGTTTTGGAAGATTACATCATCAATAGAAAAGGGCAGAGGACTCTGAACCTCCTTCTCCAACACTGATGCTGACTGATGTGAATCAGGCTGTGGTTGTTACAGTTTGATGCCTCTGGAATTAAATGAATATTGTATTGATAAAACAAGAAGTGTAAACCTGTTGCCTGATTTCTTTGAATAGAAAATAGCCGACACGGTTGGAAACGAGATTAACCGACTCTATCAACTCTTTCTCAGTCGCAATCCAGACTTCAAAGGAGGTGTTTCTGTTGCTGGTCATAGTCTTGGTAATTACATGTATTACTTTTATTTTGCCATTTTTTGGCCATGTAATTTTTTCAAAAGCATTATTTGAATTGTAACCCTAACCCAAACCTTGATATCAACAGCACTTTCAAAATTGTTTATGTACCTGGCTATCAGTGATATTAGTTGTAAAAAGAATCTTGTTTTGAATATTCTTTCTTATAAGAAATTTTTTGATGATATGAGTGTCACCCAGTCATGTTATTTTTGTCGTACATTATTTTGCCTGAAACATATGATAATGTTATTAATGTGTCTTTTTAGGGTCCTTGATTTTATTTGACCTTCTAGTCCATCAGAAATTACTTGAATCGCCCGCGACTCTGCAGGAGGAGACACCCGTTGCGACGTCTACTTTTGACTTAGGTCAGACTCTGTCCGAGTCCTTAGCACTTGATTCCGGTGATGCTGATACGCAGGTATGTAATGACGTGTAATGATATGTGCATATCAGTAATATTATTCATAATGCACGGCATGACCTCTTGAATTTGACTTACTTGCTGCCATATATGTACTATAGACTTGAATTGACTTGCCTATGTACAGAAGTATGTCTTGCTGACATGAGCAGTTCCTTTCCTTAATTAATACATTTACATGATTTACTAAGAATGCTGTAGTGATGTGCTGACACAAATTGAAATCATATGTCACAGTTTTACTTTTTGGTTATTGATGCCAATGTTCTATGCATTTAAATCCCTATAAAATGAGCTACAGCAGCACCATAGCCTATTGAAATTATTCGAACAACTGAAGAGCTAATCTAATTTTCATTACATGTGACATAATATAATTATTGGATAACAATGATAACTGTATTTCTTGTAGTATGTCAGTCTGGCTAAAATACACTTTAAAGGCCAGAGTGTACTAAAAGCAAATGGGAGCCAATGCAGCTCGTCGTTATAGTCTTAAACAACTGGAATTTTCGGTCTATTTAATTTACAGACTATGTGTTATGACTGTTGTTGGACTTTCTGTTGCTGTTAGAAAACTGATGTCATAGAAAAGAACGAAATCCAGTCGGAGACTTTGACGGTTGATGGGGTTTTGTCACAACTGAACCTGACCGACTATGTCGAACTTTTTCAAAGGGAACAAATAGACATTGATACCTTGGTTGGTATACACTCTTATATTTTTAAATATAAATATGGAATGCCTTCAGTTTTCATTGGCTGTGACGGCAGATGGCAGACTCGTTTAACGAATTGACTATCTCTGTAATTAGAATTTTTTATGTAATCTGAACTTCAGGTTCACATAATAATGATTATAATCATTGAGGAAATGATTTGGACTGTTGTTGCAGATGATAATAGAAGACAAGGATCTGAAGGAACTTGGGCTTCCTCTGGGACCTCGCAAGAAGCTTTTCTGCTTTATAGGTGACCAGAAAAAACAACGGGTTAGCGGTTTGCTTCATATTGCATGCTTTCTCTCTCTCTCTCATCAGTTTTGTAATTTTCTCTTTTAATATTATTCAGTTGGTTGTTTGTTGAATTAAGTAACTCTTGATATGATTGTTGTTTTTAGCAAGCGTGTTTAATTATCGTTGATTCATTGCGGTTTTTAACAGAGCACTGCAAAGATCGATCCAAATACCGATTCAAACATCGAGTTTCCTCGATCAGCTTCAGAGGATGTTCCACCTGATGTTGTGGAACAGACCGATGCGTTAGTAGTGTTTTGATTCTCAACTACTATGGTTCAGTGGAAACCCAGTTGCATGCAGTCTATTCACTGTCGACTCTACTTAGTGAGCAGTTACTCCGTGGCTCCTAGCAGTACCAAGTTAACGCACGAGACACGTTCATGTGTGGTATGGGCCATAGTGTAGGTCCCTTTGTTTAAAAACAATGCCTTTGAGTTTGTAGACACATTGAGACTTGCTTGAATCATCGTAGCTACTCTCTTTTTGGATGACTGTCTTAATTGTGGTCCAGTGACTCAGTCACAGTTTGTGACTTTGGTTCACAACAACCGCACATAGACAGGTCTGTGCTGTATTTAGCTTTACCATACAGTTGCTTTTATATATTTGGGATGAATGAACTGGTAGCCTGCAATCTCGCAGCACATAAAAAACAGCCTTGGTGTTTTTCTGAGGATTTACAGCACTATGTATATAGCATATGTTTAGAGTACAATTTGGCTTGTCATTTATGTCCATTAAGGTTCCAGTCAACAGAAGTTTATGGCCAATTTGAAAGCCACCCAAAGCACAACTTCATATTCAACATAACTGTTATAGTTGCTGATAGTTGAGTGAATTGCTCTGTATATTTTGTTGATTTTTTTCAGTGACCCCGTCCTTCGTTCAGCCTCAAGTACGTCGGTGAATTTCGTGGTGGGTGATGCGGGCACTGGAATTCCATTCATCCACTACCCACAGCTCGACTTCTGCCCCGACAATTTCTTCGCCCTTGGCTCTCCAATTGCAATGTTTCTGACTGTGCGTGGGGTCACCAGCCTCGGAGACGACTTTCGTCTACCTACGTGTACAGGATTCTTCAACATTTTCCATCCGGTATGTGGTGTCACTTTTCCACTTGATATTGCAGACTGAGCTTTCATTGACTAGGCAATTGTCTTTGGTTGGCATTTAGTTTGTGCTTCATGTATGAATGAGTAATGAGATTTGTTTGAGCCAAGATTAGGGGCAATATTTCTGAATTGAATGGAAAACTGTATGAATCTACTATCAGTCTTCTGCCCTGTATAAACCTGATAATAAATGAGGTTACAATTGATGGCTGCAGCTCAAATTGGATAGCCAGCAATGTCATGTTTGTTTCACTTGACATGCATACTTGGATATTCAAAACTTGGACAATTGCATATGTTTCTTCTGAAGAAAATCATTACTCTTTTTTAAAATTGACTCGTAATTGCATCTGTTTTTAAACTTATTTCCAGCTATATTGAATCATTTACAACATGTCATGCTGAAAGTCCAACGTGATAAAATTTATACTGTTGATCTATATATGAATGAAAATGATTCGTATTTAAGTGGTTTTAACAAATTAAATGCAACATTTGCATGTGTTATTAATTATTAAATGTTGTTGTTAATTGCAGTTTGATCCAGTGGTAAGCCAATGTTTGACTCTCCTCTGTAATTTAAAATTTCTATTTTTTTATGGTGTAGATTTTGATCTAGAATTTAATTTTTTTTATTATATAACCACTAAACCATTGCTCGGCTTGACAATTTAACAGGAATGCAACAAGCAATTTCCTTGATCTGATATACATAATTATTACCAGAGGTTTATTATTTATTTTCTAGTTGTAAATAAGTAAGTGCCTTTGTAAGAACCTCTTGAAGCTTCCGAACTGCTGCAAGTGATGTTAAAGTTAATTAGGAAAGTGTTCAATTGAAACAGGATGGGCATTTAAGGTTGTTGATCAGTAAACACAAAAAGAAGATTTAAAAGACAGTTTAATGAATTGCCCACATTGCCAAACAGTTATGCATAAGTGATTGAACTTGAGACTTATATGCATTTTCTTATCACATACCTTAACTGTATTATTGTAGGCCTCGTTTATCACTATCTTTGTTCAAGTTTTGGTCATAGTCAACATTTTTTCCATTGCATTTGCAATGACGGTTTGGATAGGGTTTCAATTATGGCTATATTACTATTTCCATCACTTTTAGCACCATAGTGGATTTCAACTGACGAGTGCAGCTTTGAATCTACCTATATGCTTTCACTTGTCTTCTAGTTTGTATGTAACTGAGTTTCTGGTAATAAATTTCCATTTGGTTCAGGCTTACAGAGTGGAGCCAATGGTCACCACAAGTTTTCCTATTAAACCGGTTCTTATGCCGCATCATAAAGGAAGAAAAAGGCTTCATCTAGGTCAGTTCATGTTTTCAGCTGGAGCATGTTAATATTACAGGGTGACCTTGATATTAGATTGCTTTAGTTATGGCCAACTTTGAGCCCTACAAAACTCCAGATATGAACATGTTTCTGGTAAATCAGTATTAAGCACTTCTTATGGCAAAGTGTCTGATTATGGTATTACTATGTAATTAAAGACAATGCAATTATTTCCTTATTCGCTGGGGAGTTCCCGTTTATTTCGACACCGACTTCCATACTGAAGGCTGTTCCATGATCTGCCTGTTGTGGAAGTTCCTGGATTGCTATGCTAACTTCCCAGCAATTATTGATGTTTGCAAAGCCAGCTGTTTTGTCAATGTGAAATTTTTCAACCATGAGAAAAGGCTTGATGAGCCATCTGAAAACATGGGGTAAGGGCCACATTTGGCCTGTGGGCCACAAATTGTGGACGACCGTTGTATGGAGGTTACCAGTATATTGATTGCATGAATGCTTCATTGAGTGGTCAATGACTGTTGTCAGAGCTGAAAGAAAGTTTGTCTCGAGTTGGATCCGATCTCAAACAGAAGGTGATCGAGTCTGTGAAGAGTACATGGAGAACGATAAACGATTTTGCACTGGCACATCGGACACCTGCCACTCCTCTGACTCCTACACCGGAGGATGGACCAGAAAAGGAGGAAGACAGCAACATCTCAGATACAACCAAAGACTTTGATGATTCAGTCTGTGAGTAGCTGTCATATGTGTTGTACATGCCTTGTCTAAGTAAGTTCATTTAAAAATGATTGTGTAATTAATCAGTTCCATTATTACTACGAATTTTGTGCTGAAGCTGAGCAGCTACTGAGGGTTATGCTAAGGATTCAAATTCCAGTGTATATTGTGAAACTGTTTTCTGTGTATGAAATGTGTTCTGAACTATTGAGAGTGAAATTTAAATTTTAACATACCATGTATCATCATTCTTAAATAACAGGTGACACATTAACACTATAAGAGCACTGATTTGTTAACGTTTTGACGACGAGTGTACTATTAAAAGTGTGGCGCAGTGGCCGATCGGTTAGAGCAGTCATCCCATAACGTTCAGTGTGCGCTGAACGAGCGGGTTCGGCCCTCGTCCGGGGAGTCACTGTGTAGGGACCTTGAGCAAGTCCTTCGTGCACGATTGCTCTGCAGTACAAATGCAATTATGCCGTCGAGGCATGTGTGTGTGCACTTTTGAGCAAAAATTTTGGAAGAAGGGTGCTATCAAATTTCAGTAATAAAAAAAAGGCTGGGAAACTAGTGCTGCTCTTCATTAACGCATGACTTATGTTTTCGTTGTGTTTGTTGTAGCTATATGTTCAGCAATGGGAGACGACGATTACCCGATTGGTATTCTCAACCAGGGACGAAGAGTTGACTTTGTCTTGCAGGAAAAGCCAATAGAAAGCTTCAACGAGTATCTCTTTGCGCTTAGCAGCCATGGATGCTACTGGTTGGTATTAATTTGTTTTAGTCTGTGGGATAGCATGTTAGACTATATTTACTTGCAGAAATACACTGAAAATATCTGTTTAAATGAGCTTGTCTTAGATGGCTTTGATTTGGTGGTAAAGAAATACAGAGTAAGCATTAGACTACTGTCAGCGAATATACAATGATAGGAGAAGGAATTTATGGTAGCTAAAAACATTTTCGTGCTTGTATATTTTTACGCTGACATGTGACTGAGTTGTGTTTCTCTAATACAAGGAATTATAATTGGTTTTGGATTGACCTTCATTTATTAGAAATACTTTTATGTGCTATAGAAGTAATCAAATTAGATGAAGTCTCTGTGAAGTTCTCTCTGTCAAATAAGCAATGCAGTGTGCTTAGGGTGACATGGTTCCATGTCATGGATGCAGCTCAAGACATCTAAAAGTAGGGTTTAGATAGAGGTGATCTATCTGAATATTAAAAAAAACTAAAGGCCACACTTGCAATGATACTAATGAGTACAATTGTGTTTTAATACAGTGACATTGTAATTATATTCATTTAGGATCTGTCCATTGTACTTTGTAGGGATTCTGAGGACACAGTCCTGCTCCTCCTAAAGGAAATCTATTCACTGATGGGCATCAAACCACAGAAGCCAGGGCCTGACCCAAACCATGTTCCACCTCCACCAACAGCAATACCAGCAACGTTTCCACGCCACCCACTTCGCCCCACATACACCCACCCACCGCATATGGCATCACCATCCATGACACCACCTATGGCACTGCCAACAGACAGTTCATTGCTACCTGAAGAGCCCAGTGCCCCACTGCCTAACATTGGACCCCCACCAATGACTGGGTTCATTAGGAAGTGAACCCAACCCCCAACATAGCCAATCTGTGACATGGTGAATATGAGCTGCAATAAAGTTCAAACAGGCAGCCAAAGACTAGTGCAGTTTCATCACACCTTATGGTTTTTTTCAAGTTCTCAAGCAAGCATCGGATTAAGAACTTCTGAATAAATTGTAAGAACTTCTGAATAAATTGTGCTGCACTGTACTATATTCACTTGTGCAGCCTTTTACCTGCATAATTCTGCCAAGTTAGCTGAAGAGCGGTAACAATCAGCTAGTTTCCCAATCTTATATCCAATACAGGTTCTAGGTTTCACTATTTAAACCAATTTAATTTCCTCAAGGCCAAGTCACATAACTACAGCTGCCATAGAATATTGTAGCTGATTGGATTAAAATGTTATTCCTGTAACGTGCTGAGGTCATTGTATTAGGACCGTGAGCAAGTACTTTCTGCTCAATTGCTCAGCTCTGTTGATGTTCAGTCATATTCATATGACCATGTGTGAACTTTTGGAAGGAGGGCGTTAACAAATGCAGTTGTATTGTATAAACTAAAACCCCTATCCAACAGTTGTAGAGGGTAGAACGGTCTGCTGGGGTAAATATTGTCCCATGTTTGGCCGAGGTCGGGAGTTGTGCCATCTGTAAATGTGAGTA
This sequence comes from Bimastos eiseni, assembly GCA_959347315.1. Classification (NCBI taxonomy): domain Eukaryota; kingdom Metazoa; phylum Annelida; class Clitellata; order Crassiclitellata; family Lumbricidae; genus Bimastos; species Bimastos eiseni. The sequence goes on along the minus strand of OY365817.1, from coordinate 16,058,656 downwards.
AATCGCTTAATCTTTGTCTAAAAAGATTAGTGCAATGCAATTTAACTTTATCCATTTGGTCTCGTTGGTCAGCTTAGTTTAAGGACAAACACAGTTCATTTTTGGAACAGGATATGTTTATGTATTAGAAATAATATAATTCATGATGTTGGTAAGTTTTATTTGTGCCTGTGTTGTACAAGTGTTGTTGAGTCAAACAGAATACACTTTATATTCTATTGTCATAATAGGTATCCTGTACAGTATTATTTAGAAAATGCTGTAAATTATTGTGGTTATTGTTACCCTGTGCTGACATTGATGTTATATAATAAAGAAATAATAAGGTGTTGACTGCTACTGAACTGGTCAAAGGTCAGAAAACGATACACCTAATGAAGTAAATGGACAATCAAACAGTTCCAGGTTTACGATGATCTGAATACAGACCACTTCAGATCACAGAGTAAGATGGAGGAAACACTGGAAATAAAATGTCAAGTAGTTGCAAAAGTACCGATACCGAATATCGCCTTAACATATTTCAACAGTTTCTTTCACATGGTTCTCGATAGTCCAACTTCAAATTTTCAAACACTTCCTTCTCACTATTTGCTGGAATGGAGAGACCCTAAAAACACAAGTCAGACAAAGTAACATAAATATGAAATAAACCATCACATGTCCTGTTCAATTTTCTGTCCAGACCTGACACAATCTCTGTTGAACCTTACAGCGTTAAATCAATGTGCTTTCCAGTAGCATTAAATCACATACTAAACATAGATGAACTCCTGAGACTAAAGTGACAGCATCTAACTCCAATTAGTCTTGATGCTATAAAAGAGTTGAATGCTACAATAATATACAGCTCAACCTCAGTATATGAAACTTCGGTAGTTTGAACTTTCAGTTATATTAACTAGCAGTCAGTGGTCACAGCCAATGCATAGTTCTTTTCAAACGTGCATTCAGTATATTGAAGTCTCGCTTGCTGCAAAGGCATTTGTTGTTCCCTGTCCAACTGCTGGTTATCAGACATATCTAAACAACAGGGCCACTCTGCAAGATACTTTTGCCTGCTGATTATAACTGACTGATGAATTAACAGATGTACTATGAAGGGAATTCAGAAGATTACTGGAAACAATAAGAAGTTGGTAGGGTGGCCTTCAGTGATGATATTTGGTGCCTGAGACAGGGTAACTGCTATCTATCTACCAGTGCAACGTCACATACGTGTATCTTAATTTATAACTTACATATATACATAATTATTGTGGCTGACCCCTCCATGGTAAGGGATTAATTCAAGCCGGAAGTAGATATATATACATTACACAAGCATAAATCACCGATCTGGCAAATAAATAGGTATGAACACCTAACAATGGTGGAACATAGAAACTAACCTTTGCATCAAACAATCCGTGACTGGTTAGCTTCAGTCCTAATTCCTTCTGCGCATAAAGCCGCATTGATCGGTTGAAATGCCTGTTGCCCGTCCAACCAGCCAATCCATAGTGGTACTGACTTTGTGGTATCACAATTAGGTCAACCCTCCTTGCAATCCAATCATGCCCCATCTGAGACCCCAGGCTAGCGATTGGAACTGACGGAACACTTCTTGAGGGATCATGATCTGTGACCAATAAAGATTTAGGCATTTCTTTACAGTCATGATTGACAGATGTTTTAACACCAATGTCAAATGTTGGTAATCTATTCTCTGGTGAATCCATTTGTTTCTTGTTACCTTCTACGTCATTGGCCGGTTCCAACCTACTCGTAGCTTCACTTAGTTTTGTAAAGTTCTCATTTCCATCTGCTGGTTCTCTGCATGTGATGGTCAATGCTTGCTTTGATCTCGATCGAACTTTGAGGACGCCGATCCACTTTTCGAAATGGTCTAAGTTGCTACGGAGATATGTTCCCTTACTGTCCAAAGAAGCAATGTGTTGGCTGAATGTGTTTGGCACCAGTTGGCCAAAGATCACCATCTGGAACCGTTCCAAGCGCTGTAACAGTTCTAGAAGAATTCCGTACTCCTGACCCTCGATCGGATGAGATATCAAGAGGTCAATATCGTGACCGTGCTCTTTGCCTCTAAATCCAAATGTTAAATCATGATCAGTTCTACTATAATAATTATTATTTTAGGGTTACTACTACTATTACTTTCATTATAATTATCACAATTATAATATTGAAGCTGTGGATGATGATGATGATGAAACCCAGTATATACATGAATATTTTATTTACTCAAGCTAAAATTACTCGTAATACATGCAGATCAATACGAGACAAAGTTCAATAACAGTTTTAAATATTGACAGTGTCAAGATCAATTTCTGAAAAGTATTTTAATGAATACAAAACGAGAATGGAACCACACACTGTTCTGCTAAAACAGTTGAATATTTAGGCAGAAATTAAATCCAAATACTTCAATACTGGATTTGTTTTTACCTGCTTACCTGCGAAATCCTCCTGCCAGCTCCACAGTTGTTCCAGGTCGCAGAGCCTCCAGCTGCACTTGGATCATCTGTTCCAACTCCAGGGCATCTGACTTCTCCACTGGTAAACTCAAGTCATTGAAATATTTCAGACCTGTAACAGATGTTGAACACCTACAGAGGTCCAAATGCCAAGACAAGCATTAGCTAATTAATTTTCAATGGTTGAGCATACAGCAGAGTGGCAAGACAAGTGTTACCATATTACTATTTTATTAGGATTAATCATTTTATACAATGTCAAAATTCTGCATCAATCAATTGTAATAACTAATAAAGCTATGCTATCACAACTATTATTGACTAAAAAACAATTATTAATTGCATCATCACTAATTAATAATTTTTCATATTAAAATTATTATTATTCCAATTATTTATTCCATTAGAAAGAGATGCAGCAGTGGAATCAAATACTTAAACGACATGCTGATAGGTTAGTGAAAGTTCAGATATCTAAACACTAATAAAAAACTATCAAAGACAGTATCTATATTATTTTTTGGTTACTTATGAACTGGAAGCGGAACAGTATTTCAATTTTTCAATGGTAGTAATGCATTCATTAAAAGCAATTTTTGACCAAAACTGCTTACTGAAAGAAAATGGAATCGTACAAACCAGCAGAAACTCTTGGATCAGCTTTGGCTGTGATGTATAGATGGATAGAAGCCTCGGCAATCGTTGATATTCCCATGTGTATCCACTTCTTAGCAGTCATTGGACCCACTCCAAATATACCAGTGAACAACTAAAACAAAATGAAACTGTGATAACTGCGATCATTATTAAATATTATAATTCACCTCGAGGAAAATATATCGTCATTCAGAACTAAGTGAATTTCAGCAAAGCAGAAAAGGTGGTTATCAAGCAGACAAGACTAGTCAAGATTCATCAGAGCTAATATTAATATAGATTTCACAAGTTATCCTTTCTTGTGTATATTCTGCTGTTGTTTCACTTTTGCAGTGTGACAACATATATAATAATAGATCTGACAAGTTAGATTATAATCCAACAGAAAATAAAGTTTACAAAATTGTCAAAAATGGCCAGGGAGCTTTAGCTATAAGTGTTAACTAACTGGTGTACTTGTTAAAAAAATTAATATTGTCCAGATTCAAGGGATATGTGACTAGTATAAATGAAATGTTCTAGCAGGTGCTTGAGCCTATGAAATACTATATAGCATTGTAGTAAATTAAAATTATTTAAGTCATTACTCATACAATGGGAATTATGGACTTATTTTCTGAATATTAACCTAATCATGAATTAGTTTTGGCGTGCTATCAGTCAATACCTTGTCCATTACACACCATAGTGAGAGAATTTATACATTACAACTACAGTAACATAATTTACACAGTGCTTAATAAACAACACAATTATACATGATAAACTACAGTTTATCATGTATCTATCCTGTAATCAATCTGTGTCTATCCTAAATGACCCCAAGACTCTTCAAACTTTGCAGAGGAAGATAACAAAATAACTGGCCAGTAACAGTAAGAATTCTGTAATTTCTTGAAGTAAATAGTTCTGTAAGATAAAAATGAAACCTTCATTTTCTTATACCAGTGACTTTCTGCGATTGACTCGGCTTCACTGGAACATCCGTTATCCAAAACATCCTGAACAGAAACCACACATTCCTCGCAACATAAATAAACAGCATCTTAAATTCTCACCCTAGTCCTGATTGTCAAGTGGACTATGGTTGAGTTGCTCAATGGTTGCGAGCTCAACTCATACATAATTCTTGAGACAGAAGTGAAGTAAGCATTAACAATAATTTTTATTTAATTAATTCAAATTGACAAGCCACAGTATGATTACAAGTACAGTATGAACGGATGGTGATGAGTTATTACAGGAGTCGAACTTATATACATTAATGAGCTTAACTCACGATTTTTCAGTATTACTGATGTATACTTCATTTTTAAATAAGTGCAACACATTAATTTAAGATTATATGAAATGAGTAAGAAATAACAACCACACAGGCCATAGTCAACTGCACATGTGTGAAAGTGTGTATGAACTGCATGTGTATCGACAGAAGATTCACCTGAATAACTTTTAAACAGTGCCCTCCAATGTCAGGCAGGTTTGCAACATCATGGATGCTGGTCACCCGTTGCGGTAAACTCTTCAATACGGCCGATGCCCTGCGAAAAGCAAGAGCTCGCGAGTAATTCAGTTCGTCATCATTGAGGTTTGCAAATTCCTCCAGCACTTCCAAAGGATTCTAAGACAAAGGCCACGTCAGTTACATCAGGGTAAAGTACAGCTATCTTACTGCATGTTTATTACACTAACATTAACATCAATTATGTTGAAGTCATTAACATTAACATCAATTATGTTGAAGTCATTATCATTAACATTAAATCCCAGATACATTCTATTATTTTTTTTCTGTGGTTACCTGTATCTGGTTGTAGTTCGATAACTGGATTGATAATAAAGTAATATATATATATATCATCAGAAAGTCATCACCATCATCATACTTCACATTAGAACCATCATCGTCGGCTTCCTCAATTAACACAATTAATTCAATTAAAAGCTTTATTATTAATCCCATTATACTTTAATCACAGCTCAAACTAAAAAGAATGGAGTCCCAAACAGCTGCCTCTTTGGGTTAGATTAACAAATTAATGGCTATTTGATCCACTATTCAGCTCTGAAGCGAATATTCGGTACAGCCCTACTTTCTGTACCTACATCTTAAATTTCTTCTAGCTCCAAGGACTGCTCCTTCTTATTCAACTTCTTTTGTCCTTTCCCTTTACTACTTATTCATCTTTATAACCACCAACTGGTTATTATCCCTGGACATTATTGTCAAAACACTCACTGTGAACTGTTCATTTGGGTGCTGTAGGGTTGTTCTCCTCTGACATGCATACTGGGCCACTTGAACAGCATGCTCAGGAGCTGATGAAGCCACACAAATCTGCAGTCATCCATACAATATTTCAATATTCATGAACAAAGTACACCTAGTGGCTAAGAAAGCTTAAAGTATATATTAATACACATGAATAAATATCTTGTTATAAAGCAACATGGAAAGCAATTGAAAAGCAGAATCAATCTCTGGATAATCAACAATGAAAACTTAGAGAAATTTCAAACTAGAAGTTACAAACAATAAAAGTGGCCAGAAGCGAAAACAATGCAACCCAGTAAAGACCAAAGTTAGGTTTGTGAATGAATAATTTAAGACATCATGAGCAATACTATGGCATATCATACCATAGGAAACATATGAATTTAATATTATAAAGGAGAAAACCTACTGAAAATACTTCACACATTGACAAATGGTGAAGTGGTAAAGAATTCTATTAAAACTGTTTAGAATTAAGATAGTTAGACCTTTTCAGGCTCAACACGATCTTTGTCTTCAACATCAATAATTCTCCCCATTTTTATGCATCGAGACAGCCATGCGGACGTTGCCACTGTCGTTTGTGAAATGTTATCCAAACAACATTTCAGCGCTTTCGCTGTCTGTTCGATACTGTCGCACTCTGTCACAATGTGGCTCACATCACAGCTACAGCAAAATTCACAACCATTCCACAAATCAGCTTCTTGTATTTGTAATTTATAGGTCTAGCGTACATGCACATAGCCATGGCAGTACCTTAAAGCGTTGTAAGGAAATGGTCAACTACGTCTATAAGGCCTGTTTGTGTTCGCTCAGTCCATAACCTACTGGTGTCGATTAGTCTGTAAAAACTAGTAACATTTCAAATGCAATTGTTTGAAAAGTTGATCTTGACTATGACTAAAAAAATCAGGTAAAATCCAAAAGGTCAGTCCGAAGAGACGGAAAGACAGTCTAAGGAGGATAGGCAAGGGTAAATAAAAAGGTTTTAAGCCGAGATCGAAAATAAGCTAAAGGCCAGAACGGCATGAGGTAATGAATTCCAGAACTTTGGACTGGCAACAGAGAAAGCTTGCATACCAAGACTTGTCCTAACAGGAGGTATAGCAAGAGACAAAAAATCAGAAGACCTAGTTGAGTGGTGATGACTCTGGGGGACAAGCAAAGTGCGTAGGTACACCGGCTGACCAGAAGAAAATGTCTTATAGGTAATTACACCAATTTAAAATTTAATTTAATTCTCAACAGGGAGCCAATGTAGTGATTTAAGAACAGGAGTTATGTGATCCCACCTATGAGAACCAGTAACAACCCTGGCCAGGCAGTTTTGCGAGAAATATGAATAAGGCTCACATTCTAATAGATGGGTAGTAATAAATTTGTCCACATAATGTACCTACAAAAAATATGTAACAAGCTAGTTTTTTAAGAAAATGATTTAGAATTGTAAGTTGTATTTGCAAAACAAGATAGCAATAAAAAGGTAAGTTTGTATCTTTCTATGAATATAGCAAACGACGGACTCTTTTTCTTGGCGTAGTAGGACGTTTCGTGTCGATTCTGGGCACCATTCCATGAGTGAATTGGCTTGTTGATGGTTTTTGGTGTTTTTGGGATTACTTACTATTTGTACAAAATTGTTGTAAAATGAAATGTTTTGAACTGATAATTACAGAGAGTTTTATATCAATTTTCTTGGGTATTTTTGCAAATGGAGCGTCAGGAGACGGCTTGCGTGTTTGAGCAGATTGGTGCTTCAGTGTGCGTTATCTGTAACCAATTGAAGGCTGAAAAATTGATTAAAATGAGATCAGACGGAGTAGCAACGCTAACTAAATTTAGCTTATTGCGTGGCGATACTACCCATTCTCAGCGTCTTTCTAATGACCCTTTGCTGATTTCTGTTCACAAGTCTTGTCAGTTGAAATACACAAGAGATGGTAGTACTCCAGTTATTCCTTCTGAAAAAATTTCTGGTTGCCATAAAAGACTAAGATCAGTTAGTAAAAAAATTGATTACAAAGCCTCTTGTTTTCTGTGTTGTCAACCAGCCAATGAATGCTATCGTGAGGCTCAGACAACAGTTGTTAATGAGAAATTATTTGATATTTGTAAATTACGTTATGATGAGTGGGGGCTTGAGGTTTTGGGTCGTTTAAAAACTTGCGGTGATCTGTGTGCTGCCGATGCGCGTTATCATGTCAAGTGCTACTTGTATTTCACGACATTTAGACATAGGCCTTCGCTGTCAGTGTCCTCTGCCCATGTTGTCGGCAGACCTGTAAATAGTGAAATGATGACATATTTTGATATTGTTTGTGAATGGGCAGAAAACGGTGATTCTGAGTTATTCACCGTCAGGGAATTGCATGAAAAAAAACGGTTGAATTAGCAGGTGATATGACTAAAGTTTACTGCATTGGTTACATAAAAAATCTGTTGGTGAAACAATATGGTGATCACATATTTTTCTGCTAGTGCCAGTGGTCGGACAGACGTCATATGCTTTCAAAATATGGCATCTCGTATATTGAATGACCAGTGGTATGCAGACAGAGACAAGGATGTGAATATAGAGAGTGAACGTATTGCGTCTGCTGCTGCCCAGCTCATAAAGGCCAGCATCAGAGATGCCGTTTATGACACTGAACAATATCCGTTAAATGCTGAAATCACCACACACCATTTACATTTTTTAAATGGAACTACTCTGGATCTCAGTTGCCATAGCCTATACTCTGGATTTAAGTTACTTTAACAATATTGATTGAGTATACTTTATTTTATCATTATACCATCATCCAAGATCAAAGTAGTCCTCTTGTATGAACATAGCCATTTTCATTCCTTGACTCAAAGAACATATTTTTATAAACATTAAAAATGATAAACTTTGGCTTGCATGTAACCTGTTTCTTTATTTTGAGGTGGCCATCTTATATTTGCAGCCATCTTGAATTAAAAGAATTAAAAGTATGTTTGGAAATATCTATGGTGTGCACAATACAATGTTATAAAGTATAGGTTTAGGCCCTTGGTATTAACTGATGCCTGAATTATGAAGGAAATTATATTTTATCATGGAAAAGGTGGTAAAATTGAAGTGGGGCTCTATAACGGGGCCCGGTGGCCCAATCTTTGGCTATCTTTACTACAGTGTGTTACAGTATAAACTGAAAAGCAGGGACGTGCTGCAGACAGAGCCCACTGGAGACAGAAGATCCAAATGCCTGATCCCTCCACAATGTGGGACTAATCCTATCCGGAGGGAAAAAAAGATCCCCAGAAGATACCCCGCTGTTATCATGCTACCCTTTGACTGTGCTAGGTCTTGTTGAAGGTAGCCCTTGCCGACCCGAGCTAACAGATCTTCAAAGAATCACCCAAATATCATTATATTTGGCTGAATTACAACTATTTTCCCATTACTTTAAAGTTTTGTCCTTGAAATGACCTTGTATCAAATTAGCCTTTGACTACTGAGTATTTTCAAATGTAACCCTTGCCCAACCGAGCTAAAATATAAAGGAATCGCTCAAAAAGCATTATATTTGGGTGAGATATGGCCATTTCCCTGTTATTTTAACCTTTTGACCTTGAGTTTACCCTTTATTATATCAGCAAATGTCTACCACGACTTCTCGAATGTAGCCCTTACTGGTCGGAGCTAATTGGTAAAAAAATAACCCAAAACGGACTAATATTTGGCTGAGTTATGGCCATTTCCTTTAGTTTTGACCTTATGGTAAGGTGGTCATATTGAAATGGGGCCCTAAAACGGGGCCCAGTGGCCCAATTTCGGCTATCTTTACTGAGGTGTATTACAATATATAACAGTCATATTTTGCTTATTTCCAGCTTGTTACAAATTTTTTGAGGTTCAGCCATCAATCAATCCTACTATAAATGCGTTTTTTTATAACCTAAATTTTTTGTTCACAGTCAAAGTAGCAGCAATAATAATTCTAGAATACTTCATTTGAGCGATAATATAAGGAATCAAGAGTCTGTTTGGAATTACCTAAATTCATCAACAATTGGAAGATTTTTAGCTTTCGAGCCGCGTTGCAGAATCTCTAATCTTCTTTTCTGTATCTTTTGAGGAAGAATGTAGACGGAAACGACGTGTCCGATTGCGTTTATTTCCGAGTTCTCCTGTTTACGTCGCTTTACCGAGGTTGCCATGATATCAGTTTGTAATGAGGTTGTACCGTTGTAGGCGCGGAGGCAGATTGCTTAGAGCGCTCTGCCTGCAATGCGGAGAGACTAGAGGCTCTAGTGGTGCTCAATAGTGGTGCTATATAAATCCTTGTTATGAATGATTTAATATTACTAGCGACAAATCCAGCGAGCGAAGAATACCCCGTGTACATCGCAAATCACAATTTTAATAAATTTATACCTTTTGACTTTAAATTTTGACCTGAAATTGAGCTCATGGGTTTTTTTAAAGTAAAAAAGAGATCTTATATTCCAATTCAATTATACAGCCCTGCTATAGAGCGGCTTTAGAGCCTCGCCTGAGACATCTATTGTGTAGGCACCATGGCATGAGCTAGAACACTAGCTCTTAAAGAATGACTGTTAAGCTCTTTATTTTGTTCTCTCTCTCTCTCTCTCTCTCTCTCTCTCTCTCTCTCTCTCTCTCTCTCTCTCTCTCTCTCTCTCTCTCTCTCTCTCCCAGTTCGGAAATCAGAACCCTTCCTTTCCTCCTTTTCTCCTTTCTTCTTTCTTTTCTTCAATTTTTTATTTTCTATCCATCCGTCCAAATGGCGCCCCTGTGGAAGCTCTCGGTGCACCAGCGATCACCCCTAGTAGGCCTAATACCAACAGTCAATCTTTGACAATCTGATGAAAGAGGATCTGGTTTTCTCTGTCATTCTCTGACTGCATATAGACGTCTATGTCTGCTTGTTTACATGCGTCAATGCATCTGACTCAGTGTCTCAGACTATCAGTTGCCGTCAACCCATTCCTTCGCTGTGGCAATAGTCGAAAACTCTTCTACAGTGAGCGCACATATTCGAAGCACCACGGACTGCTCTTCGGCAATCAACCATCCACATAAATATGGCCTACTATAGTAGGCCTACGTTCTTTGACTTATCGCTCTATTTCTCCTCCTTCAACTACTCTCCTCTGTTATCGACTGAAAGCCTATTCGAGCCCCACGCCCCCCTCTCTCTCCATCTACCCTTCGGCGTTTTCCTTTCTTAGTCTATATTTAGGTTGTATTGCCTACTTGACGTGTCATTTATTCCTGATCAATTATTTTCTCTACGTCCCTTTCTTGTCTTTGTTTTGCCTTATTCTATTCTCTCCCGTATTTTTTATCATTGAATCTCCATCATTTCTCCTTCTTCTTCCTCCTTCTCGTTCACCGAATCCTCCATAGCCTCTTCCTTCTATTTCTGCAATGTCTGTTGGTCAACCCCTGGTCGATGACCATCGAAATGACCAACTCAAGTGCATCGTCTGCTCTTCAGCTCAGCCAGAAATTATGAAGCGCCTTTATATCACATTTCGAGGTATTATAAAGTTAAGGCAAGTGTCAGCTATAGGCCTAAAGGGTGGGCCATAAAAAGTAAACCCCTAAGATTTTTTAATATTTCGGCCGCAAGTAAACTGAAATTAAGAAATTAAGAATACAATTTTACAGACGCAAAGTGAATTCAAATTTGCATATAACGGCCAAAATTTACTAAAATATTTGAAACAGAAAAAAAGTGATATTACTTTTAATGAGTCCAACCGTGGTTTTTTTAATGATCAAAAATCTTTTAACAGCAAAAAGCAAAAAAATGCGATTTTATGGGCACATCTCAAGTAATTGTAATAAAACAAACCTCGAAATTATCATTATTATTGAGAAATGTGACGAGTTACAAGTGTATACGGACGTCACTTTGACGTCATTTAGCGAGCAGTCGATCAAGTTGATAAATAAAAATCGCTTTCCGTCGTGTCGCTGGGCAGATTATCACCAATGCAGTGCGCCAAAACGACTTGAAAGCTCATCAGCACTGCTTTGTCGGCTGAAAGTTCGCGACACGAAGTGTGTGTTCTTCACAGATAAGAATAACTTCTAGGCCTACCTCAATCCTCCAATTAGCAACCAAAACAATCACCGTCAAGAAATCAGATGTCAAACATCTACGTGTGTTTGTTTTGATGGAAAAATTGGCTTCTGCGAGAAGGACCAGAGGCCCCACAGCTCTCCAGATTTGAACCCGCCGGATTATCACGTAGGCCTACGGGGGTCATGTTTGAGAAATACCACAATCTGCGACCAAGGCCAAACGCGATGAGGTCACATACTAAAGCTGATATGAGAAGATTTGCCTCAGAAACCCATCAACAAAGCTCTCAGAGCACGTGTGGCAACTAGTGTTGGACACGTTTAAAATAGGTTGTGAAACACTGTGAAGTACGTTTTATGACTATTACTCGAGGTGTGGCTTCATAAAATCGGTTTTTTGCTGCGTTAAATGTTTTTTGATGATCAAAAACTCGCGGTTGGACTCATTAAAGTGATATAACCTTTTTCTGTTAGAAATATTTTGGCAAATTTTGCCCATTTTTTGCCAATACGAATTAGTTTTGCGCCTGTAAAATTTCATTTGTTAATTGTTACTTTCCACCGAAATATTTGCAAAATACACGAGGGGTTTACTTTTTAATGGCTCACTCTGTATATCGCATATCCACCCATCCGTCAATCAATTCATCCGTCCCGCCATTCGTATATTCTCCCGTCCGTCCATCTATCCATCCACTCATCCACCCATCCGTATACTCCCATCCGTAGACCTGAACGCTCAGTGACAACTGCTCATCGATACATTAATCCGTTCGTTCATCCGTCATTTCGTCTATCGGCTGTCCATACATACATCCATCTGTTCATCTACCGTCTGTCCATACATTCACCCGTCTGTTAATCTATCATCTGTCCAATGTCCATACATCCACCCGTCTATTCATCCATCTATCGTCTGCACATCTATCCATAAAGGCTCTATTGTGTGGCACGGTGGCCGATAGGTTAGAGCGGTCGGCCCGTAGCGCTGCGTGTGCGCTGAGTGTGCGCTGAGTGAGCGGATTCGACTCTCGTCCCGAGTCGTCCGAGGCGTCAGTCACTGTGTAGGGACGTTGAGCAAGTCCTTCGCGCACAATTGTTTTTTGTTTTCCAGTACAACTGCAATTGCGCCGTCGAGCCATGTGCACTTCTGAACAGAAAATGTTGGAAGAAGGGAGATATCAAATCTCAGAATAAAATAAAAATAAAAATGTATCCAACTGTCCATCCGTCCGACTGTCCGTCGATTCGTTAATCCATCCGCACAATCATCAAAATACATACATGTATGCATAATTATAGTCATATTTATACACAGAATCATGTAGGCTACGTGCATTTGTATATTTTTGCTCATCGCCTCTGCTGAAAACGACCGTAAGCTACCCCATCTTTGGCAATATATATCACCCTCTATAGGAGGAACCCACCAGTTCACAGCGGACAGTGGGAGGATTGTACGCAAGGGAAGGGAAGCGAGGGGTGCCGCTGCAGGACAACTTAAAGATTTCTGGATCCGATATCCTTCCGTAATTATCCTATTCAGTCGTCGTCCTTCGATTTTCCAGTCTAATTACTGGCACGGTAGATGGACGGGGCCTGGTGGCTGGCACCCGCCCCATCCGGTCTTTCTCCCTTCCTTCCTGCATTTCTTTCTTCTCCTCCTACGTCTGTTTGTTCAGCTAATGCGGCAATCCCTCCCACTTATTATTCCAATCGAAGACAAACGCTTGTAATGGAAGGAATACGGAAGGAATCGACGGACCATGCAGATATTGTGGCGCCAAAGAAAAGACAGAAGTATATCGTTCTGATCTTTCAGTCTGTCACTGACTGAAAGGCATTCAATTAGCCATTGAATTCGTACTGGCTCCCGGTCAGTTGTTGAATGTCAAGACGTCCATGGTTTGATGATGATGATGATGACGACGACGATCATTACAGACATCAAACACACGTACAGTCTAGGTAACTAAGAAGTAGGTAATAAATTACAGCAAAACAAGCAAATTAGCAGCTACGCAAGTAACAATACAGATGAGCAATTATTAATGAAGGAAGCAGTTAAGTAGGCAACAACAAGAGTTAATGTTTCCTTCAAGTGCCTTACATATATACATGTGTACCCTAATCACACATGTTATAGGTCTATGTGTTACTTAACTGAGTGCATCGGCTTTCCGACTTACCACTTGTGTATACGCCTACACATGTTGCCGTTTATAGAACACAATAAGTGGCTTACGACATTACAGTCATTGAAAGAAACGGAGTTACGATGATATGCAGAGGCGGCGATCTCGATTGACAGGTGTGGAGGGAACACCCAATGACAGGGACAGATAATGTACAGGGACAAATGTATAATGTGTCCCCTCTATGCAAAAGGTGGGGGACTTGTCCCCTCGACCCCGGGATCGCCGCCTCTGCTGATACGCGTCTAAATATATACATGTGGGCCTATATTTCTGTTAATTATTCAATGTTCTGCTCTCGTTGGCCCAGTTAACTAGGCCTACATGGGTAAGAACGTAGGCCTGTCCATTGAGTTTCTATTCTTCACTATTATAGGTCCTTACCGCCACTGCCGTTGTGAAAAGATGCCACACCGTTTGAGGTAATTACATGTAGCTCGAATAGTGCCAGTGTCTAATTCTCAAGACACCTGCCACATGAAGCGTAAAATCCAAGTCTAAGGAACGACAGGTATATCACAGGTAATGCACGAAGGGCCACAATTTCTTTTCGTTACTCCTACTAAATAGCCTAATTCTAAGGGAAATTTCAGACATAACGACAGAGAAGGCATTGTCGCATTACCATGGCCCAATGCTCCAACATTTTCCAAATTCCAGTGATTTGATAGAAAATCGCTATATATATATGTATATATATGTATATATTCAGGATAGCATGATGCTCCCACGGTCTTCTAGAAAACTTAGCCATGCAGAGCCATTCAAATACGGAGACTGACTGTGAGGAGGACGTACAAGTGTGCGCATTTCAGAAGCAACATTCGTTAGCTTGCATTGGCGTTGATTGGATAAGAAGAACATGAAGCATGAAAGGTCGATAGTCTATCGAATCACTGGAAGCCACCACTCAAAACCTCTGGAGGATCATAGGCAATTTTAGGTTATAGACTTCTGGATCAGGCAATAAGGAATGCTAATTTTGCGCCAAATGGAAAGTTTTGGTGCCATAGGTGCCTTGTGAATTAAACATTGACGCGATAGAAGCCGTATAAGGTGCCAGACTGCTGGCACTGCAATTCATGATGCACGGGGCCTATAGGCTATGTTGGATGTTTCTGCACTCTCAGACTCAGTGTTCCATGTTTTACAGCCTCTGGCTGCTAACACTGATATAGACAGATACCTGTCTAGATAGGTGCTCACCGATAACAACACCTCGAACAGACTGAGATTTTTCACAATCTGCGCTGCTCCTGCTTGCTCCTGTAGACAGTGGACACACATTTGAAATATTTCAAGCTAAACAACAGCGTTTAAAATAATTTGCAAATGCATGATAATCGAGAACTACAGTCACAGCAAGGGGTTAACACAGCAATAAACGCAAGCGATGTCGAAATATCTATCATGTTCACAAATGCGTAACATATTCACACAGCGCATGCAATTCATACTAGCATAGGTAGGCCTACTCATGTTACGAAACCTTTACCGTGCACTGCAGATGAATTCTTCTGTCTCAGGTAGGGTCACCAGCAATCATTTTCGAAATCGACATGTTCAAGTTCGATGGCTGAGCTAATGATGCAATTTGCAATGAATGCATTGAATATACTCGATATACCGAAGAGACTAAACTCTACTCATTGGAGTATAGTATATGGTCCAGTATTTCCCAAACATTTTGGCCGTGGGACTCACTTCGGAAAATCTTTGAATTCCCACAACCCACCTCACAGAGGCTAACACTATTGTGTTAACATTTTATTCACATTTCAACATCAATTTGCAATGGATGCATTGGATATACTTCGTATAATGAAGAGACTAGACTCTACTCATTGGAGCATACTATGGCGACAATACAACAAAGAAGGTCAAGAGAAGAGTTTCATTTTGTTTTCAATGTGACTATTTATAAACAGATCTGAAGCATGGCGACCGACCCACTTGGCAATACGTCGCGACCAACTTTTGGGTCGAGATCCATAGTTTGGAAAACACTGGAGTAGTCCATCCGAACTGCACATATATGTGTCGTATCCGGAACCGTGCTATCCAACTGTTTCCTCGTTCCTGTATATATACAGACACGAGGAAACAGGTAAATGGGATTGCACGGTCCCGGATTTGGTGCCGAATTGTATAATAGTATTTCAAGGAGTCGCTTCACTGAAATGCCGGTCGACATGAAGGTCGTTATTTCAAGCGGGAAAGACAGAGATGATGCGGAGGCAAAGGCTAATGAACAGATGACTTGGGAGACTGGCGGAGATACAGATCAGAAGGATGGACAGGGACACAAAGAGGTGAAGAGACGGACACTAAGACTGAATCGCAGATAACGAAACGTAACCAGGACAGATAAGAGAGAGCGAGAGGGGGGCATATGGATTCAAAGCATGTCAGAGGATGCGAGATAGAGACAGACAGACAGGCAGACAGACAGACATACAGACAGACAGACAGACAGACAGACAGACATACAGACAGACATACAGACAGACAGAGACAGAGTCAGAGTCAGAGACAGAGAGACACATAGACAGAGAGACAGAGAGAGGCAGTAGGACAAGACATATCGATATGGATCGATCGATGTGATGATACCTTATATCCATGATAAGGTAAGTAAACGCACTCCTTTCATCTTTCCGATAAGAGCGGTTGTTGGTGTCTATAAGCCGTTTGGCAACGTCACCCTTTGATGCGGTGACATTAGTGGATGAGAATACAGCACCTAACTCAGAGGCGTCCAAATAGGGGGGGGGGGTCCGGAGGCAATTGCCTCCAATTTCAGGTATGGGGGACATTTTTGCGTCTTATGGAGGATATCTTGCTTTTCTGGCACTTGGGACCGGGGGTTGCCTCCATTACTCGGAGGGATTGACGCCTCTGGTCTAACTGACATTTGATCTCAATTCGCAAATGACAATCTCCAGCATCGTTTTAAAAACTAGTTATGATAGAGTTGTCTCAAAAAGTGCTACAATAACGATGCAAGTAAAAACAAGTAAACCAGCAATCACCAGCGAAATGATAATAGTAAGCCCTAAATATGGGACATGTATCTTGAAGCAATAGGCCTATTATTTTTATGTGTCACAGAATTTACAATTAATTGGTAAAAAATACAGGTAAAAATGTTCAGCTTAGTGTATCTTGAAGCAATACTATTTTTAAGTGTCACAGAATTTACAAGTGGTAGCAAATATAAGTAAAAGCTGTTCAGTTTAGTAACGCTGTCAGACGAGTCGCTATTTCGCCCACGCGCATTCTCACGCATATTTAACATTTATAACGACGTTAATTCGTCTTATTGTGAAACATCCAAGAGATTAGCTAAAGAGTCATTTTGTTATCGTTCGGTGTAGTTCTAACCCTTACAAGAAGCAAACTAATCTTCTTGGTTCAATGGTAGCACACGGTGTGATCATTGGTAAGGTGGGGCTAAACCGGTCTTGATCTTAAACATTAGGAAGCAGATCTGAAGGAAATGCGAGCCAGGATGGGAAATCAATGAAGTTGACGTAATATGGCAACACTAATATGCTCTATATGAAAAGACATAGGCCTTCGAAAATCGTAATGTAGTGCAATATTGCTTAGTGTAGCTATGGCCTTTTATAGTATAATTCATATTTAATCGTGTATTACGTTTTTAGTGTACTTTGCTACAGTGGATTCTGTAGTTCTATCGATTTATGCATGTACAGTGCAGGCTATTGCACTATATAGTTTTGTGGTGTATGTAGTTTTGCGTTTAAATGCAGTCTTTAGGGCCTATACGGGTAATGAGCCATAGCCAATGAGTGCAGTTCGGTGTGGGCGTGAAAGACCAGTCTGTTGTTGACTGGCGTCGGGCGTGATAGGACACAGTGCGCTATATAAAGCAAGCCTTCTGTTGCGTTGACCGTCTGTGTAATCAGTCTTCCACCCACCGACCTACCCATCAGCGAGAGTCTCTGGCTACCAACCACCTGTGGCCACACACATCTATTTAAGGTGTGATCATCGTTCCAGTGGCGTCACTGCGCTGCCTTGCAGTCTCTTGTGACTGCAGCCGAAACGAAGAACGACTCTTCATCCTTCGGTTTCGAAGTATCATTCCGCGGAATTCCTACACTCACGATTACGGTAAGCTGCAACGGAAGGCTCTTCGTTCATAGTAGGCCTATTTCAGGGTTTACTTGTCGCTTATTAACGAAACACCAGAAGAAACAAACGCATAGCATAGTATAGTATAGTATAGTATAGTATAGTATAGTATAGCATAGCATAGTATATCACGGCATAGCATAGCGTAGCATAGCATAGCATGGCATAGCATAGCTATATCTTGCATTGCATAGCTAGCATAGAATAGTTATGCTATAATAATAATATAGTAGGCTTATCACGCGGTCTATGAATACGAGTTGCGACGAGTTAGTGCTTTTATAGGCTAGGCTATAGTGTACTTATTTAACGCAGAAATAAATAGGTACATGTATACTTTAAAGCTATTTGAAATTTTTTCGACCCGTGCATATGTATATGTACTACACTATGCTATGCTATTCTGTGCTATGGTATACTATGCTATACTATACTGTACTGTATTATACTATACTATACCATACCATACCACACCATAACATACCATATGGTACCGTACCGTACCATGCCATGCCATGCTAAACTATACTATACCATGCTGTGCTATGCTGTGCTACGCTATGCCATGCCATGCCATACTATGATGTGCTATACTAGACTATACTGTTCTATGCTATGCTATACTAACAACAAATTCATTCCACATTATGTAAGAACCAGGACCTATTATATGTGTACTCCATGTAGCTGTAAGGTAAATCTACTTGCCTGATTTTCAAGCGCACGAACCAAATTATTGAAAACTATGATTACCTTGATTTTTGGACAGTCTAGAACCTTAGTCCATAATGGTAACCGACATGCATCGAGTGGCATACTTATCCATACTGCCTCGTTCTTCACTCATTAGACTAATCTGTTGGACCGACGTTGGGTGGGAAGCGCTTCTGAGCAGGGTATATGAAATTGTTGAAATAGTAATAATAATAATAATAATAATAATAATAATAATAATAATAATAATAATAATTATAATAATAATAATAATAATAGCAACAACAATAACAATAATAATATTAATAGCAATAACAATAATAATTATTACTAACAATAATAATAAAATTGATAATAATAATAATGATCATAATCATCAAACAAGTATAATAATTAAAATAATACTCATAATACAATTATGATAATAATTATAATGTATAATAATAATAATAACATTATATTATAGCACAAATGCATACGTACATTGATGCTTGCAAGATGTGTGTATACATATAGACATTCAGTAGGCTTTTATACATATATAGTTCTAGGAAAATGACCCCCTGACAATTCCCTCTGACAATTACCCCCGGACAATTACCCGGATAATTGCCTCCGTACAAATAGCCCGCCTGACAATTACCTCCGGAAATTAGCCCCCCCCCCATGCAAATAACCCACCGGACAATAACCCCCCCGAATAGTATAATGGTAAGACACGAAAATTCCTATAAACATCTTATGCAAAGAATTAAATTACTGTAAAAATAATGTATAAAAACCAGAAAGAAATACTGATTTTATTAGACACATGTGCTATAGTAGTCTAGTGTTAGATTAAATCTCTCAAACAATGTGGAATTTCTTCTGTTTCTTCTGCCTGTATTTTTATTCGTTGCGCTGCTTTGAAAACTTCCTGTCTGGCAGAGTCTGGTCTATGGCAATGCACATTAAGCCGGGCCACAAGCTCTTGTCCAAGAATCTTAATCTTAGCTTTACATTCAGTTACTCTATTCGCATTCAAACGACACAACACCCGTTTGCTAAATTTTTCTGCTTTACGCATACATAGCCTTCAAAACTAACTTTATCTTTTCCTCTAGGCCCTATCAGGTTTTATGAATTCCATCATAGTTGACTGTAAGATATAATGTCTAACTTTCGTATTTTTGCTGATTAGTAAGCTTGATGGTAACGCAATGAGTAGCCTTCAAAAATGTCTCAGAATGTCGGATAATCAGCAGATACTTAGCAAACATGGGACAGTCATGAATGGACAGTGTGACAGATCATTTCATACAAAGATTGGACTTTAAGCAAATAACCAACCACCCAAGAATGGACTCATAAGATATATACAGGATATGTCAAATCAAACGCTGCTCAAAATGAGCATTGTCTCCGTGTCTTAGTCCAATCGTTGGGTATGTCAAGAATTGATCACTGTAACTCAGTACTTGCTGGTCTACCCAAATCCACTCTTGCAAAACTCACCTCTGTTCTGCATACTGCAGCACGCCTAGTTGAAAATCTTGGCCCCCGTGACCACATTACGCACTCCATACTTCAACTTGATTGGCTTCCCATCCAGGCTCGCATTTCCTTCAAGATCTGCCTCCTAATGTTTAAGATCAAGACCGGTTTAGCCCCACCTTACCTGTCTGCAATGGTCACACCGTGTGCTACCATTGGACCAAGAAGAGGTCTGCGTTCTGCCTCAAAAAGGACTTTGTTATTAAAAGATCGAACCTGCAGTTTGGCAACAGAAGGTTTATAATAGCTGGACCAGCTGAATGGAACACCCTGCCAGAGGTAGTGCGCAGAGCTTCCTCGATGGAAGTCTTCAAGTCTAGTCTCAAAACCCATTTATTTTCTGTTTACTATGATTGATGAACTGTTTATGTAACGCGCCTTGAAGTAAGACTCTGTTTTATTAAGGCGCGATATAAGTATTGGTTGCAGTGTATCGTATTGCACTGTATTGTATTGTATTGTATTGTAAGTGTCATAATGTGTATCAGCCTAATTGTTGTTTGAATTTCTGCAACCTATCTACTAATTTAAATCTTACGATATTTGTGTTATATTTTCTACGGGGGTGGGGGGCTATCGTCCGGGGGTTATTTGCATTAGAGTTATTGTCCGGGGGTTATTGTCCTGTCACTACATATATGCACCATCGCACACATAATAATACGAATGCATAGATTCGTAGAAGTTTATGTTCAGAAATACCATGCATTCAAGACGCAGCACTGTTGTTGAATATACATACATATATTGTACATATATATATATATATAATATGTTTCTTTTGCCACTTGATTGTGCCGTACTGCCTTAGATAGGCCAAATGACTCACATATATATATGACATATATTTTATATATGTAATAAATACACTATATATACATATATGTGTGTGTGTGTATGTGTGTATGAATGCATGAAGCGTCTGTCATTAAGTTTTCTTCAAAGCCGCGCAATTTCTAGTCGTCGGAGTTCGCCTCTATAAGACTCTGCTGCCGCATCCAATTAGACTTCTGATCAACGTAAAGCACCGAACACTAGCTGGAGTTGTATATCTCCAGTCAAAGAGACTGTGGACTTCCTGACCTTCAATTGTCCACTGTCTTTTTGTGACAGGTTGCAGGACGATGTAGGTTCCAGCGACTGCGGATTATATTGAGTTGACTTTTATACAACACTGTTGGCTAATGACATTACAGTGGTTGAAAGAAATATAGTATGCTGACATGCATCTAAATATACATACACGTAAACATTTCTTTATACATTACATATGCTTATATATATATATAAATAAAAGAAAGCACCAGTGTCTGATTTACAGGGAGGTTGGACAGTTAGGAGGAGCGTCGCTTGTGGCTGCTCGTGAAAGTCAACTCGGTTCCTTTTGGTGGTTTTACGCGCTATTTGTACGGCGCCCTTATAGTGGATATAGGGCTGCGTTTACAGCGACTTATAAATCGGCGTTACTATTATTATTATTTTCACCGAGGTACATATGATCCCTCGGGATTCAAAAAATTAGGGGGCATTGTTCTGGAATGGCTAATCTTCGCAGATGGCTATTATTATTATTATTATTATTATTATTATTATTATTATTATTATTATTATTATTATTATTATTATTATAATTATTATTATTATTATTTTTATTATTATTGGTTAAACTACAGCTGCATAAAAGAGCCTCTGAAGGCAACTGCGTTGAGGCGCTGGATGCAAACTGACAATTGTTGGAACAAGTAGCTTGTCTCTCTAGGGTCTATTGTTATTATTATTATTATTACTATTATTATTATTATTATTATTATTATTGGACCCCAGCTTCTTCTTCTGATATCTGCCTCTTGTCTGTGGCTGACCGCCGGGGATCGGCTTTACCCCCTCAGATTCATTACGAACAGTTCATCACCAAACAACTTCATAGTAACTAGTGTATTATTCTGTAGGCCTATCATTCTATGTTCATTATATTACGGTCTACACAATGACTATAGGCGGCATGATGTGGTTTGATATTGTGATATAAGTTTTAAGAAGCAGGGTTATCCTCTCAGATGATACAACCACTTCGTCCTTCTAGTGTCTGCTTCCTTAACTTGGTTGCGCCATGTTGCCTTAGTCAAGTCAGCTCACGAGGCGATTATTGTTCACGAGCACGGGAAAAGTTCACTTTTTTTTTCGTAGAGACTCTACTAGTGACTCTATACAGTGTAGAGTACAATGAATAGCTGCTGCATTCATTACAGTGAGTTCAGAGGCTCGTTGGGTTTCCTAGTATTTCGGACTATTTCCATTTTCCATTTACAGTATGTGGCTCAGTGGTTTGCTATTGCCTTCGTCGCGTAGGGCGTTGAGACTAGGCCCTACTTTTATTTCGTTTTTCGGTGCAATATGTCACGTTTGTGTACAGTTTTTTTAATCCTTAATAGTGTTTCAGCTAAAAGCATAAATTTGACTAAAATATTTGTACGTTTATAAAAAATATTTAATTTTTTTATGTAATACTTGCAACGCAGTTGACTGCTGTTGGTCATCGAATCATCCTGACGTATTTTGTAGTTTCAGTTTCAGTTAATTTCAGTTTAAAATAACGAAACCTGCATTTATATTAATGTTATTGTAATTGTTCTCTGTGTGCGAAGCAGGATGTTCGTTTAGCAAATTCCGATCAATCGTATCCACTGCGAGTGGTTTGAGGCGCGTGGAACAATTCGCGAGTAAAATATTAATTACGGAATAGTTAAATTTGGTTACTTTTTTATTATTATTTCCGACCCACTGCTTCATTTTGACAACTCTGATCCTGATCGGCACAAACATGTATAGGTCTACATCTATATACACGTAGGCCTATGTATATATGCATATATATACATAATTATATGAGTACTTAATAACTGCTCAAAGCGAGCCATGCACACAGGATCCGTGGCCTGTTCAAGACATACCCGCTTGCTGGTAGAATGAGACAAGAAATTCAACCTGAATAAGAAAAATTGTCATTTCATGTTAACATGTCACGAAACGGTAGAAATGCGCATTCAAAGGTACCTTTAATTGTCGCAACGTGTCGTTTTTGACATTTTCTAAGAAAAACAAATATCATAGTCCTAGCTTGTTCAACGTTTTCCTTAGAAAACGTAACGTAGTGGAATAGTTATGGGATGTGTCATATCCACCTCACCCCAAAGGGCTAACTAGATACTGAAAGGATACTGAAGTGTGTCTGCCACGGATCGGATACCAGTTATCAAGGGAATACCAATATACCCTATAGCTGCATATAGTCATGACCGTCAGATGCTGAGGAGGCTGATTCTCTGCGGAGTACAATCGGTCATCATCGTCATTGTTTGAATAGCGATCGACGTGACAGTCTTCGCTATTTACATTACTGCAGTCGTTACGCCTTTGTCATTGAGGACGTCTTAAGCGATCTGAGCAGAGGAAATGAAAACGGAAAACGTTGATTCTCCACGTCGTCATCCGCGTTCATCTTATGCCTGACGAGATTTTTTTCCCAACAGGAGTCAGTTCACGTCGGAGGCAGAGAGTCCGCATGGAGAGCTGGAAAGGGCCATCCAGGCAACTGAATCTTTAGCTCTTCACTGAAGTCCGTAAATCAACAAAAACAACCCTGAGACCAACCAGTTCCTAACATAATAGGCGCATTGTTGCAAAACAATACAACTGTTTTTGATGGATTGCACTTCAACAGTTCAGAAGTACACACGATATTACGATAGAACATGGTGGCGCATAACAATAGTGTCCCTATGTGTAGCCTATATACTCAGTAACTGCCTCGAGCGAGGTGCAAACCCATACTCTTCGTTTTGCAGGCCAATCGCTCTAACCAATCGGCCACCGTTCAGACACTGTAAAAGCACTAGCACTTTCATGCAAGACACACACACACACACCAAAGCACAAACACACACACGCAACAACATACACACATACAATTACGCAGACGAAACAAAGACTGCCGTTGTGGATCGTTCTGAAGCGTGCACGCACTTTCAATTCAATTTTATTTTATTTGGTGACCAAAAGACCATGAGAAAATGACTAGCAACAAGTTTCAAGTTTTCATAAATGAATATTTTGGTTACACAGGGGAATCTAATGGTCATAGACCCCAATAACCAGGGGCCCCTATGTAGAATTTATAAACTGGCAATGGGTACCAATATTAATAACATTCACATATCAGGTAAGTAAAAAAATAGGTATAAGGTAATCTTGACTAGTGCCTTAACTAAGGGCTCGTTGCATCCACTGAATAGACACAAATACGAATTTTATTTTTAAATAATCCAATATTTGGCTAGGGTTGAATTTATGTCGGGAGAAGATGCAGTACATTGAATGGAAAATAATCGCCATGTAATTTTGATTATTTATGAACATTTCATTTACAATTTCGTTAATTCGTGCACAACTTGCAATTTTTTATGACAAGTTGTTATGATGTAAAGAATAATAGCAAACCGAGGAAAAACAGTATTTATCTAATATAGTGGCATCTAAATCGACGTAATCATAAATAGTGTTATCTTATCAGCAGTTCCGCAAGTACAGTGTGATCGTTGGTCTCTTGTTCCAGGAAATGACTCAAAAATGAAATACAATTTAATGGCTTCCCTAGCTACACATATAAACAGTTTGATCAAATCCAATAAATTCCATAGCAACGCAATCATGAACAGTTTTATTTAATGGCTTATTATTATAATGGCGAAGTAATCATTATATATATAATGAATACGTCACCATTATAATAATAAGCCATTGGATCAGATTAAACTAGGTTCTCTAGGTTCCTTGGGTTTATCGTAACCTAATAAGTGAGTTAGTAAGCATTTTATTTTATTGAAACTCTTGCAATCGCACGACATGTGTACATTTCGCACACAACATTTAATAGACACAATTTTACACATGACATAATAAGCCTAGAAGCAGAAAAGTTGAGTTACGACCATCTATGAGATAAATCTTATGTAATAAATCCACCTCGCGTGAAATAATTCGCCCGGGGAGACGACCATATATTATGAGGATGTTGGAGCAGCTGGTAAGCCGAGACATTAATCTGCGGAAGTAAACTTCCTAGAATGTGATTGTGGTCTGCAAGAATAGACGTGAAAATAGTTATAGATCTATCAGCAAAATCGCATAAATCATCAACTGATGTTTGATCAGAAGAATTCCATTTCGAACCAGCTTACGTTAAATTGGCTTCTAAAGCTTTCTATTAGTTTGTAAGCATTAAAAGTTTGATCTAATAGCTTATTACGCGACGTAATCAGAAACAGTTTAATTCAATCAAGTGGCTTATATGTATATATATATATATAGAAGCTTCTATAGATTCAAGCCGTCAGATTGAACCAAAATAAACAGTAGATTGAACTAACTGATCGGCTGATGATGCATTATCATAACCAATACCTGGTTATGCCGAGCATCATTATTCGATAGTTCTTTCAAGTGATATCGTAGTGAAAATCCCAATCCTTATCGAGGCGAATACAATAAAGTAATAGATCATAAAATTAAACAAAGATCAATGAAACCGAGTCATCCCTGGCACTGCATAAATTGGCTTCTGAACTAGTGCATAGGCGCATGTCATAATCTAATGTTTTTTTCAGCCGTAGTCAGACCGGGAGCGCCTCTGAGTAGATACCTTGAAAGTGCGCTATATCCAGTTCACATTGATTGATTGATTAGTTGATTGATTGATAATGCTCATTGACGAATACGCTACTACCGCTGGAGGATACAACCAAGGTCGACTTGTGTGCTGTCATGACTGTTCCCACATTCGGACTCACGCGGAATGTCGTGTCGTCATTCCCGGTCAAAATTGATGGCACGAGGCTCAAGATGACATCTTTATTTTGTCCCTACACACGCAATGTGTTCAATGGGACGCTGTGTTTGCCCTTACAAAATATCTGAATGTTTGCCCAATTTCAGTCGTATATACTCTCTAGGCTCTACTTAAGTCGATATCTTAGATCAATCAGGTCTTCCGTCAGTTTACCTCTCTGTTGCTTACTGCTTTCATGCACCTCTGTGCATTACTCTGACTGTCACCTGGCCTACCCTAAATCCGTAAAAGGTCCTTTCACAGCGTAAAGCCCATAAATACGAAACCCGGAGCCTTTCTGTTACACTTTTGTATGCAGGCTATACATCCGCTATATGCATGGTCAAGCGTCGCATTTGCCGTCTCCATTGACTTCTCGATAGAGGTCCATCACAATTGTGGTTTCCGGTCTGGTCGCTGATAGCGGAACCATTAACGAAGTTGGTTGGAGCAGTTTGTCTCAAAATATTATTTATAGGCTATTATAAGCAAGTTAAATGGTAATATAGTATTGCACAAGATATAAGAACCCTTAATAAAGTCCAAGCGGATTTTTTGGTGCAGCCGTTTTGACACAGTCATTTTGGCGCAAGACGCTTTGGCGCCGGACGTTTTGGCGCAGATCGCCGATGCAATTTAAAGTGTAATACGAAGCTGGATCGATGAAAAGAATTCTGCTAAACTGGGAGCTAAAATGATGAAAATTCTGCTAAACTGATGAAAAGATTCATGCTTCGATAGAAGTTTCCGTTTAAGCATGATTTATTTCATCAATTCAGCTCCCAGTTTAACAGCATTCTTTTTATTGACCCAGCTTTTAGTTAAACGTGATTCTTCTCACCGGTCCCTCTTCTACTACCGACGCTCGTGAGGCTCAACCTGACTTGCCATGTGGAACAATTAACGACACAAAGTGCTAGTAATATATTGTACCAGAGATCTGCGCTCAAAAGTCTTTTCTTGACTCAGGACGTTTTGGCGCAGGTCATTAAATTACCTGCGCCAAAACGTCCTGCGCCAAAACGTCCTACCCTAAAACTTCAAGCACCGTTATAAAGTACACATAAGTTGGACCAATTTTCTTCACAATAATTAATAAGTTAAATGGTGATAGTTTGGCCGCGGATACTGGAACCCTCTGTGTAATAGGTAGGAGCAATTTGCCTCACAATATAAGTAAATTAAATGGTGATAATTTAATATCTTAGCCCTTTATGAAATTGATAGGAGCAATATACCTCACAATAGCATTATTAACCAGGTAACAGTAATTGTGTGACAATATTAGCAGGTCATCCATCTATCCATCCATCCGTCCATCAATCCATCCATCCATCCATCCATCTATCAACATCTGTTCATTTATCTTAATCTCCAATGCAGGGTGACTGGATTATTCGTTGGGCATGTATTCAATCGTCTGTGTAAATAGTCAACAAACATATCGCTGACGTATTAGTCTTTGTCGAAACGTGGACAATGAATCAGTTTGTTATGTTTATGAAACCACTAATGTATTTGCTTGGCGATATGGAATCGGTAAGTATTTCTCTTTATTTATCTGTCTGTTTGCCTGTCTGTCTGTCTGTTTGCCTGTCTGTCTGTCTGTTTGCCTGTATACGTACAGTGCATAAGTGTGTGTGTGTGTTTGTGTGTTGCTGTATACATGTCCTGCATAGCTGTTGATGTAAGTAATGTAAATGTGTTTATTTATAAACATGAGTGGTTTGAGTAATGTCTATGTATCTGTAAGTAACTAAGTCATAAGACAATTAGTCTGATTTCCCTGAGCGTGCCCCCAGCCTTTGTCAACGGACCCCCCCTTCCCCATTGGTCTATGCGTTCCTTTCATCGGTCGGTCGACGGTCAACGGTTGTTTCTCATCATGTTTTTAGACTCCTGTCGAAATAATAATTCCACTCCGGGGTCCAATTAGCGAATGACCTCCAATTAGCCATGAGAGAGGGAGAGGGGTTGAGAGCCAGGGAGGGAGTTAGGGCGGCAGGCGGGGGATAGAAAGAGATGGAGAATTGACCCGCAGAACACGACATCTATAGTTTGTATTGTTGATTAGTGAGGGTGTTGACTGTACACTTGATATTACATATACACTGTACGTGTATGTATGTATGTGTGGATATTTCTCTTAACACACATGTGTGTATGCGTGCAGGTGTATGTGTGATGTTCTTGTAAAATAGCTTTGAGTCTCCGCTCAAGAGTCTATCTACCGAGGCACTATATAAATATGTGATTAAAAATAGAATTACAAAATTACAATTACACTAGTGCAAGTATAGGCCTAAGTATGTTGCCGTATCTTGGTATTCATATATCGGTGCCATCTGGCGTTGACCCCGAGGGAAATTAGATCGGTTGACGCTTGCATCAATCATCGGACACAGCTCAAACGATGCAGTCACAGGTTCCCTCTTCTCACCAAATATGACAACCCGATCTACTGAGGGAACTGCGTCGCTTGACCCCTCCCATGCCCATCCACTCATCCACTTCCCTGGAAAGAGTCTCGCTCTTCCAAGCGACAGATGCATCTGTCTTCCACTTAACCTCAGTTCATCCAGAGACCGATTCCTCCATTCGTTTATCGTTCCACCTTACGTCCATCTTGCTCTCGCAGAGTTATAACGCCTGTTTATCATCTACCAACGGTGTGACCAGACGGAGCACGTTCAGATATTCTCTAGTCATAAATGGTTATTGATTGCAACCTCCTTCGTTGTCGAGAGAGACAAAAGTGTCTGCTGAGTTAAGGGCATCAATATCAGACGTACTATTTATGCATTCCGGAACGCCGTCAGTGCCTGTAGTGCCAGTCTCAAGTCTGAATTAAGGAGAAGGGCGACGCTGATTATCTTTGTCATTGTACAGCACTAAGCAACCATAACGAACCAACCATGAGTCCTGGCAACACTAGTGTCTGTTCTGGGCAGCCATTTCTTACAGAAGAGTCCTACATCCGTCTCGGAACATCATCGCCGGAGGACCTATAGACAACCTGTCCTGAACCTGCGAGGCTTGAATGGAGGGATGCATGAACGATTGACGCCCTGGTGTCTCGGGCCACGTTTTGTGTTTCTTGCTGCAGCAACTAAACCGTAAATTGAATAGACATGAGTGCAAGTGGACGGCGGAAGAAGGGACGGACGGAGGGACGGACGGAGAGCCTCTCTTCACTATAGGCCTCAGTCGGAATAGTAAGCGCACCGTGTAAGTTATTCTATTCAATATGACCCAGAGGAGTGACAACTTCTCCTCCTTCTTCTTCTTCTTTTTCTTTTTTTTCTTCTTCCTCCTCCACTTTTCTTCTCCTTTTCATTCTCCTTCTTCTCCTTCTCCTATTCGCATCCTTCTAATTCTCCTTTTTGTTCTTCTTCTTGTTCTACTTCTACTTCTTCTACTTTCACGTCTTCCATTTCTTCCATTTCTTCCACTTCGTCCACTTCTTCCAGTTCTTCTTTTTCTTTACATTCTCCTTATTCTCCTTCTCCTATTCCCGTCCTTCTTCCTCTCCTTCTTCTTCCTTTTCTTCGTCTTCTTCGTCTTCGTCTTCTTCCACTTCTTCCACTTCTTCTTCTCCTTTTCATTCTCCTTCTTCTCCTTCTCCTATTTTTTATTTTTCTTCTTCTCTGTTTTCTTCTTCTTGATCTTCTTCTTCGTCATTATATGCGATCCATTGCTTTGTCCATCCACCGACTAACACTTTCAGTCAATCGCCGGTTTTTACGTTTTCCCTTCTCAAGTACGAACTTTCAAGAACATACTAAGGCAATTAGTGGCACCTTTAATTATTGTTAATGCCGATAATATGCTAGATTCGTCTGATTTGCAACGAAACGCAATTAACAGAGGTCAAAGTGAATGGGTCAAAGTTGCTCCAAGTCAACAATTTGACCTTATAATCTATGATCTGCGCAGATCCCACACGTTTGACTACATGGCCCCTTAGTGTCAGCAAGTGGGTGAAAGAATTTCCATAGCATTGCTATAGCAAGCTAGAAGGCTTACCATTCTGAACTCATAACAGAACGTAGGCGAAAGATTTTAACTAATGATCTGTTGTTCAACTGATTAATTATATACAGATCATGAACTACAAGCCATGGATCTGGGTTTTTTCAACGGGAGTCGGAGGAAAGGGTGTCGTCGTCGTCGTTGTGTGCTTAGTCTAAGAGCATCATTACACTTCCTCGTCATCTTTAGGCCTACATCAATAACTGCATTGTCGTTGTCACAACGTTCGTCCTCATCACCTTTAACCATCACCATCTTATTCCTCCTCCTCCTCCTCCTCATCCTCATCATCATCATCGTCGTCATCATCATCATCGTCATCGTCGCCGCCGCCGTCGTCGTCGTCGTCGTCATCATCATCATCATCAACAACAACAACATCATCATCATCCTTCTCTTACAACGAGGCGCTCAAACCGCAACATAGTCACAAAATGACTTTGCGCACAGGCGCTCACGGTCAGCGATACTACACTAAAGACAGAAGTAGGCGGACACATAGATTGACACAATGGCAGGCAGGCAGTCAGACGAAAAGATAGATGGACAGGCACACAGTCAGACTTAAACACAAACAGACAGACTGGGTGGCCATATATCTACATGTATAGCTGACTGATGTACGGGCTAACGGGAGGTTGGCTGCTTTTTTGACTGTATGGTTGACCTATGGGGTTACTTCTATGAACGGGGTATTTTTTCGATATGCGTATCGGTCCAACATGTTTTCATCCATGATCGGCGTCTACGCCTAAGGCCACGTGCACCTTACTTATTGACAGAAGCGTCACAGGTTTGAGTCATAACGACCTATAGCGACATGTGCAGCGAATATTAAAATCGACTGACATGTAATCTGATCAGAGGACGAATTCATCTCTAAAAATGTCTGTCATCACGCATCGTATATATTAGTTGCTTGCCTGTTGTGTAGCTATTGAGACCATAAATAACAGCTCCCCATAGCCAATGGCGGAGTGGTTGTCCAATCGTTGTTTGGCATCGAAATTGTCAATTTCGCAGGCATGCACGATGACCCTAGTGGCGTTAGTGGCTTCCGACCGTGTCCGATGTAAGGGACCGTAAGGCGTTGGTACAAGGTGTGGTAATTGTCGGACGTAACCTCGAAGCGAGCGCTTAATGCGACTGTCGGCTGCTTCAATCTGAGCGCAGCACGTAACAGGTGCTCTGAATCCGTCATCAGCCAACCATCAAAGTGACTCCTTCGTTTGACTTCAAGAGCAACCTTAAAAACGTCGACTCACTTGCTTTATGAGCATCATTAGCAAGCATATTTACTTTCTACTGTCAGTGTTGCCTCATTTAAATCGATGAACTTCTGATAATTAAATATTTGGATTATCACACTCCGGTATCAGTGGCAATTAAATTGGACGTATAATGCAAAATTGGAGCCACGCATGACTGTCGACATCATTCGTTCATACTATGACCTACTATGTGTGTAATCGTCCTGTGTTGTTGTCAGTTTGAAAATAAACGGAAATTATCCTTATCGTTATTATTATTATTATTATTATTATTATTATTATTATTATTATTATTATTATTATTATTATCATCATCATCATCATTATTATTATTATTATTATTATTATTATTATCATTATTATCATTATCATTATCATTATTATTATTATTATTATTATTATTATTATTATTATTATTATTATTATTATTATTGTTATTATTATTATTATTATTGTTAAATGCATTGAGTCTGTCTAAGTCGTACGTGCAATGCTAGGTAACACTGAAGTTGGGAACGAACAGAATTTTTCGTCCCTCCCTTTTTCTGTTTGATTTGAACAGGTGCAGGTGTTAAAGGTTAACCAAATGACCTTTCTAAGAAGGCTTTCAAGAGCTATAAGTAGCATAACCTCACGTGACTGCGCGGTGACACAGATGCGTTGGCAGCAGATATTTGATGTAACTGGGCCACCGTCAATGCGATTCGTATTGCCCGCCCCATTGTATACGAGAGGCGCAATCGTCCAGGAAAAGAATGGCACCCCGTTTCAGAATCACACACCGAGGACCAATCTCTTCTCCTTCAACATTGCTGGCAAACGCTTATCTTTCGTTCGTATATAGTGAGAAACTTGACGAACTGTTTGTGAGGATCCTCTATGGAATTTCTTTCCTGCATCGTCTGTCGTTCCTAAGGTCTACTAGTTTCAGATGCCTCGGTTAGTAATAGGCCGTATATAAAAATACTTACGATGATTGTCCTTATCTTTAGAATATAAGGACAAGCATTGCAAATGATGCAGCATATACTCTTAATAAAAACACACACAAACAGATATATATATATATATACATACACAAACACATATATACATACATATATACATTATTATATTATATTCATATATATGCATATGCATTATATATGTGACCAGCTTTTATGATAGCATTCTATATATGGTGTGTACTCTGAGTCGGAAATTGCACTTCCGGTTCTCTTGTTAGTTCTTCATTTCGATCGGAATAAAATTCCGAAAGAATGGAAAAGAATTAAGCCGACCTCAATAAGCGCAACGAAACACCGATCGACGTGAATATTAAGCTGCTCATATTTAGCCCACAGTTATATCATCACACAGAACTACACAAGCCGTATATACCTTGGGATTTAAATAGTAGGCATACTGATATATAGATAGAAAGGTAGATACATAGATGTAATGTAATGGAGCACTTATATAACGCCACGCGATTCAGAGGCGCTCACGACTCAACACAAAGCTACACAGAAAAAAGGAAAGTCTTCAGGCGCTTCCGGAAATCAGCAGGGAGAGAGACAGCAGCTCCTTCCGAAGAGGAAACGGGAGGCTGCTCCATCTGGTGGACCCAATGTAGGGAAAGCTCCCGATCATCATCCTTATGGCGCAAAGTGAAGCGGTGATTTTTAACTTTCGCTATATAAAGTCTACCTATTATAAGCGCTCAAATGATCTCTTGAATCACGTGAAGGCCCAAGTAGTTCAAGGATATGTCAGAATTCAATTCAATTATGAAATAATTAATGAGATTCATACTGAGCATTGACATAGCGACCGTTAATGATATTGGCCCTGAAACACCTGTAAATTGAGTCGTGTTACTACATGGATGGGTTGACATGGGGTATACCCAGCTATCGCCCATGCAGCAGGCCCCTCTGGCCCCTCCTGCCCTCTCCATCGATGGTTGTAGTTGGGCCCCTTTGCAACGCCAATTGGGAAGTTAACACGGCGCATGGTGGGTGTCCCATCGTATCTGTCGTCTGATCAACGTTGCCATGGTTGCGGCTCCGTCGTTGAAAAACATCTCTAGACTAGAATTGTTCTGTAGCGGACTATTTGTGGAGATTGTTACCGTCATCTTCTTACCTTTACTTATGCTGGGTTTGTGAGTTGTTTGTGGCCGAAGCGGAGTGGCTTATGCAAACACCCTTCTTTATAATAGTATCGAATATGCTTCTATCATACCGATGCATGCGTAGTATATATATATACATATATAGTATATATATATAAACATATATATATATATATAATATAACGCATATATATAATATATGGGTGTGTTTGGGAGCGTGTGAGCGTGTGTGTATGTGTGGATTTGTGTGTGGATATGTGTGGGTGTGGACAGATGTGTGCGTAGATGTGTGGGTACGTACGATTGTGTGTGTGTGGGTGGGTGAGTGTGCGGGTGTGTGTGTGAGGGAGGGTGCGCGCGTGCGTGCGTGTCACAAGCTACATAGGCTTACCTGTAAGTTGTACATAGATAGACTAAGTCCTTGGATTAAATTGAATCAATGGTTTAGGCAACCGGGTTTTCCTCTCACTCGATGGCGTGTTGCTTCACGAGGCAACCCATTGACCGCAAAGACGATCCTGCTATATCCAGCGGCCAAAGACTGTAATTAGACTGTGTAATTAACGAGGTAATGACAAACGTGACGGTGTTTGGGGAAAAACTGGCGGAAAGTAACGACAAAGCCGCACTGGACGCAGTAAGAAAAAAAGATTACTCTTTTGAGTAGAACGGATGACTAATGCCAGTATTAAATTACATAACATTTCAAATTCTTTTTATTAACCACAAACATCAAAAGAAAATTATCAGATATAAAATATTGAGGTATAAAATAAACAGTTTAACATGTAAGATTCTAAAGGGAAGATGATCGAGAGCCCAAGAAGGATCCTTCAAGTTAGGTAAACGACATCGCAGAACAAACTTACAGGTAGTCAGAAGTCAACACATAAACAATTATACATATGATACATATGTATAATATACAAATAACAATAAATGAAACTTAATTAGTTAACTATATGCTAATGTGCAGTTTCGATAATGAGTTCACATTTATTCAAATTCCGGATAAAGCCGTTAATCGCAGTAACACAATTATTATGTGAATTCACTAATCAGGTGAAACAGTAAGTATCAACTCAAGCAGGATTTTTAAATCCCTGAATATGAGGCTGAAATTTGAGACTTTCTGGAATATTATTGCATATGGTGATAATTCATTCGCGATCAGGACGTCATGTTAGATCAGGTCTTGACTTCTGACCCTTGCACGGACCATCCTCCTGCTCTGTTGTGACTATTATGATCAGTGGCATCTGTTTAGAGTTGTATCCCGCTCTCTTTTCACTAAACTACCACTGTTCTTATCCATTCCGCTGTTGGGACAAGCCTTGACCGCTGCTGTGCACTCTACGCTGGCATCCCAACTGGGCGGTTGGGGTCGCTGGAGACGGTTCTACTCAAGGTCGCTCGTCATCGATTGTATCCCAAGGTTCGGTCATGTGATCTATTATACGCTGGATGGCCTGCCTTGACTCCCTATCACGTTTTCTGCTTTGATGTAGCGGTTCCAAAGCATATTTGCAAGACCTCTGTCGCGCTATACTCTGGGTGCGAATGGACGTTGAGCTCTATGCTCTTTAACACAGGGTGAATCCGTGTGTGAACTGCTATTAAACAGCATCTTGATTTCTCTGTTGTTGGCCCTATGATACATGTATGGGATGGGGTTCTATTTGCATCACGACTTCTGTTTAGCGCCAACACATATGCGTTTTATTGCAGTCTGAAGGCAGTTCTTTTCAACCAGTCGGCCGCGCTCATAAGCAGTGACCTAGAAGGGGCGCTATATAAATTTTCAACGTGAACGAACAAATACATTGTAAAGTCAATTACTCAGGTATTGGCTCTGACTCCAATCCTTAAAATCCAACCAGCTACACTAATAACATAACCTCTCACCCCAAACCTGACTTTCCAGTTTCCACAACTGACAGGTTGGGGCATTGCGCGGGTGTTGTTGATCTGACCGAGTCTAAAGTGTTGGCGCAGTTGCGTTGCCGTTGACGCCTCCCACGACTCCTATCCAGATCGTAAATCGAGAGGGAGGGATAAATAGAAGAAGAAGAAGAGGGAGAGAGGGGGGGAGACAGAGAAACAGAGAGAGAGACAGAGAGAAACACACACACACACACACATAGAGAGAGAGAGAGAGAGAGAGAGAGAGAGAGAGAGAGAGAGAGAGAGAGAGAAGAGGGAGAGACGACGAGACGGCTGACAGTCTCCTGTCGTCTGTCACGTCACTTAATCCTAGACAAGAAAACGAAAGAAGTATAACGGAATTTCTTGGACGGTAGTAATTATCTCTAGCGGATAATTTCGATTACAATTGTTCGCCTCTGGCACGTGTAGGCGTTTCACGGTGCACGAAACTCCCACTCTCACATCCCACCTCCTTTTTCTCCTCCTCCCCTACCTTCTACTCCTTCTCCCTATCCTATTGTGGTTCCTGTTTTTATTCATTCTCATCTTCCAGTTCTCTTGTTCTCCGATTGACAATCATGTTCCAAAAGTCCAGCATATCTATAGATACAAGTTAGTATTATATACCGTGCAATTTCTAGGTGAAAGAACGTCAAACGACAATAAACGTGCACACATCGACATAAACGATTTATGCAACAACCAGATTGGATAATAATTACTAAGTCATTCCGCATTATGCCGCACAAGTAAACACTTATTCAGACGATTCGCATCACAAATCATTGTTGCGGGAGAGACCAGATCTCGAGGCTACGCCCCACTACATGTAATCCCTCTTTCATTTGCCAAAACGTTCCAAGATTTCGAGTCACCTTGTAATGTTATTCAAATAGGCTAATAGACCTACACACGCAAGCCTGGGAAGGTGACAGTTCTATTAAAATAAGAAACGGGCAGACGGCATCGAGTTTATTTTTCAGTTTATTTCAAAAGTTCTACTCAACGAACAGAAAGAACAGTGCTGAAAATGTGTTCATCTCAACGAACACAGCTAATTATTATATGCAGCCGAGCAACTGTTTAGACTAAATTTGTGCAAGCAGGACTCATGTCAACCATTTTTTAGCTCTCCCTTAATGGCTTAATCTTATAATATGAAAGCTTGTGTGCATGCTGATATTGAAGGTTTTTTGTTTATACGTACGGGCTGGATGCGGGCTGATATTAACTGATGCGTGATAAATACTGCTAATCTACCACGCGTTCGTCAGACGCGTATACTGGCCACGACGATATTCGTCAGACACGTATACTGGCCACGACGATATTCGTCAGACGCGTATACGGGCTATGACGCTAATTAAGGATTGTGAATTTTAAAATCTATCGATTCACAAATTCACAAACCTTAGCGTCGTAACCATCGACCGAAGTTATAATAAAAAATTGCTCCACTTCGCTCCATGGCGCCACTGGAGTAACTAGTTTCTGAATTCGCCGTTCACTTCTCCAAAATATTTTACTGTTAAGCACTCTTCCCTTTTCTCTGTATATTGAAAATTCAGAGAAGAATATTTATAATGTTGTAATTTGGGACAATGGGATTTTTCCTGTGAAATTTTCAGAGATTGTTGAGAAATCTTCCCATTTATAAAGCATGACAGCTTAGTAGAAAAACTCAATTGGTTGCAAAGAAATTACCTTTCGTTCAGAGGAACTTATTTGTTGACCCGTGCACCCTATGGATAAAACAATTATTGTTGTAGATAATATAACATATGCGTATGTATTGACGCGTTTGTAAAGCGCCTGTTTAACGGACGTCAAATTTATATACATAATATATCATCATGTATTTGCATATATAGAGACAGATAGACAAAACGAAGGAGAGAAAAAACAGGAGAGAGAGAGAGAGAGAGAGAGAGAGAGAGAGGTCACCGTGTATCGATAAGTTTGACCAGATCATACACAAAGACGTGGTCGACATCTTCGCAGAATAGCATCAACGAATCTGTATCGAAGTCCGGCGCTGTTGCAGCTGACCAGCGCTTATTTGGTCACTTGGTCAAGCGTTTCCATTAACCTCGTATATAACCGCTTCTATATAGATCTGCCAAAGTCTGATTTGGCACACCAACATAACACACGTCTGTACCATATACCACTCTGTACCAAATGCTACTGCACCATAAATCGTCAAATAATACACTTGATTAGGCGGAGACCTGGTCCTGGGTCTGGAGGGACGTGTAGAAAATAATGGGATCTGGGGACAGGTCGAAAAAATACAATTCCCAAACACGGAAGCAGCAAAATGAAGGATGAACAGTGGAAACACTGCAAAAATGTATAAAATATGAAATATTGATGAAATTTTGGAGGGGATGTATAAGCAGCTCCTTCCCCATCGCCTGAAATTTAGGAGGGAACCGTCCCTCTGTCCCCCTCCCTAAGTCTCCGCCCTGATAATGCGTATCATACCTATAGGCCTAGTGACTGAATATCCTTATCGTGATCCTGCAAAGAGTTGACGATGGGTCCAATTTTCATGACATCGCCCAACCCGACCCATCCAAAACAGACCGGACTCGATCCGATCCGACCCGACTTCTGAAGTCAAATATCTGACCCGATCCGACCCGTTTTTAGTTCTTATTTTAGTAATAGGCCTATTATTTATTATCAAACTCGAATGTTGGTAAAAGGCAACATGGTCAGACCGCTACATAGAATACTAATAATGATATTGTAAGCTCATGATTATTAAACGGTTCGAAAAAGATAATGCCAAAGAAGTCCAAATATTACCAGGCAGTTAGAAGTCCTGCCCAATGTGGCCCTGCAAATGCAAACGATTGGATAATATTAGTGTAATCTACTCTTTTGATGATAAATAGTTATTAAACACACACAACGGGAAGCGGTGGCTGCAGTGGCGGTATGTTCTGCGCCCTGCAACAGAAGGGTCGCAGGTTCGAACACACCTCAAGTCACTGCGTTGGGACCTTGTACATGTTGCTCACCCATAATTGTATGTGAGGAAGGAAACGGTAAAACATCAAACTCATCTCATACCCGGGTGGCATAAAGCCAATGGACCTGCCTTCGGGTAGAACTCATCATCATCATACACAATAGGAGATGTCAACCAGAGTTCTAGCTATACTTTGCTGTCCCTCACTCTCTCTGTCTCTCTGAATCTCTGTCTCTGTCTCTGTCCCTGTCTCTGTCTCTCTCTCTCTCTCTCTCTCACTATCTCTCTCTCCCCCGCCCATTCATCTGTCTCAGTCCCACTGGTCAGCCAGCCACTTCTGGTCAGCCCGCCAGCCACTGGCTGTCTTCCTCAGTAGATCGGGCACATTTTAAAACCCTGGATGCTGCACTTTATAGCCTTAGCCTTCCGGCTTATTCTGGTTTTAACCCCAAAAACCTCACGCATGCAGTCAAAGAAGTATAACGATTCTTTCTAGAATTCTGTGAGGAAAATACTTCCAAAGAGTTGAAATTAGGCTCTCTGCAAAAATGGTGGGTTGAAATGGGTTGAGGCTGTAGACCCGATCGCTCCCACTAGAAGATTGACCAGGTCCGACCCGACCCGCCGAAAGCACAAACATTTGTGACCGACCGAATCCGACCCGTGGACAGCTCTGAAGAGACGCCTTCCTGCATTTCTAGCCCTCGCCAGGACACGCCCTTTGTGACCTACCTCATTCTGCAAATTCGACAGTTGGTGATTGCAATTGGTAGCTTCTATCGTGCCGACGTCTAAACAATGTGCAGTCATTGTGCTCATTATAGTTGAGTCTACTAGAGGTGGGAGGGCAGATTGAGCCAGAATCTCGAAAGAAATTTCTCCCTTAGCCGATGTTTGAATCCTCGTCTTCCAAATTGACTGTTCAGCAGGCAAACCAGTAGGCCTACACCGCGAATCGATGAATTGATTCGTCTCCAAAAATCCAATGGCCCGCTGTCAGTCACCTCTTTAGACGACGCTTTTTCCGATTTGATTAAATTTAGATTTACCAACATACTCACCCTGCTTCTCTTACTTACTTAGAATTCTCTTGCTTGTACCTTTATCTGGCTTCTTCTTTCTGCTGGTGTCTGTCGGCACATCCATCTTTGCCCAGTGGGCTACAAGCGCTAAAAGGATTGAACTGTGACTCGGTGAAAAGTGTTGACCTAATCGTGGTTTATTACCACCTATCGATATTTTACCTTCTGCGGCCAAGGCGAGAAAATCATGTAACGGACGGTGCACTGCGGGTCGTTGCATTCAGAGGGTCACCAGACCATTAGCGGTACCTCTGTCGGTGTGTTTGCGTATGTCTGTATGACATCATGTGTATGCCTACATGTGTTCCTTGTGTCTTGAGGTTGACCGGTTCAGTGACCCTGA
Organism: Bimastos eiseni; assembly: GCA_959347315.1. NCBI lineage: Eukaryota > Metazoa > Annelida > Clitellata > Crassiclitellata > Lumbricidae > Bimastos > Bimastos eiseni. The sequence goes on along the minus strand of OY365817.1, from coordinate 16,018,925 downwards.
AAAGGGCCTGTTGCCCCTTGACGATTCCACTGTATGAACCATGAGAGTGAAACGCATTCACACACAGGCTTACAGACGGAGATGATGTATAGAGATTTCTGCTTAACCTGCGCCCCATAGACAACTGGGAAAAGCTTAAGAAAAGGCCACCCGCCGTTGAATGCCAAGGCTGAGTAAATTAAGACGCTAACATTCCTACCTTGGTTGCAGCATGCCTGAGGGATTATTCTTCTCTTATTTTTCTTTTTACAGACAGACATAAATATAGATAGATAGATAGACAGACAGACAGACAGACAGACAAGCTTCTTGAGGGATTTACGAAAGTAGCGCTTCATTAATATGTCGAATTACAAGATACGAATAGATACGCAGGCTGCAAGAAATTCGTTGGTCTTCGAGCACTGTTGGAATGTTAGGAGATTATTCTGAGGATGCACAACGTGAGCTATATCATAGGCTTCCACATGGAGCAGTAACACGTCTAACCACCTGCATTGGGAGCACATACCCCACTCTGCCATGTTTGACTCGTATTATGGGAAGTCAACAATAACAACTCCAGTCTATGGTCAAATCGTATGTTAGACCCCAATCAGGCAAGCGTGGGATGTCGTTCTCCATGCCCTCCACTGACTGTTCACTGACAGTGAACACTATATATATATATATATATATATATATAAAGATGACCCATTCGCCAATACGTGTATATGGTCAATAGAAATGGTTGAAGCCGAACATTAAAGTTACTTATACGTTAAGAGCAGAGAGAGCTATATAAAGCAGTTATGAGCTCTTCTAGAATGGTGCTAAGGAGAAGGTATGATTGGTGGTCATCTCGTGAAATGGCGCAGCATAAATTAGTCACAAGGTCGTATAGTGCAGTACGTGCCCAGTACCAGATGATGACGACGATATTCGTTTATCGCTAGGTACTAAGCAATAATATGTCAGATGTCATACCACAACGGTTTAAATATTTCCTTGGCGAAACAGATAATAATCGCATGTTTTTAAGTGCCATATTTATGCATATTATTACTATCACAATAATAGGCCTATACTAAATATTGTCAAATAATTCTCTTGTTATTGATCTATTCTAATTAAATAAATTACCCAAGAACGTTTCTGACAAGTTATTTTCTGTAAATAGACTACATAGGAATTTATTAGAATGTGATTCAGTCACTCTTTGGCGGACACTTTATATTCTTGCACAAGACTCTTGATATAATAGCTCTATTGTCCTTGATGGGCAGTTCATAACCGTGGACCCGTGGTCCTAACGTCACTCTTACGCCATAGTGGCGTCTAATGGGCATTGGAAACAGAGGACTGAATATAGGCCTAAATGGTAATGATTCCTCTCGATGTTCTGTAGGAGTTGATCCTAAATTAAGAAAAGAAACCATGCAGAACAATGTGTTGCTAATTGGTATTTAAATTGAGAAGAAGCTATAATGGATGTTGCAGTTCATCGCATGTTTACGGTACACAATTAACATTTTCTGGTTACTTCTAGGAAAATGTTCCCGCTCTACGTTCTCGTCGTCTGCTGTCTGCTGACATCGTACGTTGGATCTTCGCCAGGTGGCGGTACGTCTACTGATCTGGCGGGCATCCAGCGACTGGGGGGAGAAGTGCCGGACGGTCCGAGTCTCCATCAGTACCTGCGTACGGCCGAGGACCTCTGTCTCGTGGCAGGGCGATCGACGGCCCTCTGTCTGTCCTGCGAGGCCCTGGCCGAGAATGTGAACGCCGTGACGTGTTGCCGATTGGAGCCGATCTACGTTCAATGTCAACCGATCGTCGAGTCGTCGCTTTCGAGTCAGAGGCGCAACTCGAGAGTTTTACTCGCGCGTCGAACGGTTCGCAGCTTCCTGGGGAAAAGATACAGGAACCGATTTCTCGGGAAACGGGCCGAGCAGAAGGAAGAGGACGACGAGGAGAAAGGAGCGGATGGGGAAGATGAGACTGCTGAGGGAGGATACGATGGGAGAATGAAGGAGCGCGGGAGTGACGACATCGGATATCGACAGACGAGAGGAAAGATGTCATTGGTCAATGGAAGAAGACCGAACAACTTTCTCGGAAAAAGACTCGGCAGTTCCAGTTACGATAAACGGAGGAACAGGTTCCTAGGAAAGAGAGAGGACCAAACAGACGAGTTGGACGCTGACGATGAAAATGGAGCCGCTCGAAATAGGGTGGAAAAGGTGCGCGATGCCTGGAACGGGTGGAAGACAAAGAAAACGAGTATTTGAAAAACTATTTAGCATAGTTCGGCGGCTCATTTATAGAGAAGCAGATATACTTGACGCCTAAGTTATTCGAATGAAAGAAACTCTGTTCTCACACGCGATAAAATTGGATGAGATGTAATAAAGTGAATTGCTTAAATGAACTGAACTCTCGTTTTTCATCAGTTCATATGAACAATGGTAAGATATCTAACTAAATTAGATGACTCTAACATAGGCGCTGGAACTAGCCCTATCTCTAAACAGAATGAAGGAAATGCATTTTGAATGAGTTTGAATGATTTCATGAAATAAAACTTCTTTTATACTCGCCTTAGCGCTACCCTATTCGACCGTTACGGGTCGGGAGCGCTCCTGAGTAGTAGCCTTGAAGAGTGCTATATAAATCTTCGTAATGAATGAACGAATGAATGAACCAATGAAGACATGACCACAGCTAACAGCAACCCAGCCTAGCATAGTATATGGTATACTGTCTCATGAGTAACGACTTAAATCTAGCCTAAATATAGAACACTGAACGCCCAATTTAGAATCAACGCCCATAAAGCCAATTTGTAATAGGATTATAGCACCACCAAAGTCCATCCAGTAATGAAGATCGAATTCTCCGCGTTCCGTAATAGAATCCAGGAAAACCTACAAAGCGTGACTGTGTGCGTGTTTGTGATAAGTTCATTTAAAGACGCATCCATGACAAGATGATATACGTGACAGTCGAAAGGTTAAGCAATGAAACGCGGAAAAACGTCAATTGAAATGCATGAATTTATTTATTTATGTATTTAGGCCCATGTGTTACCGCGTGTTCCACTATTTAAGCATATCAATAGACACATAATAATGGCTGAGAAAACGAAAATCCTAAACCATTGCGATAATAAAGTCACATAAAAAGAAACAATGTAATTTTTGGAAAAGGGAACGAAAACAACGATAGAGGCGAGAATGTCACAAAATGTCACTGCAAGCGTAGTAAAAGAATGAAATAAATGCAGCGAATAATAGTCGAGACATAAACGCAGCCAAATGCTACTAAAAAAGCTACGTGAATAAATGTATGAATATGATACCGGAAAATGTTTTATTATGTCAGAGCGTCAAAGGCAACGCCGATTAAGATCAATCAAACGCAATTATAAGGGAAAAACATGGAGAAATCAGCACAAACGAAAGAAAAGATTCCAGGGAAAGCTACTATGGCTATAGCGGCCACTGAACAACAGGAAAATAAAGTCAAACGCTGAAAGATTATGGTTTGCTCCAAACCATAGTGATTGGGACACGCCTACACCAGGGAAAGAACTGAGGTCCAAAAGAGTGAGTTGGCAGAATGATGTCTACGAAAAATGAGAGCGAAGTAGTACGTGTAGCGAAACATCTTGTTGCCGTTGAGTGAAATGAGCGCTGGTTCGTCCCACATCGTCGATCTCAGAGCGACACATAACACGCGTGAAAAAGACAACGAGCAAATATTTCCATCTGTAAACATCGAAGCCACCAGTGGCGTCCAAACCGGGGGTCCGGAGGCAAGTTCCTCCAATTTCACGTAGGGTGGATATTTTTTTAGCCTTAGGGGAGGAAATATTTTGCCTTCTATACCCTTGGGACAGAGGGGTTTGCCTCCATCACTCAGAGGGAATTGATGCCCCTGGAAGCCACAATGAAACGCTGAGATACTGAAATCATACAGCGGGACAAAAGCACAATAAGGGGCGCTCATGAGTAGCCTAAACGGCTTAATTGTGGTCATGTCATAATCAGCCCAACAGATACGTTTCTGAGGGCGCAACCATCCATCCAACCAGAAGGCTCGAGCAGAAAATGGAGCCAGTAGCCAAATATTCAGCGGGACAGTCTAAAGTTTAACAAACATAAATTTACCGTAACTCTTAATTTCTAAATAGGCCTAAATGTCAAAAGAAGGCAAGCCTCAAAACACAGCGCAGACAACCTCAAAGTCGATGACCAACATAGACAAAGGCCAGGAGAACTAACATAATACTGTTGAAATATTTGAACGGAAGGTAAAAAGAACGGAATGCAAGGAGGTTAGTTAGAGCCGTCCTCAGGTAATTGGGCGCCCTATGCATGATCTATTAAGCGCCCCTACTCAGTTTACGAACAGTTAAGTGTGAGAAATATGGGGTCAGGCCCACGCTGTGCGTAGCATATACAAATGCGGTTTAAACACATGGACGATTCTGGCATAGGAAAATTGCCAAGGAAGGAAAGGAGGCCCCAATGTAAAAAAAATTTATTTTATGTTCAATGTAGGAAGAAGAGTGAAATTCACATACAAAATTGTAATATGGGAATGGAATGACAAAGTTATTGCAGATATTTAAACTCTGGCTAGCTGTGTGATGAAGGCGTCGTTGTTAAGTCTACCCGTAGCTGGTAGCACATGGGCACTTTGGAGCGGAAATTGAATGTCTTTTCCAAGGACGAGGAAGGAATTTGACCACTGGATTCACAGAAGGTGTTGCTACATGCATCACACAGTATTTTAGGAATATATTGTTCGCAGTCATATTGCTTCAAAAAATACGTGCGATGCGATTTCTGAATGGTAAAAAAATCTGTAAGTTGCAATTATGCCAAATATTTTATGTAGACGCTGCTTAGGACTAGGCCTATAGAATTAAACGAAGACAAGACCACAATTTTAACGACGGCTCATTCTCCACAATCGCGGTATATATACCACTACATTAAACCCATTTCCGTGGTAAAACTTCGACTATTGTCCCCATTACCGCGGTTTCACGACAAAGAAAATTACGACGTCACTCTATGATCTAACTGAATTCAATGCATATCGTATTCAATCTGATTTGGCTCAATTGAATGGATCAGTAATCGTGTATGATGCGTCTGAATTTCGACGGTGAATGTCCAAATGTGTCGATAGGTGGATGCACAGCGCCTGCCTTACGTAGGGCACGGATGCATCCTGGGGTATTCATCTTTCTGATCACGATTGAGACAGGCTTTGGCTGCCGAAGAATATTGGACGCGATCTCTTCGATAGGCTGAATATAAGTGTGGAGTATTATTGAGCAACGAGCTTAGCAGGAGGACACAAACCAACTGAATGATTTTTATCAATTTTACTTCTAAATTTCGAAATAGTTTTTCACACCAAAGGTTTTACCGTGAGATTTGAAACTGCGTGCATAGGTTACAGGCTTACTTGAAACTAAAGTTAACACAATCAACACGCTTATCATATCCAAAAGTTGAACAATTAGCTTAGCGACCATAACTGCAGATTATCCTTAAAACGAACGCATGATTCACTTACATAGAAGCAACTTGATGCACCTCATATTACCTTACATGAAAATGTTATTGAACTATTAGTCAAGCAGTTAGTTTCTTAAAGCCTACTTTAAAAGGATTTCAAAGCTACGACAGATCGCAAACAGAATGCCTGGCTTTCCTATGTCAAAGCGTTGCTTGCTGTTCCTATGCTTCGCCTGGGTCTTCACAAATCTTACGGCAACGAACACGAGAAGACGGTACATGGTTTCATCAGACCAGCCGTCGGCTGGTGGAAAGACCAGAGGTCCTTTGGTAGAGGAACTGGAGGAATTCATGAAACCTCCAGCATCTTATAAAATCTCCAAATCCCGGCAGAATATTGACTGGGCACTGAGCGATGTGAAAGGGGGTCTCCGAAACGACCGAAGAGAGACAGATGAGTTGCGAAGAGGTTTGACAACATCTGCGTTGGATGGAGATGAAGATCTTAGACGCAGGTTCCGATACGACGTGGCACTGGACACAACTGGAGAATTCGTCCTTCACTGGGATACGGACTTCAAACGAGAGGTCATCAGTTTCCACCTGGAAGCAAGCATACACGAATCCGATATCCTGGCTTTCGGGTTCTCCGACTACGGCGAGGCGCACAATGCAGATTTCGTTGTCTTATGGACAGACAACAGAGGCCGACAAAGGTTCCAGGTAAGCAAAATGACTCCAGGCAAGCATAAGGATTCCATATATGCACATAGATTCCAGGTAAGCACAAAGTTTTAATGTAAGCACAAAGGTTCCGGGTAAGCGTCGATCGAGAAACTGCGGTAGGATCAATTTGTTTCATGCGCTTTCTGGCTCACTTTAATTGTTTTCCGTTGATCACCACTGTTTCACTCTATTCAGAACAGCATTGGTCTACTCGGCTTCGGCTTCCCTGCCTAATGTCTATCGTGTGAACATAATAGGCATCGGAGCACGTTTAGACCAACATAGAGCAAATGACATTTAAATAACTCATGAGCTTAGACACTAAGGCATAGATATCAACGGCTGATTAATTTAGAAAGAGACTAACTTGTGGTGCTAGAAACACAGGCGCTAGGAAATTTTTTGGAGATCAAAGGTTTTAAATTATTTGCACTGGGACAGACGAGGTGCCGAAGGCAGCCGATCGCGCCCAAGATTAGGGGGCCTGGTACTGATCCCAACAGCCGACAGCGCTCCCCCTTACGGACACCCATGAGCCGAAGCCTCGGTGGCTGACCTGAAGCTTTGGAATTCTGCCCGTTCCGCTTTTTTTATGGTTATTGTAATTCAGGTCCCAAAAGAGAACTCATCTTTTCTGGTTCGTAAGTTCTCTGCACACAACATTATGGCCTCTCCGGGCCCTCTGGTCTTTCGGTATATGACCTGAACTGACCTTGACAGTTGGATGTGTTGGGCAAGCTGCGATACATATCCGTTGCGATTGACGCTGCGTGCTCAGTCAAGAACGCAATTTCGTCTTCACGTATTCTCTCGTATCAAAAGCACAACTCTATTACAATCTCACTGTGTGACAAAATAGAATATCGAAATTGTCGTTTCCCGTATTACTTGCCATTATTCTCACGTACGCATAAGTTTCGATTATCTTCATAACCGTATTGAAGTTACTTATTTTAGATGAGCCCTTCCCTTATAATCATAGACTCATAATAGGCGCTCCCAGATCAAGTGGCAGGGTTCTCGTCAACCAATATTTGTCTGGGAGTTTAATCATGCAAGGCTAGGTTTCCGTGCTCTGATGTCCCCTTAATTCGTTCCTTCTTCTGACTCCACGCTTTTCTTAAACTATTTAAGAGTTCATTCTAACCAGACACATGAGTTCAGGATTCATTCAGTGCCATGCAACGCATCTCATTGTTGCATGACGTCATCATTAGACACTAATGTTTTTCCAGGTCGATTTTTCTCCAGAGTTGAATCTTACTATATCCATCTTCAGATCCACTGTTCATAGATTGAGACCGAAATTATCAATGAAGACTTCTCTGTCGGTCTTACGTAATAGCTAGCGTGTTATAGTTTATATAAAAGTCAGGGTTTGAATTGTCAAATTTGAATGGAGGGGGCTTGAAAGACGTTAGAGCCAAAACGAACACCGTAAGAAGCGAAAGAACGAACGATAGAACGAATATTCGATTTGATTAAGGAAGGACGTCATGCAATAAAGGGAGGAAATTCAATCACAAGGGTTCTCTCTCTGTCTGGCAGAATATCATGCCGACTAATAACCGAATAAAAGCAGCATTTCCGTCTCATTACTTCCTCCTCTCTTCCTTTCTCTCCCTTCCTTAATCAATGGTCTTCGTCTTACATCAGCCTCTACTCCTCCTTCTGCTATTTCTTCTTCTCTTTATATACTTCTCCTCCTCCATCTCCTTGTCCTCCTCCTACTCCTCCTCCTCTTCCTCCTTCTCTTCCTTCTCCATTCTACCTCTTGATGTCACCGTTGATCTGTGCCTACATACAAGTGAAGAATAGCGCCCGTTGGTCGAAGCACATGGGTTGGTGCCTTGTCCCACCTCCATCCTCCTGCCTCTGTCCGCCTCCGTATCCATCGTCGCTTCGTGATGCGTAATATCTTGAACGACGACGCAGTGAGTGCCGTCATGTGCCGTCAAGTACCATTGACGTCGGCGCTAATATTGCCCCGCACGAGTGCGCCAATAATTGTCGAGCAACGGTAGGTTTTAACAGGGCTTGATTTGTGGATTTTATTTGAAGCGCCATCGCCTGTCTCATATCCGCGCGAGTGCTATTCAGGCGGCATCACTTAACATGCTTAATTGATTTGGCTATGACACCATCTGAGGCGTTCATCCTGCTCATGGCAGTCTGTCTTTTTGTCTGTGTGTGACTGTTTCTTTAATATGTCTGTATCAATGTCTCTCTGTATGTATGCCTTTCCTGCTTGCCTGTTTATCTGCGTGTCTGTGAGTCTGCGTGTCTATTTGTCTGTCCACATGTCTGCCTGTATATTTGTCTGTTTGTCTGTTGAGCTGATTGTCTGTCTGTCTGTCTGTCTGTCTGTCTGTATAACCACATAACTGTAGCTACATATTTTTTTAACTAAGCATTTGCTAGTGTATATCTATTTCTCTGAGTCTGTCTCCGTCATTCTGTCTGTTTGATCCTGTCTGTCTGAATTCCTGCGAAAAGAGTTTTTCTAGCAATTCCTCTTCCTATCAATTAGGACATGCACACGGACAAAGATGGAATTCTGCACCTGGATCGACAGCAGGACTACAGGCTGGACGCAGTCGACTACAAGACCTCAGAGGTGTCTGAAGGAGAGAGGGGAGTCGTGGCTGTCGAATTCCATCGATACATCGACACATGTGACAACGACGACTACTTGATCGACGTAAGATGGAGAAGTGCAGTCACTCACTCACTCACTCACTCACTCACTCACTCACTCACTCACTCACTCACTCACTCACTCACTCACTCACTCACTCACTCACTCACTCACTCACTCACTCACTCACTCACTCACTCACTCACTCACTCACTCACTCACTCACTCACTCACTCACTCACTCACTCACTCACTCACTCACTCACTCACTCACTCACTCACTCACTCACTCACTCACTCACTCACTCACTCACTCACTCACTCACTCACTCACTCACTCACTCACTCACTCACTCACTCACTCACTCACTCACTCACTCACTCACTCACTCACTCACTCACTCACTCACTCACTCACTCACTCACTCACTCACTCACTCACTCACTCACTCACTCACTCACTCACTCACTCAATCAATCAATCAATCAATCAATCAATCAATTAATCAAACAATCACTCAATCAATCCACCCATCAATCGATGAATCGATTGATCAATTAGTCAATAGTCATTCGCAGAAAATTCAGCAGGTTCACAAACAGGCTGTTTACATGCGAATTTCTCAGGTTGTGTACCACTGCAGGGATTCAACAGGCGTATGCAAAAAAGTAGGACTATATTGTACGTTCTGCTTTAAACAGGGTCACCTATTGAAGCAGTTTATATTTGAATTATGATTGTTGTTTTAAAACGAGCAGAGACTTTCTGATGACCATAACTATAGCCGTACAGTAATACATAATACAATGGCAGATGTACAGTTACAATGGGTGGACACAAAGGAACTTCAGTTCCGCATATAGGGTCTCCCTAATACTATAACACATCCAGTGACCAAGCTGAATTGTTAAGCAGCTTAAAAGTTATTTACTTATTTATTTTCAATGTATTATGTCTTGCTTTCTTGCACATTTATGTCATTGTCGCAATAAACGCAAACACGGCGTTGTTTTCTACTCAAAAATTATTTCTGTTGCTAATGCCTACAACATGCTTTAAACTAAGATCGTTAATGTCTCTAGCATACCACAATGTGATACACAATACGCACCAAGTTTTATGCGATATATTAAACAAAGGTTGTTTCTAATACTGTCCTCAGTAGGCTCAAAGCTTTGACCAAAGGTGTCGCGCCATCATTTGTCTGCCAAGAAATTACATCTGCTTACACAAGAGCCACTAAAGTGCAGACTCGACTACTACAACTCATTGGTCTATAATATCGACTCATCGAAAATTAGACGTCTATAAGCAAAATTAATCCACATTGCTTGTGTAGTCGTCAAAACTCCAAAGTATAATCACCACAGTCATCGCATAAGCCTTGTTTTCAAATCACCTAATTAGCTGAATATCCTTCACCTCCAGGACGTACATTATACAATTTAGTCTCTTACTTACAATTCCTTTAAAACTGTCTTTTATTCACAACCACTTACTAGGAAACAACGAACATATACTCATTCTTTATAAAGCTTTTATATTGGCTTCCATTCTCCTCTTTCAAACTCTGCAACCAGTTCTCGATATTATATGCTGCAACGACCTCCTGATAGAACAGTTACTCGCAGGTTGATTCATCCCATTCTCACACCTGATAGTCCATTCGACTTCTCTAACGCAACATTTTACTAACGACTGAAACCAGATTTTCAAGCCATCCTATTCTGGCTGCGATCCATTTACTACCTACCATCACAATCAATTTCCAGTGTCACAGGCTGTATACTATATCCTCAGCTTGAAACCCCTCCATTTCTCACCTATAATAACAAACCGATCAAACAGACTGAGCATTCAGACCCTAATATAGGCCTAACACCAGCGAATAAGCTATTCTCTTTGACGGGCATTTTGCGTGGAACCGAGGAATTTAGGATAAAACCAGTTACCGTTGCATACGTTGCATCCATTGACTGACTGGTTGAATGACTAACCAAATAACCGAACGATGAACTGACTCTTTCGCTAGCGTACTTACCTACTAAATGGCCAGCACACTTTTAGGTTTCGATTGTTTTACTATTTTGTCTTGTAATGTCGAATTATTTAAAGCCAGCCATATCAATTTGATTCTATTCAGGCTGCTTTGAATTACGAACTTAGGACAAACTATGTTTAAATCAATGACATTTTTGCATGAAAACAAAACATAATGAGTTAACGACTTGCACGAATCGATTATGGCAGTATTGATGCGAATAAAACTGGCGCTACATGAATTACCAATCGACCGTTACCTGTTGTGTATTGAAGTCAGGTACGACTCATCTGATCTTTTTCGTTGCTCGCGGTCCAAGGGCGGATATCCGGCGTTGGAACGTGACCAGGGAGCAACCACGGATGCAGAGGGTTCAGCTGCTAAAGAGCCAAATCCCGGATCCACAGTTTCCGCCGGATACCAAGAGCTTCGTCATGCATGTTGATGACGTATGTTGACCATATTAATAGATTTATACATATATATATACACACACATATAATTATACGGATCACTATATAAAATTATATCAAATATATATATATAATTTTTAATTTCTTTGTGTTCATTGATATGTCCATATTATGTTGGTAGATATCTGGTCCTATGTCAATTATTACCTTTGTCTATATATATATAACGCAGTGTACGGTGTACCTGATATAATACCTGCTGAATATGTGAATGTATATATGATTATATATGTATATATATGTCCAGTGAGTGAGTGAATTCGGTTTACTTCCTATGCATCATTCTCTGGCATTCCTCTCTTACCTCACTTGGTTGCGCATGTTGATGGGAGCGCCTCCGATTAAAATTCGGAATATAAAAAGCTTATATATATATGTATAATTCTAAAATTTGATATCATCCTTCTTCCAAAATTTTTTGCTCAGCAATGCACAGACAAGCCTCGACGGCGCAATTGCAGTTATACTGCAGAGCAATGGTGCGCGAAGGACTTGCTCAAGGTCCCTACCCAGTGACTGACGCCTCTGACGAGGCTCGAACCCGCGCTCTCAGCACATGCTGAACGTTACGCTCTAACCGATCGGCCACTGTGCCACACATATTAGATATCGTATACAAGTATTATGCAACTACAAACAAGGCAATACGTCTTGGCCACACGGTCGCTGTGGGTATGTATACAGTGAACATTTACATTGACATCATTTGCATACATGTGTAAATAAAATGCATGGATCGAATCGAAGCCTCACCATCGTCGGATGGTTTGCTCCATCCTACAATGGCTCTCTGAAAGTATTCAGAGCCATATTGGTCCTTATTAAAGATGTCTTAGCGACATTTGCGTTGTTATTGCTTTGTCACTGCGTTCCGTTGTCTTGGATTCTGCAGGTTCCAGTTCCTGAGGATGAGACGACGTACTGGTGTGCCGTCCGAAAGCTTCCGGATTTCAAAGAGAAGCATCACATCATCCAGGTGGATAGCCGGGTGAAGAACTGGGTGGACGGGCGGATGGGAAGAGATGGTTGGATATGTATGCTGAAGAATTAATCAATAGAAGTGGATAAATAAGCAGAAGGAAGGACGAGAGATATAGAAGTAAAGATGAATAAATGAATGGATGTATTGGAGCGAATGCATGACTGTATACAACGATAGTTTTAATGAATTAATAAATTAACATATGAATAGATATAGATGGATTGATAATTAGGTGGATGTCTGGAGCAATCTATGGATGGAAGATTAATTAGGCAATTAAGTAGAATTAATCATCTGGTAATTAACAACATTAAATTACACGTTGAACAGTGTATATCTCCCTTTCAGTTTGAGGGTGCAATATCTGAGGGTGGTCAAGGGATCGTCCATCACCTGGAGGTCTTCCACTGCCAGGTGCCAGTCGGGACAGATGTCCCCTACTATGATGCTCCATGTTCCTCCAGGTCGGAGCGACCAAAGGGACTCGCATCCTGTAACAAGGTCATTGGTGCATGGGCAATGGGAGCCAGAGTGAGCAATTGTTCTTCAGTATAATAATAATAATAATAATAATATATATATATATAGTTCAAACGAGTAGAATAATCGTCGACTGGTGCCATCGTTGATTTCTCTTATTATTATTATGGTTGAACAAATTTGATAAAATAAGCCAAAAATATAATCAAAGAATTGTTTTTTCGTTTCTGTACAAACGCTATTTATAAATCGAAACGAGTCTGCAATTCGAATCCAGATGGAGGGACCTCTTCGGAAACTTTCTAACCCATTTGGCATCAAATCTTTGAATGGTTCTCGTAAGAAAGGAGACACTGCGAAACGGGAGGACAATGCAGCATTGTTGCTGTTGAAAGCGGAGGCGATTATTCAGCATAAAGATAGATATATTAATAAATAGTACGATGGAAAGAAGCAGGAAAGGAAACGAAGGGAGGTACGAGAAATGGAAAGAAAAATGGAGGTAGAGATGGAAGGAAGGAAGGAAGGAGGATAGAAGAAAGAAGAAAGAATGGGAAGAAGAATCGAATCGAAAGAGGACAATAAGAGACGTATGGAAGGAGAAGTGGGAAGAAATTAAGGTAGAGAGGAGGAACAGAAATTAAGGATGGAAGGACAAAAGGAATAGGCCTAACCATCGACGTTCTCAGCATTAATTGTGACTGCGACGACGACGACGATGATGATAATGATGATGCCTTTGTTGTTGTCAATGCTTCAGCCATTGTCGTACCCAGAGGAGGCTGGCGCTGCCGTCGGAGGTCCGACTTTTAATAGATACGTGATGCTCGAAGTCCATTACAACAATCCAGACTACAAGAAAGGTAGAGATAGTAGAAATATTGACCATGTGTGGGGAGTAATCAGAGTTACAATGCTCTAAGGTCTTAGCAGCGCTTATTATCACTTGGAGCATGAAAAACTTAATGCTTCAGAAATCATGGGCCCCAATGCAGGGCAGTCCCAGACATCAGGGCCTGTAGGCAAGACAGCCACGTGCCTCGAAAATATCTTTAGGCTCTATGAGCAAACTTAGTGCGTATCCAGCCCGAGAACCTATAAAACCCACGGGCTTTTGGACATTTGCCCCATGTTTGATGGAAAGCAAGCGCCCTTGCAGTGGCATACCTGCGTTACGGCGCCCTAGGAATTGTCCGTTTAATAATAATAATAATAATAATAATAATAATAATAATAATCATAATAATAATAATCATAATAATAATAATCATAACATGCCCTCGCACCAATCGATAAAACCGCTCCACATGAATTATCGAATCGATTCTTATCGACCGTTATCTGTTGTGTATTGAAGTCAGGTAAGACTCATCTGGTCTTCTTCGTTGCTCGCGGTCCATGGGAGGATATCTGGCGTTGGACCCTGCCTCCTTCTCTGCCGGTCTGCCATCAGCCTTCTCGCTAACTGTACTTAATGAATTGTTTGACCCTTCCCCTACTAAACACCCAATGGCTTTTCTCCCCAAAGTGAAGTCTCCGTTCTTCAAATATTTCTGCCCTAAGCAGAATTCTCCGCGTTTTTAAGCCTTTTCAACAAAAACAAATCCCGTCTTATCATCCCCGAAGTGACCTGTTGCACCCCTGGGGTGCGTGGCACCGCCTGCGCCCAAGTTTGGGAACCCCTTAATTACGCGTATCTGCTACTGGTTTGTTTCTGTACATGTAAAGTCACTGATGCCGGGTGATACCCGCATCCTGATAGGTTTCACTGTCTTCCGTCGCTGTCTTTAGGAATTGTGGACAGTTCCGGTATCCGATTCTACTACACGAAGAGCCTGAGGAAGTATGATGCTGGAACGATGGAGCTTGGTCTTGAGTACACAGATAAAATGGCTCTGCCACCTGGTCTGACCAGATGGGACCTCGTCGGGTACTGTATTCCCGAATGTACTCAGAGGGTTAGTCTCTTTCTCCTATTAGGCCCTCCTTATACAGAGACAAGTACATGCAGTCTTATGCAAGCTTAAAATCATTTTAATATCATTTATGTCTATGAGAGCATACCTAGATATCAATCAATCAATCAATCAATCAATCAATCAATCAATCAATCGATCGATCGATCGATCGATCGATCGATCGATCGATCAATCGATCAATCAATCAATCAATCAATCAATCAGTCAATCAATCAATCAATAGTTTTCTTAGGCAACTCGGAAATGTAAATGCAAGCCTGCGCACATGCATATTATTATCAAATATTTGTATATGTTTTGCTTAAATGTAGATGCATAGCATGTATGTTGTAATTATGGGTATACGATGATGAGTTTCGTTTATTAGTAATATAAGGTTGGCATACCGCAACCTTGTAATTAGCCTTCAAGATATTCTATTAAGAATTTGGCATGATGTAGAGGGCCATTCTATTGAATATGCTTAATTAAATAAAACTAGTGGAATCATGGACGATGGTCTAATGGTTTGTTGGCCGGACCCCCAATCGGAGGTTAGCTAAAATTATTGCTAGGTCAGAAATATTTTTAGAGATTTGTTCTCAACTTGCGCCACTAACAAATTCAAACATCATGAGTACAATTATTGTTTGCCGAAAGATCGGATGGCGTGTGAGAGAATTGGCAAAGGTTAAGAACAACTAAAGTAAAAACATGGGTTTTTCGTTACCCTCTTTATTGACTTTTGGTAATCAATCCGTTTCCTCAAGAGATCATTTACTATGTGAGCTTTGTCAGTAGATGGTGTCAATAGAGGGTGTTAAAAGAGGGTGACAAAGAGGGTGTCAATGGAGGGTATCAATTGAGCATATTAAAAATGGAAAAAATTTAGATTGTCAATGGAGTGCTTCAACAGAGGGTTTCAAAAGAGGGTGTCAATGGAGGGTGTCAAAAGAGGGGTCAATGCAGGTTGTAAAATGAGCCTATCAAAAAAGGCATCAAAGGAGAGTGTCAAAAGGGGATGTCAAATGAAGGTTTCAATGGATGGCGTGAAAACATTGTTTCAATAGAGGGTGCCAAATGAGGGTGCTGTAGTATTGTTAGTTGAGCTCATTAAAGAAGGGTGTCAATAGAGGGTGTCAACAGAGTGTGTCAATAGAAGATGTAAAACGAGGTTGTCAAAGGAAGGTGTCAAAAGAGGGTGTCAAAAGAGGCTGTCTGAGCAGGGTGTCAAAAGAGGCTGTCTGAACAGGGTGTCAAAAGAGGGTGTAAATGGAGGGTGTCAATGGAAGGTGTCAAAAGAAGTCGTCAAAAGTTGGAGTAAATGACGTGGACAGCGGAGGCTGTCAATGACGCCAATCAACAGAGGATGTCAAAAAGAGGTGTCAATGAATGGGATGACAAAAGACGGTGCCAAAAGATAATGTCAGTAGAGGTTGTCAACAGAGGATTCAAACGAGGATGTCAATGGATGGTGTCAGAAGAGGGTATCAAAAGAGGGTGTTAATGTAGTGTGCCATTGGAGGCTATCAAAAAAGGGTGTCAAAAGAGGGTGTCAAAAGAGGCTGTCAAAGGAGGCTGTCAAAGGAGGCTGTCAATGTATTCTGTCAAAAGAGAGTGTCAAAAGAGGTTTTCAAAAAGATGTTGTCAAAGGAGGGCGTCAAAAGAAGAGGGTGTCAGTGGAGGCTGTCAAAAGAGGCTGTCAAAAGAGGCCGTTAAAAGCGGGTGTTGATGGACGGCGTTAAAAGAAGCTGTCAAAAGAGACTTTCAAAAGGGGCTGTCAAAATAAGGTGTCAAGAAAGGGTGTCAAAAGAGATTGTTAAAAGAGGCTGTTGAAAGACGCTGTCGAAAAAGGGTGTCAAAGGAAGGTTACAATGGAGGTTGTCAAAAATGTTGTCAGAAGATGTTGTCAAAAGACTCTGTCAATAAGAAGCTGTCATAAGAAGGTGTCAAAAGTGTTAAAAGAGGGTCTCAAAACAGGCTGTCAAAAGGGTGTCAAAAGAGATTGTCAATGTAGCTCATCAAAAGAGTGTGTCAAAGGACGATGTCAAAAGTATTTGTCAATGGATTTGTCAAAAGAGGGTGTCAAAAGAGGCTGCCAAAAGAGGCTGTCAAAAGTGGGTGTCAAAAGAGTGTGTCAATGGAGGGTGTCAAAAGAGTGTGGCAAGGGATGGTGTCAAAAGAGGCTATCAAAAGAGGTTTTCTAAATATACTGTCAAAAAAAGGTGACAAAAGAGGGCGCCAATGGAGGGTGTCAAAAGAGGGTGTCAAAAGAGGGTGTCAAAAGAGGGTGTCAATGGAAGGGGTCAATGGAGGCTGTTAAAAGTGGGAGTCAAAGGAGGCTGCCAAAGTGACTGACAAAAGAATCTATCAACAAAGGCTGTCAAAGGAGGCTGTCAAATGATGCTGTCAAAAGAGGCTGTCAATACAAGGTGTCAATGCAGGGTATCAAAAGAGATTGTGAAATGATGCTGTCAAAAGAGCCTGTTAAGGAAGATGTGAGAAGTGGGTGTCAAAAGAGCGTGTTAATGGAGGTTCTCAAAAGAGGCTGTCAGAAGAGGCTGTCAAAAGAGGCTGTCAAAAATGGCTGTCATAAGAAGGTGTCAAACGAGGGTGTCAATGGAGGTTGTCAAAAAAAGATGTCAAAAGAGGCTGCCAAAAGAGGCTGACAAAAGAAGGTGTCAATGGAAGGTGTCAAAAGAGGGTATCAAAAGAGGGTATCAAAAGAGTTTGTCAATGGGGGTGTCAAATGAGTGTATCAAAGGAGGGTGTCTAAAAAAGGTATCACTGAAGGCTATCAAAAGAGGTTGTCTAAAGAGACTGTCAAAGGAATGTGTCAAAAGAGGGTGTCATATTAGGGTGTCAAAAGAGGCTGTCAAAAGAGGGTATCAAAAGAGGGTGTCAATGGAAGGGGTCAAACGATGTTGCCAATGCAAGCTGTCAAAAGTGCCCGTCAAAAGATGGTGTCAATGGAGGTTGTCAAAAGAGAGTGTCAATGGAGGGTGTCAAATGTGGCCGTCAAATGAGGCTGTCAAAAGAGGGTGTCAATGGAGAGTGTCAAAGAGGCTGTCAATAAGGGTGACAAAAGAGGATGTCAAATGAGTGTGTCAATGGAGGGTGTCAAAAGAGGGTGTCAAAAGAGGGTGTCAAAAGAGGGTGTCAAAAGAGGGTGTCAAAAGAGGCTGTCAATGTAGACTGTCAAAAGAGGGTGTCAAAAGAGGCTGTCAAAAGAGGGTTTCAAAAAGATGTTGTCAAAGGAGGGCGCCAAAAGAGGGTATCAATGGAGAGTGTCAAAAGAGGGTGCTAACGGAGGCTATCAAAAAAGGGTGTCAAAAGAGGGTGTCAAAAGAGGCAGCCAAAAGGGGCTGTCAAAAGCGGCTTTCAAAAGAGGCTGTCAAAAGAGGGTGTCAATGGTGGGTGTCAAAAGAAGCTGTCGAAAGAGGGTGTCAAAAGATGTTGTCCAAAGATGGTGTCAAAAGAGGGCGTCAATGGACTGTGTCAAAAGAGGCTGTCGAAAGAGGGTGTCAAAAGAGGCTGTCAGAAGAGGCTGTCAAAGGCGGCTTTCAAAAGAGGCTGTCAAAAGAGTGTGTCTAAAGAGGTTGCCAATGGAGGCTGTCAAAAGAGGGTGTAAAAAGAGGCTGTCAAAAGAGGGCGTCAAAAGAGGGTGTCAATGGTGGGTGTCAAAAGAGGATGTCAAAGAGGGTGTCGAAAGAGGTTGTCAAAAGATGGTGTCAAAAGAGGGTGTCAAAAGAGGTAGTCAAAAGAGGGTGTCAAAAGAGGCTGTCAGAAGAGGGTGTTTAAAGAGGGTGTAAATGGAGGGTGTAAATGAATACATTGCATTGTCATGCAAGCCTGACATGTGTGCAAAATTTCAGCTCTGTAGGTCGACGGGAACATACCGAGAAAATAGTTTAAAGAACTCCGACGATCCGACGTCCCATTCATGACAAACTTTACGCAAGCCTAGTTAAATAAAACAGGGTAAAAATGAAGTCGCTAAAGACACGCATTGCTACCTCGCAGGGCGATCTTAAAGATGCCGCTGTTCTATCATTAACTTAACTATTACCAGGCACTTCCGGAAGGTGGAATAAGGGTCTTTGCCTCGCAGCTTCATACTCACTTGACCGGAAAGAAGGCCTACACAAAGCACATACGACGCGGCATTGAGCTCCCAGAACTGAACCGCGACAACCATTTCAGTCCACACTACCAGGAGATAAGGAAACTTCCGCAACAGGTTCACGTGATGCCGGTAATCGTGTACAATTCTATTCAATTCAATATTCGTTTAATTCTAATCAACTGACAGACCGCAACTTAATTTACAGAGTTAAGTTTAGTTCAATCTATGCGCCAGAGTCAGACATCGGAGGCTCTTCTGCCGTTCATCTGAAAACATATTGATTAATCGATTATGCCGAAACTGGACGCAAAGATTGATGCGAGTGATAACTAAACACGTTTTACAGTAGGAAAAGAACTTCTAACGTGTAGCAGCCGGTTAGGCGCTCATTTCATTCATTTGAATATATGCCTCTGATTTCATCATGCATGTATAACTGTAGGCCCAACATAGTCTGTATGTATGCACGACTGTATGCATATATTATGCACGCACGGCTGCAGTCATGCATGTACGTAAGTTTATGATTGCGTGTGTTTATTTGTGTATTATTTTTGTCATTATTATTATTATTATTATTATTATTATTATTATTATTATTATTATTATTATTATTATTATTATTATAATTAACAGATTCACTTGCTGCATGTATGTGTATATATATGTTGGTATGTACATGTATATCACATTACAATATTATACATGCATGCATGTATACGGGTGCATGCAAGGTGGCACGTATATTTATTTATGTGTGTGTCATATTATTATAATAATTAAGTTAGTAAGTAAGTATGTACTTTATTGAACCGCTTGCAAACGCACTGCGGGCACATCATAATATGAGCGTTCAAAAAATGTACAGTCTCAGAATAAACACAACAAGCAATTACACAATTATGTATGTCTCGGTCGAGCTTCTTAAAATATGTGTACGTGTTTAATCAAGTAATGGTAGAATAACTGGAGAAGAACTGGTCTCACCTTTCGCTTTTAAATGTGGAATCGAAATGCAGCAGTGAGTCGCATATACCGCGCATGTAAGAAACAAAGCGCAAGAAAGAAAGAAAGAAAGAAAAATAGAAATTTGCCTTATGCTTCGCTTAATTTGCTGTTATAGGGAGACGCTTTAATCACGACTTGTTCCGACCAAACTCTCGATCGAACTGAGATTACGTTGGTGAGTAAATAAAGGAAATAATAATAATAATAGCAATGGTGATAATAATAGGCCTAGCTATTGTTGACGCCGAGTATTTTTCCAAGATTTACATTCCGTACAGCTACTTCCATCGTTTGATCTTCTCTCTTCTTATTTCTTTAAGTTACTTTATGTAGGGCTAATAGCTTTTTTGTGTAGGGCCAATAGATATTTAATGTAGGGCTAATAGCTTTATGGTTATAAGACAGCGGCAGAAAACATGACTATAAGCTGCGAATGATGCGGAAAGTCGGACACTGCAGCTGACGATTGAGATCACACGAGGTATCTGGTTTTAGGGCGGATTTGCAATATCGGACGAGATGTGCGTCAACTACATCCACTACTATCCAGCCACGGACCTCGAAGTCTGCAAGAGTTCCGTCACAACGAACTCACTCTATCGATTCTTTCAATTCATTCACGAGTGAGTCTCAGAGTAGAACTTTACAAGAACGTCAGATTTACGTAAGTCTTAGTAAGTTATAAGGATCTAATAGCAGAGAACGCCTGCATTCGTTCACTTGTTGCCAAGAGGCATAATAATTAATCAATCGGCAGCATGAAACACGTGGCTAAATTGTCCCGAACTATATCCATAAGAAAAGAGGTTCTCTAAAGCGGAGGAGCAGCTAGCTTATCCGTATTCTATCTTATACATCAACACGAATCGTCTAAAGAAAACATTGTTCTTTTACCTTTACGCTGGTGCTGACTTCGACTGCTAAAATGCTATAAATTGCAGGCTATGTGGCAAGGATGTAGGACTAATTAATTTTGTGCGCGACGAAAATAATATCGAAAGTGTTTATCTTTACCTTTCGATCTAATATTGTATCTATAACCCACAGGCTATTTTACACACACACATATATATATATATATATATATATACTATATGCACGTTCACTATATATAGGCCTATAGTGAACTTGCACAGCGGTACAAATTAGCCAAGATCTTATCAATTGTTTTAGAATGGTCGGATGGCTGGTGAAGTTCTTTTTGATTGTAGCTACCAGAACGAAGGCACTTCTCCAACGTACGGCATTGGCGACAACTACAAGTCCGTCAAATGGACTCCAACGAACATCGATTTGTTGAGAACCTACTACGAGGTGGCGCCGCTGTCAATGCAATGCAACCAATCCAACGGAAAGAAGTTTCCGGTACGTAAATACTACGTATACGGCTGACTCGGACAAAGGAAGGGTCGTTGAAGACAGTGTAGGCCTGCACGTATACAATTCTACATGTATATGGTATCAGCCAGGGCTGCCGCTTAGTACCCGAGTACCCGCGAGTACTCGACTTCAAAATTTACTCGAGTATTTTTTTACTCGAGTCCCCGCATGCTTCCAATTCCTTACTGAAAATTGCAATTTCCGGTTCCAGACGGCCTTCTGTAGCCTATATTTTATTTTTTTCTGTGGAAAAACACTAAAGATGTCTGTCTTTGGCTGTTCAATAGCTTGTTAGTTGTTACATTGGAGATTTTAATTTATTCGGTGAGCCAGAGCTTTAGTTAGAACCTATGCTGTGGACCTATGGTCTACTTAGTCTATCTAGGGCTCTATGCCTATAGTCTACAGCATAGTAGAAGCCATGCAGCTTTATTAAAGCACTTCCGGTATTATCAAGTACTCGAGTAGTCGCTAATTAAGCTTTTCGACTCCAAAACTACGCGTTAGCGACAGCAGAACATATTGATTATGGAATTGAGGTAATTGAGTGAAGACTAAGGACACACAACTGGATCATGAACGGAGATATAAACAGACGACAAGACCTAAGAGGAAGAAACCTCTGGATTTGACAAACCACAGAGAACAGCAGTTAATTAACTAGAAAAGTTGTTGAGAACCTACTACGAGGTGGCGCCACTGTCAATGCAATGCAACCAATCCAACGGACTGCGCAGCCTGTGCAGGGCAACAGCTTATTCATGAGTGTTGCGCCTAATTAGATCGCACCACCTGCGCATTTTAATTGGTCATATAATAAATAATTCATGGAGAGCAAAATGCGACATTGTCATAGACAATAATAAGTCGCATCATTAGGCTATTGGCCAAATGACAATTAATTAAATGTTTTAATAAGCCAGTTTGAAGAAGTTGAGTGCTGATGATGGATGACGACTGCATGCTACTATGAACAGGATTCAGCGTAAATCGTTGAGTTAGATCTATAGTGTTTTGGCGATGATACCGTACGTAACTTTTAACTGGTTAGGGCCCATAGGCCTACCATAAACTCTAGTTACTTATTTTTGGCCAAACATAATGAGTGCTCTAGACTAATTTTAGCTAGGCTTGGGCAAACTAATCGTTTAATCGAGTTTTACTAATCGATTAATCGAGTCTACCACCAATGGGGAGTAGGGTGAATGATCCACGCAGTTGCCTGAAGTGTGTAAAACGGGAAGTGATGATTTCCGATAATACAACGACCTCCAAGACGAAAATTAATACAATGGGCCAGAGTGGGGGTTCGTTCCCGCATTCCAAGTGTTGTATTAGGCGACATGCATGCCGACCGAAATACCCAAGCAAGGGAATCTCTACACGGTGATTCATTAAAAAACGTACCCCTAGATATTTAATTGTAACTCCGTCAAATATCGGTTTATGTAAAAAAAATTTTAAGTGAACATAGAGGAATCAGTTCTGAATAGGAGGAAAGTTACAGTTTATGTTCAAATTGACCCCCTCGGGCAGTAACACACGCGCGAAGACGCCTACGCCACTGCCTGACTGACTCATCAATGATGCGCTGATCCATTTCATCCCATACCTCCACAATTCGGTGACGCAACTCGTCGACATCATGTATTCGATTTCTGTAGACTTTTTCCTGCATGACTCTCCATATCTTATAGTCCACTGGATTCAAATCAGGGCTATTAGGTGGCCAGTAATTAGGCGGGATGAAATCAGGTGTTTCAGTTTCGAGTAACGCAACGGTCTCCCGAGCTCTGTGCGCAGGAGCGCTATCCTGCTGGAAGATGAAATACTCCGTTATCTCACGAATGTCAGGCAAGAGACCCTGCATTAGTAGAACATCTCTGTAATATTGTCCATTAATCTTAACACCTGGTTCGATGAAATGGATGTTCGTACGACCGAGTGCAGATACCCCGACAGATACCATAAGGGACTTGCTGAAAGTTGGTCGAGTCCGCAAAAGACGATTTGCTGGAACGTCTCTCTTCCTTGTACCGGCTGAGACATAAATACGATCATTCTGACTGTTACTGGGTGCTGCCACAGTAAACAATTTCTCATCAGTAAACCAAATGAAATTCACTAAGCTTGCAGGATACAACCTCAGTAGCTGACGGGAACGTGTCAATCTTGCTTGCTTGTTGGCTGCTGTGAGTTCTTGAGCGTGTCGTTTCTTTAAACATCGCAAATGTAAATCATTCTTGACAATTCTCCAAACTGATGTCTGACTGATTCCTATTTCTCGAGCAATTTGTCTCTGTGTGCGATGCGTTTGCGGCATATCTTCCTGGCTGAGCACCAGCGATTCAACCTTTTCAGCATTGTCGGTTGTTGCTGCCGTACGCGGGCGGCCGCTGCCTGGTCGACGATGGAAAGACCCAGTTTTGTCGATCTTTGAAAGTAACGCATTTAATCCACCAAGAGTCCACTCTTTATCAGGAAATTTCTTTAGAAAACGTTTTGCACTGTACTTTTTATTCTTTCGTAAGAATGTAACAAATTGTTTATCCTCTTCGGTAAACACCATTTTTTCGCGATATTTTCGTGACGTCATTAGTTTCGTCAATCGCGTTACGTCATTTTAGCTTGGTGTGTCAAATGATTTATGTAGCACTTGAATAGAATATCAAGCATCATTATTCTGAAATTTCATTAAAATTAATGGTCATTTACCTGAGTTATGCTAACCTATGTAAGGTACGTTTTTTAATGAATCACCGTGTATATAACTTAGGTCTACACGTCTTCTGATTCAACTTTCAAACATCGTGGACTAAATCAGTGAGTAATTGTTCATGTTTGGCAGGGATTCGACTGGGAAAACACTCGCATCCCGACCATAGTGGCACCAATGCCTGAGAAGGAACGGCCATGCTTGGAGTGAAACTCCAGTTCTCAGAGCCATCGCCAACTGCATCAGATTGCGTCCTTCCTTAGTTCTTGACATTCGAGATCCAAAACCTTCGGATCATCGTCTCGCATGAATTCCCCATCGAACGACGAGAATGCTGCAGTCTTACGACACAGCTGTCCCAATTATGCATTAATTGCAGCACCAACAACGGCGAAGATAATAACAAACTAGCAATGACATTATTAGCATAATGACGTTCAGGCCTACTAATTTCTATAACGTTAAAGCATTTATTATAGACCTACTTTGTTTATCTATAGGCCTATGCTAGATTGTGTAAGTCTACTATTTAGGTGGAAATAGCGGGACCCTTATGGGTTCTGTTTGGACCAGAGATGTGAATGGGTTCTATATGAGCCCCATGCGGGCTGACTGGCATACCGTACGTAGGCCTACGCCTACAATTTAGGGAACAATTTTATGCTACTTAGCGCTGACTGCATTGCTTAATGTCGAACATTGGAGCAGCAGTTTCAATCTGACTGATAACTGTCATTAACTGAGAGGCTCTTAGCTCAGCACGCTATTATACGGTGCCGATGATTTAACTTCACACATACCTTCCTAAAAATAACGTGTTGTGTGTAGGCTAACTAGCTGTCAGCAGAAATGTGCAGAGCAGCTATACTTTTCAAGATTAAGTAATTGATGGAGGGCGGACTTTTGTGTTCATCTAAATAAGCCTCAGGCTCATAGCCTACTTAACAGGTAGTTAACTTATAGATGTTAATAACTATTGATATTTTTATGCATTGAATCTGGCGATCGAGAACGGCATTTGAAAACGGACAGTCATTTTAATGTGCTGTGATAATTATAAAAGGCCAACCATATCAAATAGCTTGCATTTAAATAAGATACACATATAAACAAAGGAAGTTGGCAAAAAACTCACATTTAAAACCCTCTTCCTTCGCTTTCTCCACATGCTCTTTTAGATGCCCACAGACTCCAACATGACAATCATTAGGTTACTATTGTAGAACTTGCATGGCCATGTGCCATTGGATTTGGCACTTTGGTATGTTCACGTCCACCAAAATATGATAAAAGTGCAACTCAAGTTAAAGGTAGAGGTTTAATTGAGTGGTCCTACTGTTAATGAAGTCAATTTGCTTTCCTTGGAGAAGTGAAAGTTATTTAAACATCAGCATTAGCCTACGACCTGTTGTGACGAGTCAATAGAAAATAATTACATGAAAGACACTAAAAAAATATACTGTTGCAACTGTAGGCCTACTGTTGACAAAAGATTTGAAATATACATTGCATCATTATCAAACTAATTATAAACACAGTAAATTGTAATTCTTAAGCTGGTCTTCCTCAAAAATTAGGATTGCATGATCTTGCAGTCAAGTCTGATGCAGACCAACAGGACCTGTACTCCAATTTGCGAGGACTTGGATCAAGACATTGTTAACATTACAGGATTTCAGATGTTTGTTATAACTTTATTTCAGGAAATTTTTATTTGTAACAAAACAGCATGACACAAAACTCTTCCCCTGTTTTAAATTATCACTCCACGTGCCAAATATTTACTAATACCGAATCAAAGCAACGTACCTCAAACGAACTCATGACTTTGTGACTAACTGTATTCTAAATGGAAAATACTGAAAAACAGTGTCTCTTCTCTCCTGCTTCAAGTCAAATTCCTTCCTACACAATTGTCAATGAATTCATTCTCAATCGCACGGTTTGATGGTGATAAACGAATGCACGTGCGTTCTCCTCTCATCCCGATAAAAAGCTTTAGATACAAAGTCCGCACAAACTGAGATATTAGGTATACATTGTTTCGGTTGTAGACAGACAGACTAGCAGTGTTGTAAGATCACTGGCAGCATGACGAGTGACAACGGTGTCTATTTCTTGTTAGTGTAGGCGACATTTGAGTGCGAGGGACGAGCCTTGAACGAGGCCGCGGCCTGGTACTGTAAGTCATAGGCGAGTGGGTGCATTTTAAAGCCGTACAATCTGAAATGTATACAGATTTCTCAAGTCAGATAAAACATCAATAAAAGAAAGTGAATATCCTGAGTTTCACACAAGTAAAAACTTTTTATTCTACCAATTCGACCTGTTTCATTGGCCACTTGAAAGTACCATACCTCAAGATGTTATGATAAGCAGGGACGGCAATCCGGGAGGGAGGTCGAGGGGGACAAGTCCCCACCTTTTACGAAGAGGGGAAACATACGTGTGTCCCCAAATTCTTTACTCCTCTCATTGGGTGTCCCCCCACCTGTCAAACGAGATCGCCACCTCTGATGATAAGGACTGACATTCAAAAATGAAACTCTTTTTATACACTCATGTAAATATTGGTAATAAATACTGAAGTATCTTGACTTCATACCCTCACTAACCTAAATGCTTATCAAAGTTTTCAAGCAGGCAGCTTTAACCTCATATAAATCTCTGATTTGCTTTGCACTCTAAAGCAGCGATGCACAGATGTTCAATTAAAGTTACAATTTAAACAAGCGATGATATGAATAAAAAGAAAAGCAAGCTGAGCTCCTATTGCCAGTTCAGACCAGAAGACGTCCATCTGTTTCTTTAAGAGATCAGACATATCACTTCTTCTACCTCTTATCAGGGAGTAAGATTATAGCAGACATGCAATATTAGCCCAACCCAGGCATCACATACCAGGGCCACTGACAACGTTGTCTGATTCTAGGTAGAATAGTAAGCATATGTCTACTGGTAACATAGTCAATGTGAGATGCCACTGGTCAAGATGATATGTTTCTGCATACTCCTGCAGTAGAGGAAAGATATGAACACCTACGACAGCACCCAATCGCAGAAAGTGGTCATGAGACCTTGAGCAAAAGCTATGCCAAGGACCATGTTTGTGGAAAAGGCTGTAGGTCAGTGGTGCACAACCTTTTTCGAGCGAGGGCCACTTATCAATTTCTTGAACACTAAGAAAAGGGGAATCATAGTAGGTCTACTTCTATATTACCACGAAAAATGAATAGGCCTACAGTGCGTGTGTCAGTGTAATGGTTGGGGCTGTAACTCTGCAACGAGCTTTGTAATGTCTGGCTCAATGTTCGTACATGTAGTTGAATGACTTATTCAAGATGGTCGTCAGTCAGTTGATTAATTGTGAGTGCTACTTTTGTTGAGCTTCATCTGTGAAAAAGTCTACTCACAGCAATGAGTGCTTCCAAACATGCTTACGTGAAAAGGAGCATTGTCCTTTTATATGCGAAATTGTCTCTGGTTAGAATTTGTAAACATCAATCAAAGTTTTGTCTCTGAAAGCAGCATGCATTGAATCAGATGACTAGAGATCAAAAGGCCTATGTTCAAGTTGGTAATCTGGTGACATTTCGTGACTTGAAGATATTGATAGTTTTGATCTCTGAAGTCATTATAGCCTGGAAACCCAGATCTTTGCCGCACAAGTTTTGCTGGTGTAGGCCTATGATATGTGTACAGTGGCACTTCACCAGTTGCCTATATTGACTTCGCAGACACTTCGTCAGCAGTGCCACCATCCCAATACTTTCTTCTGTCATAACTTTCTCCGTCCATTACGCTAACAAACTTCAACATATCCAAGGAGACACGGCAACACAATCTGCGCATCTCTTCCAACAGAGCGTGTACACTCGGTAGCTTGACCTTTCACAGAGTCAATGCCAATCAGTTCATCCATTATTTCTAAAGCTGCTGATATTCCTTGAACAAACACCAACAGCAGAGCAGTGGATGTGATATCAGTTGACTCATCTGAGCCATCTGCCGCCAAAGAATACTAGGAAACGTTTCCCGTCTTTTCTGCAAGCTGCCTAGTTACGTCTCTGGACAGACAGGGGCGTCAATCCCCCTCTGAGTGATAGAGGCAATTGAAACTTCTGATTCTAAGTGCAAGGAAGGTAAGATACTCAACCCTTACGATGCAAAAAATGCCCCCCCTCTAGCTGAAATTGGAGGCATTTGCCTCCGGACACCCCTGCGGACAGATATGAAATTCTGCGCTATATTGTCAGGCGATTTGTTGAGACTAAAATTGTCTAGTTATTATATAGTTTTCATAGTCAACTTTTGGCTTATGACTGTTGGCCATTTCGCATTTTAAATTGTTTAATAAGAAGTTAATTATAAATCACGCAGTCAATACGACGGAAATATAGAGTAAGTAAAACGAAAGATGATGGCGATAGCTATGTGCTTCTGGCTGAAATTAGAGATAAGTGCCACTATAGAGCGTAAACTTTCAGAGAAGAATTAGTTTAGATATGTCTAATGATGGCAATGATCTTGCAATGTCAGAAACGGCTCTTAAATATTTGCTACTTCTGGCGGACATCGTGGGCCACATGACGACTCGTCGCGAGCCGGATGTGGCCTGCGGGCCGGACATTGTGCACCACTGCTGTAGGTGATGTGTAATTGACCGTAGTCATGCAAATACTGTCAACCACTCAGATATCTGTATTTTATGAATGGAAAGCTATGGCAAAGTGTATCAGTCTAAGCTCTGTGACTGACTGAGCTTCAATACAGTCCAATATACCACACAGCTCAAAATGTTAACCTAAAAAAACCTGCTCACAGTGTGCAAAACTATTGTATGAAAGTCACCAAGACATTATTATTAGACAGGTGTATCAACTAGCCCAAACAAAAGACTGAGAAGGAAAACACAGAAGAAATGTAAAATATGCAAGCCATTAGAAAGAACTGCCATCATATCACTCAAACACTAAGAGGCTCAAAATCAGAGAGAAAATATGAAGCATGAGTAATATGCCAAAAGAACTAAAATAGAAGAAAGGAATTAGAGGATTGCAGCGTTAAATAGCCTTGAACTGAAACACTTAAGGTAACATACCGAGCCACAAACTGATTGGCTGGACGTTTTGGCCGATACTCCGGATGCACCATGAAAAGCATGTGCGGAAACCCAGTTCCAAAATACGCGCCATCCGTGTGGTGGTGTCTTGATGATTTTGGAACATAGACATCCTGGCATTTCGGGCAATACAGCTTCACCATCGCCTCACCAGGCACGTCTGATAAACCTGTAAAAACCAGAAGAATGCACGACTTTCTGGCTCTCAACATTTCTTCAATATGGTCAGTTAATATTGTATTGCATATGTAATGTAATGCAATTGAAAATTTATATATTGCCCCTTCAAGATGTCTATTCTGTGGCACCTAAATTAGCAAAGCAGTGCACAGTAAGCTGATAGTCACCAGTGGCAGGTCCACGCACAAACGTGGAACCAACAAACAGATTCCCATTGACAGCTGACAGATGGCATAATGTCCAGAGCCACTTGACCAAGTTGTATTGATAGGGTAGAGCAATGACAGATTACAGTATCTGATGCTGCCAATGAGCAAACCCCTTGCTGGTGGAAGATGATGCCAATTTGGGGCTAGCTGTAGAAGTACAAGGAGTACACAGAAAAGGCATTCTTCGTGTGTTGGCTGGTAGATTGAAAAGCCACTAGTGACTACTGGCCAAGGTCACTCAAATGGCCATATTGGTCTTCCTCTACCGAGTTGAAAAACTCAACCACAGGCTGCATGCAAGGTCCATATATGGCTCAGACTCAACCATACGTCAGAAGGATGGGCTTGATGCGATCACATGGATCAAGGCAACTTGCTAACAAAATACCATTTAAATGTATAAAATCCATGGTAAAACTATCTCAATAAGTCACAGAAAACAACAATCTAATCAAGGTTATACCGAGCACATTCCGCATGTACTTGAAAATATCCATCGAAATGACCAAGCAAACGACCGACATGGCTGATGGCATGAGCATGTTCTGACAAGATTAACAAGTAATTGTCTTGTACCATATGGAGTCTGGTCAAACTGATGCCTCACCAATAGGTAGCATAGGCTGGTTCTCGCAGTAGACACGCGGACAGAAGCCAAAATCTCCTTGCTGCCATTTCTCAATCTGCAAACATTACCAACACTACCATCATTCCATTATATGCCTACTTAATAAGGCTTGAGTAGCTAATTTAATTGAAAGCTAATTACAACTAGAAAAGAGCTGACTGGATCTATAGGTGTAACATGACCCGATCGATGAATACAAGGGCAAGTTCTAAGAAACAGAACAAATTTCTATAGAAGACTACTCTAACAGGTAGAGCATATCACCCTTGGCTCAATCTTATCATTTATAATATTAAGGATGATTTCAAGACAGTTGTTAGGAGCGACAACCAATAGCTTCATGTTGGCAATTATCTGTGTTCTATTGACTTATTAAGATCCTAAATATTTTTAACTCAGATAAAAAATGTCCAGAGTGAGTTTATCAAGTGAATTTATAATGCATAACTTAATCATGATTATTTTTTTGCACAGCAGTAATTAGCAGTATTCAGTCATCTGCTATTCAATATTACATATAGATGATCAGTAGTGCTTTACTGGCAATGATAAAATTGAGGGATTTTCTCATTGCCAGTGAAGTATATAAGGAGATATATACTTCACTGGCAATGAGAAAATCTCTAATGTTGGTAACTTGAGCCTCTTAGTAAATAATTTCAATTATTAATAGACACAAAATAAGAGAGTAGTGACTCTTACCATTTGCCCAATTCCTCGATTTGTCATGATGTAACGAGCGTGGATGAGTCCATAGAGCAACTCAGCGGCCTGCTCGATCAGATCACTTTGGTTGGGGTTATCTTCAAGATCATCATCTGAATGAGTAGAAAAGAAATTCAATCATCAGACAATGGCTTCAACTCAGCTACACTGTAAAGAGCAGACGAGAATTCAAACATGGATAGATCTCGAAGTAACATTCGAGTGTGCCATCTACACCTAGAGTGATCAATAGTGCAAGTGCAATAGCACATCAACCTGAAATAGCCATTGATGAACACATCCATTGCCACACAATCCAGTATGAGTCACCTCCTTTTGCAATTGGGACCCTATTAAACTTGCATAAGAGATTGATAAAATTATAATTTAACCATTACCCTAATTTTGTGTGTGTCGAGCATCTTGGTTTAGTGAAAAGTGGAAAAAATGAGAATAGTGAGGGCAGCAATAAACACCGATTAAAGTGGAGACAAACGTGATTTAGGTAGTAATAAGCTGCAATAATCAATACATGTGCAACCAAAAGCATGAACCATTGAAGTGTAGATGGCAGAGGAAATAGGGCGTCTACCGGCCCAAAGATGCCTCGGTAATACTAAACTGACCACCATCTGGTTTCGGCCATCGTAATCAGATATGCACTAGACATTAGTGAGGCAAAATTTACTAATTAACCTACTAAATTAAGTAGCATAGCAAAATCAATTTACTGGTTTGTTCAAGTGCCACCTTATTCGGGAATTAACTAGAAGACAAATGATCACAGATTCAAATTCACTGACAGAAGCAACTAAGGCCATTGATGAGTCATTGTGTGGTGGTCGGCCTTTAACACTTAGTGTGCGCTGAGTGAGCGGGTTTGACCCTCGTCCGGGGCATCACTCTGCAAGTCCTTCACACACAATAATTGCTCTGCATTACAACTGCAGTTGTAATGCAGAGCATGTGTGCACTTCTGAACGAAACTGTAAGAAGGGCGATATCAAATAACAGTTGTATTGTAATGTACTGTGTATTCCAAGCATGCTTCATGCATGTCACCTGTTGCTTTTATGAGTTTGGGTCGCCTGTTGTTTTTATGAGTTTGGGTAAGGTTGTCAGATACATGGAGAGCCTAATATGGTCCAGAAAGAAAACTGGAAAGGTCGGCAAAGAAGAACATAAAGTTTCACTTTGGAGAAATGGTCTCTTATAAGTAACCAAGAAAACATCACTTTGGATAGCTGTATGCGATCAATTGAAGCTTTTTATCAAATTGTTGGAAAGAATTTATTTAGGTAGTCAATTGAACCAATTCTCTGTAGCAAATTGTCTATACCAATAACATAAGTGTAGGAACTTCCCAAAAGAAACATTCTTCGTACTTGACTACTTTCGATGTTAAGTCATTAAAAACTGTCATTTAATAATAGCCAAAAGGTAATACAGCAAGCATACAAAAAACTTGGTATTTTCCAAGTTTTAGCCTGCCTGTAGGACAGAGGACATAAAGCCAAAAAGGAGGACATGTCCTCTTCCACCAGAAGTCTGGCCAACCCAAGTTTGGGGAGAAGTCATGACTATGATCATGGCTCCTATTGGAACAGGTTACATAGTCTGTTAGCATAGAAGCTGTAAGCACACCCACAGTGTGGATCTCAACTGAAGGAATTCTTTATGTCAATGACACTTAAACATGTTTAATGAAAGTTGCTATCTTAATGAATTCCTGTCCAGCCTATAATTTTACTAAATATACATTTTTATTTCTATTCTAATAGCGAAATCAACAGATAAAACTAGAGGACTAATGCTGTGAATGCCTCTGTACACTACTAACCATAACTGAACTCAATGCACAGAATTTTCCAAGCGACACATTAGCTCATATTTCATTTAGTCATGGTTTCAACAGTGTACTTCTCGGCGTCAATGACTTTCAAACACACACTAAAACAGATCCAATATGAAACATGAGATGCAAGAAACAAGACAAGTCAAAGGTTTAGATGTTCTTACCTGGTTCAAGGTCGAGGATCATGTCGATTGCCTGACGATAATGAGGGACTTGCTCATTCAGGCCTGTCAGATTGAATTTGTCTTGAATGTAGTCTTCATCAATCTACAAACATCAATCAAATGTTCATTTATAATCAACCAGTCAATCAATCAATCTGAATTTGATATAGCACCCCTTCAAGGCATCTATTCAGAGGCGCTCCCGGTCTAATGTAATAATGTTTGTGCACAATAATTTGGCTCAAACATAAGTGAACTCTCCAATGTATTTAGAGCTACAAGGCTAGTGAAAAAGTGTCAATTAGTAAAATAAAAGCTATGCCAATGAAAAAAACTCACAAAACTCATTTGGGTGCAAGCATTCAAAGTAAACACTTAATCATAAAACAGCAAAGTGATTCCAAATTCAGAACGACTTCATATTACTTAAGTCCTGGTAATTTAAATAGGGACGTTACTAATTGCAATAATCATACAAGTTTGAATGTTCTGAGTAATTCTTTGTACCTCACAGAAGAATTCATTTCCTCTTAATCCACAGAACCAAGAAATCCACGAAACTTCCTCCGAACTGCTCATTTTGATTCTGTGAATGCCACTACAAGCAGATGTATTTACAAAGATATAAAATTAATGAAGGCTTAATATTGAATAAAAAAATTGTGAAAAAAACAAAATCTGCATTAACACTTACTCAAATTTATGGTTAAGCATGAATAAAAAAATTGCAAATTGTGGTAAATGCGATATATTTCAATTTAAACATTATGATCGATATTACACAAATAAACTGGTCCTTTTATAATATTATTATAACCTTCTGACATTTTTTTATTTTCCCTAAAATGCCTAATTATATATGTGAATGAGGTCTACCCAAATCCTCAAAACCTCAGTGATGAAACCGCAACACAGACTTAATTCCAGAAAGTGTGATGCCATTGCAGCTTAATATTCAGCAAAACAATGCACGAAATACTTCTGCAGCCAAAGGTTTTCGAAATTTACCTAATAATTCATTCATTCTGAGCATTTATATAGCGCTCTTCAAGAACCTACTCGGGGAGCGATCCCAGCCCAGCTATAACTAAAGAAAAAAGACTTTAGGGACTTTTAAAAACTTGACGGTTGGGTCACAATCACTGAGCAGAGTTCAAATGGGAGATCATTCCAGATAGAAGGGCCAACAACTGAGAAAGAATGGTGCTGCCTAATAACCAGGCAAGCCCATGGAACTAGCACCTCACCCCTCGTCGCAGAACGAAGCACCCGACACGCTGCGACATCAGACACTGTGGGGGCAGAGATCACGCAAGTACGACGGAACACAACCAAGAACGCAATGCGAAACAAGAGCAGCAATGTGGCGTGAAATTCGCTGGGATGCTAACCACCAGTGCAAAGTATCGCACATGTATGCAAAAACAGAGGAGAATTTAAGAATCCGTTCAATAAGCTGAGCAGCCGAGTACAGAACCAGATCCAACCGCCCCAGGACCACAAGAGAAAGGCCATCAAGTAAGGAACAACAATGATCAACTCGATCAGTAGCAAAGGCATGAACAAGAACCACGATCGAGTTGTGAGAGAGCGAGAGACCAGTCGAAGCTGACTTGGACAAACAAGTATACTAATCTTTCCGATTGTCTGTTTTGAAACGAAACTCGGATTTATTAATTTACAAAACGACAATCGACCTAACTAAAACACAT
The DNA here is from genome assembly GCA_959347315.1 of Bimastos eiseni. Classification (NCBI taxonomy): domain Eukaryota; kingdom Metazoa; phylum Annelida; class Clitellata; order Crassiclitellata; family Lumbricidae; genus Bimastos; species Bimastos eiseni. The sequence goes on along the minus strand of OY365817.1, from coordinate 15,984,305 downwards.
TTACTTTTTTATCTGCAAAACGATGTAATCGACCTAATTAAAAACTTAAATACTGTTATTATTATTAGTGTTTACTAGTTACACCTTCCTAGTGTAAACTAAGGCAAAACAATAAATTCATAAAGTTGTGAAAACTGCCAAACTAAAAATCAAAGACTTTTAAATATTCTAAACTCGGACTCGACAAACTTGAACTCGCAATACTAGGTAGGCCAACACGGACTCAGCAAGAAATTCAAACTCGGTTCATCCCTATTTTGCATGCACAAAGGTCCTTGGCCGCAGAATTGCGTTGAAATTATGGCTTACTTACAGAATTGGGGACAGCAACATAGCATTATAGTTTAGGCATGACTTGTGTTTATTGGAAGGATAAATCTTCTGCAGTAGTTTAGAGTTAGGTAAGGTATCGTGAGGGTCGTTTAGGGTCAGGGTCGTTTTTAGACACACACAAATAACTTTCGGCTGCAGAAGTAATTATTTTGTGTTTTTAGGTCAAATTTTCGGCCGCAGAAGCTCCACGCATATTGGAATGTCTTTTTGTTGGTTAACACACATACTCTCTACAGTGTCAATCACAGTTTGTGCCAAAATAAATTATGCGTCAATTGCGGTCCCCGATTCTATAAGTAAGTCAAAGAATATCACCTATGCGGCCAAATATTCAGACTCAAAAAGATTTATCGTTTCAGAAAACAGTTTTTCTACCAACGCGCTCAACATCTTGTAAACTAGCACAGTCTCGAACAATCACCTACATAG
>OY365817.1:15796043-15978543 GCA_959347315.1 Bimastos eiseni | reverse complement strand
TTTACTAATTTGCCAATGGATTGTGAGTTTGGAGCGCGGTTAATAGCCTGAAAACGAGCGGCACTTGATGTTATCTGCGTTGCGATAGCCCCGCTACTGAAGATATCCGACTAAAATTGGAATCGGTGGAACGAGCCTATACATAATTATAAAGCGTCTGTTCCGGTCGAATTAGATTACAGATTCACCTATTTAAACTCAAATAATTCATTTTTAGAACTCTGAATAGGAAGTGTGCAAGCACATTCCATTCTTCCCATCAGGTTCCTTGGGCGAACCCGAGGACCTTAGACCCCAAACACTTGTTTAATCTGGCTGGTTGCAAAGATATGAGATTAGGATTGATTTGAGCCAAAACAGCCCTTGCTTGTCTGTTTCTGGTGGGATTTGCCCCGAGAATTTAAGTCACACGTTTCTTTATTTCACACTGAGTTAAAATTCGGAGGTCTATGACCAATAGTATTGTGAAAGGTGATTAATTTATCACTGGCGCAGACTAAATTCCAAATGTGCGAATACGTTCGCACTTTTAAGAGTCAGCTTATTTCACACAGAGGCAGTTGGGAGCGTAAGCAAGCCTACTCGGAGGCTGCAACGCGGCTGTCCACACTGTAAGACGCTTCCTAAGCACGATGCAGGAAAGCTCAATACTCGTAAAGCTAGATTAAACGCTAATGCATTTTATTGCTTGTACACACGACCTGTCATGAGGCAAAACGTTCCGAGTTATAATTGGCCTTGCCAAGACTGGCAAGCACCACTTTATATGAGGTCATCCCACTAAGATGCTCCCTCATATTCTCTTAACTGATGCACACCGTTCGCTATGACCCATGCTCTAGTCATCCTCTTCTCACACATTGCGACTCTCTGCTCAATACTGAATCTGTTTCTGACGGCTGCAGGACTCACTTCCTGTTAAAGCTGCGGGTTTGGGCATCCGAAGGGTATCTCCGCTTGCGTTTCCTGTCTTCTCAGCCTCTGCCGCAAATTTCTTTATTTATTATCGAAATTTGATAACGACCTTCTTCCAATATCTCTTGCTCAGAACCGTACACGCCTCGACGGCGCAGTTGCAGTTATACTGCAGAGCAATTGTGCGTGAAGGACTTGCTCAAGGTTCCTACACAATGAATCCCCGGACGAGGGTCGAACCCGGACGCTCAGCGCACAGTGAAAGTTGCGGGCTGACCGCTCTAACCGCTCGGCCACTGTGCCACAACATACCCTTGGCCTACAATCCTCCATGACCAGTAATGTCATAGTTGATATTATATATAGACACTCAATGTTCCGCATCGTTTGAACAATGGTGCATCAAATAATAAAGACCTTGTATACACAGCTCGCCCGATCGGAAAGCTGTCCCACAACAGTCGCTCTGGGATTAACATATGTAAGGGCAGAGACAGTTACTGAAAACCTTCACACCAGCGAGTACCATATAGTATGTCTGAAATCAGTCTCAGCATCACCACCACCACACGTAGGTGATTTGTTGTCTGCTCTATTCATAGGTACATGTGGCCTCCGATTGGATGTCGAGGAAGTTCGGATAACCATGCAGCGCCGCCGCCTAGCGACAAATGACTAGTCAACCTTACGGGAGCCATAAAAGCATGTAAGCTACCTTTCCTGCAATAAGCACAGGTCTAAATCTGTCGAGGGAAAATACAACCGGAAAGAGCTTTAATTTTTCATTCCAGAAGTGTATCGACTACAGAGAGTTTCAGTAAGTCAATTAATTAGACATCGGAACCATTGTGAGAGAATGCCATTAGCAAATGAACAGGGACTAATTATTAGATATGGCCTATGGCTCCGTATCAGCGTCTGCACACTGTCTGCATTATAATAGGGGCCTATCATTCGACTTCATCTGATACAAACCACTCGCAACTCAAAGTTCACTCGCTCAGTGACTGAGAACTGCATCGAAACATTTGAAGTTGAAACATCTACTGCACTTAAGCTGTGTGCATTAAGTTACGAGGTGCGTACGGTGTATGCCGTAGGCCATATTTAATAATTAGTCCCTAAGTAGGCCTAAGCCAGCGTATTTAACACGTCTCGTTATACATATATAATATAATGCATCAAATGTCAGGTATATATTATATTTATATTATATATATATCTTAAGGTTGAAGAAAGGCAATAGTCATATTTAATACAGGATACTAATTATTGGCCTATGGTCGACCCGTAGTCTGTATGTTTAATCGCGCGTGGGCTTATCTGTAATGTGTTTATCTCTGGTCAATTGTGTTGCACACTGAAGGTATGCGAGAGGCCTCGACCGCCCGGTGATTGTACTTCACAGAATAGAGACAGGCTAAGGACGAGTCCAGTATATCGTCGGTTGGTGCAAAGAACACGGCACAATGTCAGTCATAGAATAGGACTCTATGTTAGCCAATTCTGAACCGACCACATCTTGGAAAGGCCGGGAAAATGAAGGAGAAGGATGCCACGAAGACGGAGAAACGCCCGGCAGGTGGAGGTAAAGATCGAGACTTGCCTCAGCCTCCGGACGGTGGCTATGGATGGGTGGTCGTCATCGCAGCGTTCTTGATCAACGTCATCGTGGACGGAATTGCATATTCCTATGGAATTTTCATCAGGGACATTCGAGAGCGCTATCAATCCGGGATTGGAGTCACTTCCATGGTCGGATCGCTTCTCAACGCGATGTACCTCTTATCGAGTTGGTATAGCCTGTTTACTGTTCTTATATTGCAATTTTGCAAAGATATATATATTTATATGTAAAAATCGAAGTATCCATTCATCCACCCGTCCTTTCATACATTAACAGTTCCGTTAATTATTATTGAATGGAATAACAGATCTGTTAATCCATTCATCCTTAAGCGCCTCTGTTCATTGTCTATCTGCTAAGCCATCATAGTCACTGATTGTCTTTCCAAGTTTTGAGTGAGCATAGCCTATAGTCAACTACCGAGTAGGCCTAATTCATCCATCAACTCTTCATCCATATAAATGATTGGTGCAACTGTTTGGACTTTGACAGTGCTAGTCCCAAGCCTGGAGAAAGGAGGAGAACGACACCAAATCGTCTTCGATATGGAACGGTGTCGATAAAAAAATCAATAACGGCCGAATATATCCGGCACCTAAATCACGAAGAACTTTCTTTTGCATATAATATATTATATTTACAAGCGACACTAACCCTAATCCTGGCTGTTGACGATCTTAATGACGCTTAACCTTTCCCAACAGACCCTCACGATGCCTAACCTGACCCTCACCGACGCTCACGACGTGTATTTAAAGTATTTAGGTGCTTAAATATGTTAGTGAATTTTGTGATGAAGATGTTGGTTTGCTGTGTTAGGTCCTCTGGCCAGCATTTTGATAAGTCGCTACGACAGCCGCTATGTTGTCATCAGCGGAGCGTTAATTGCTACGTTTGGCTTCGGCATATCTCAACTCTCTCCGAAAATTGAGGTCATGATGCTAACATTCGGAATGATCGGAGGTCAGGATTAGATCATTCTATCTGTCTGTTTGTCTGTCTGTTTGCCTCTTTGCCATGGCAACAATACGCATAGAAATAAATCAATAAATAAAGAACGAATCAAAAAAAGTAATCGGGTCGGTGGCTGCTTCTTTGTCTGTCTGTTTACGTCTGTTGACAACTAATGCCTTCTGTGTTGAGTTGTCAACGTGGTTCGGCTTTAGTATTCCTGGATATAAGGTACACATGGTAAGTTAAGTGAGGTGACCGGCAAGGCTGCAGGTAAGGTATACCTAAATCAAAGTAGGATAAAATAGGCCTAAGCTTGAGTACATTTAAAATAGTAAGTTTGCAGAGCTTCGGCAGTCAGCCAAACCAGCCAATTACAGTGAGTAAAATCAGTAACCACCCACCCAGTCAGTTTATCACCTAGTCACCCAGTTCACCGATCAATCATCCAGTCCACTAGTCAATCATAAGTATGTACGATTGAGCGATGGCATATAATAATAAATTATTTGTTGTAGGTTTTGGTTTTGGTATGATGTACCTTCCAGCTGTTGTCAGTGTCAGCTTCTACTTCGATAAGCGTCGGGCTCTGACGACTGGCATAGTTGTCTGTGGAACGGGAGTTGGTTGCTTCCTCTTTGCACCTCTCTTCCAAGCAGTTTTGAGCGCCAGCGTGTGGCAGTACGCGATGGTCGTGTTGGCAGCTATCAGTCTACAGGGGGCGGTCTGTGGAGCCCTGCTTCGCCCTCTTCAGGCGTCCCCTCCCAAGCAAAGGAAGTCGGAACTGACCGATAGAGAAAATAACGTCGTCGATGACTCCTACCTCCATCCGGTACTAGAGGCCAAGGAGGAGGCGCTGAGGAAGGAGGGGGAGGAGGAAAGCGACACGGAGAAGGGGAGCATCCAACTTCGTCGTCCGAGTTCCGCCATGGCATCAAGCGTGTCCAGTCTACCGGTGGTCATCCATGGCAGCTGTGTAAACATCAGCAGAGGCAGCATTCAGCCGGTCAAGAGGTCATTCTTTCATTCGACCGGTCTCTATCTCTTGGCAGATCCACTCTTCCTCATTCCGATCCTGGCCAACCTCGTTGCCATGCTAGGCCACTACATTCCTTTTTTCTTTTTAGCTCAACGCAGCATCGAGATCGTGAGATGCACGCCTGCACAGGCGGCCTTTCTTCTGTCCGTTGTTGGTAAGAATACTCGACATGTTCGATGTTCCTATTGTAGATACGATTCTATGAATTACGGATCTGTTGGACCTAAGTGGAATTGTGGAGGATTGGACAGATCTGTGAGATATATGAGGAGGATTGAACGAACCTGAGCAGAGGATGGGAGGAACCTGAGGATACATGTAAAGAATGGAATGAACCTGACCTATGTGGAAGACTTACGTGGACAGGCCTGTGAGAGGATGGGATTACCCTTGAAGACCGATGGGAAGGATTTAACGAGCCTGAAAGACATAGATTGATAAGGTGCGACTTAGGATATGGTTATAAATGTCCTGCTTTGTCCCGTGACATATTAGTAGGCTATGTGCTTTGGTGATTAATTGAACTCCTTGTGTGATGAACTGGTAATAAACAATTGATTAATCTTTAACTTTTACCAACTGTTAAGGCATATTCTATTCTCAAGTTGACCTATAATAATAATACCTTTAAGCAACCTATGTGTGGATTATGTCTATTTCGCTGGTTTAACTGAATATTAAAAGCACACAGTATACACCTCTGTAAGTGCATTAAGACGAAAGAACAAACAAACTAAACAGATGCAGATTGTTTAGCTAACCGTGAACTTGTTTCAGCCATAACAAACACACTGGGGCGAATCCTGATGGGTTTCTTGGCTGATTTTAAGAGCGTCAACGCATTACTGCTCCATAACATCGCCATAGCGTCATCTGGCGTCGCTTGCATCCTTAGTATGTTCTGCGTCAACTACGTGTCTACTTGCATCTTTGCCGCATACTTCGGACTCTGCATGGGTAAGTTGTATCCAACTTTGTAGTTTTCGTGGTGGTGCGGAGGTGGTGGTGTGAAGGTCGTGTATGGCGGTGTATGTAGGTGGCGCATGGTGGTGTATGAAGGTGGTGTTGGTGTTTGGTGGTGGTGTATGGAGGTGGTGTTTGGTGGTGGTGTATGGAGGCAGTGTCTGGTGGTGGTGTTTGGTGGTGTATGGTCAAGGGGAGGTGGTACATGGCGGTCTTTCTTGTGCTTGTCTGGAGTTCATCATAGTGTTGGCAGTGACATTATTAAGATGATGGTTTAAATTACGTAGATCTAGTAACTTAGAGTAGACTGCGTAGAGTTAGATGCTGGGAATATGATGATCGACTTTAGATGACATAAACTAAAGCCATTTAATGATGCAGACTAGATAGATGACTGTAAAAATAGCTATATCGTCAATCCACCCCTGGGCAACAATCCTCCGGCCATAAGCCCCCGGCCTGCAACCCCCCCCCCCCCGTGCTAGAAAAATAACTCCCCAGGCCAATTGTAGGACAATAATGACACTACGACATCGGAGCTGTGTAATCGACGGCGGCTATAGTATTATATAGGAACGATAGCGATAGAAGAACGTATAGTGACAGAGAGTGAGAGGTAGACAGGATGTAGATGTGGCCATGGGGGTTATTTCCACGGGGGTAACTTTTCTAGGGGGTTACAGGCCGTGGGTTATTGCCCAGAGGATTTGATCTCGAACCGTAAAAATAACGTACCTGTAGATTTAGCTGATGATGGTATCGATGACGCTGATTTGAGCGACGCTAATTTGGATTAGGATAAATGGCCTAAATCTTAGCGAGAATGAAGGTGCTATCGATAGCGATGAGTCATACGTTGGTAATCGTCATTATGTCGACGACGATGGGGAGGTAATATGTTGTTGCAGCCGCTTGGATTTCGCTGTCACCCATAATTCTGTGCGAACTGCTGGGTCTGGAGAAGCTGACAAGTTCCTTTGGTATCCTCTGCTTCGTCCGAGGAATTTCGTCTTTCACCGGTCCACCAATCGCAGGTAAGCATCATAGCTACCTATCACTTCCTCCTACACTAAACAAATTACTACTTCTACCGCTATTACTACTTTCACTACTTCCACAAGTACTCCCATTACTACTAGCAATAATAATCAGAACTTTTATAGAGCGACTCTATTAATGTTTAACTATGATCACTGTCTAAGGTATCTTAATCTAGGGTATCATTGTCTAGGGTATCCTAATCTAGGGTATCTTAATCCAGGGTATCATTATCTAGGGTACCATAATCTAGGGTTTCTTAATCAAGACTTAGTTGGAATACAAGCGTTCGCAAAGCTTGACATTTAGAGAGTAATGCCAAATACGGATATATGCAGACAGAGGGGAGGAAAGGTCTTAAGTAGGTCATGATTTCAGAGTCCTTAATAGATGACCCACCAATAGACTGATTGACTTCATACGTGTGGATATGTTCTATTGTCGATCTAGTCCCTTGTTATTGTCTACGTAGCCATCAACAGTCAAGATAATCATTGCACTGACCTGAAAAATGACTGTTAGACTTTGAAACCACTTCGATGTCTGGCCTAATTGACTATTTCAGACTTCACCAAAGTTGGTCATTTAGAATCGTTATCGTAAACCCTAGACTTATAAACCGTCACTCGATCTCCAAGCGCAGGACACCAGTTTGTTCACAAGCGCGCTGTCGAGTCAGAGAGGCTGTCCGAAGGGTATAGTCAGAATGAGGTTCGAGCTGGATTGCCGCAGGTCGGAGGGGTCCAACTAGTTGTATATGAAGTAGGCGAATGCTGAGAACAATCTCCCTCCTGAAAGTCTTAATTCAAGGTACAGAGCAAGCGAGATCGGGTAAGAGGTGTTTTGCCATCGAAGCTCTGTATGGTGGCCTCGGCCTCCGCCGTGACATGTCTGGCCTTGGTCTTGTGATTCCTAGTCTCAGTCTCGTGATTTATGACCTCAGTACCCAACACTGGTGCTGAGACTTCAAGTAGCTCCAGGTAATCAGAAATCGATCTCAGATTACCCCGGCACTTTTCACATTGCCCCTCTGATTGAGCCAAAATGATGAATTGTTATGCTTACAACGATATGTTCATTGGGTCGTTTATTTAATAAAACAAGTTGGACATAAAAGCGCATTTCAATATGTGAAAAAGATAAAGTAACAGAGATAGTAATTGCATAAACCATTCTAATTTTAGGTCAGAAACCACACCACTTTTACAGAAATAATAATGAAACTAAAAAATTTGGGAAAGCACATGTCCAATTGTACATCAGGGATACAGAATTAGAACTTCTGAATTACAGATTCAGCAGACCCATTTTCCCAATTTGAAACTAGCTTTCAAGCTTGTATGTTTCGCCTCTTTTGTTCAACAAACGTATACTTAGGTTTAAGCATAAGAATTTATCATTTTGACTTATGTTTTTGTTGAAAGGAATGGTCTACGATTTAACTCAGAACTACAACAACGCCTTCCATGTCGGTGGAATTTTGCTGATTATCGGAGGATCGATCAGCTTTTTACTGCATCTGCCTTACCTTCAACGCAGAACATACGCCAATCGAATGCTGGCACAGCAGAAACAAGAAAAAAGCGACAATAGATAAATAAAAAAACTACTAAAATTGAACCTAAGCATAATTCGGATGTTTCGATAATGTATACATCGACTACGTGTTGGTCGGCTGGCTCTGGAATTCCTATATGTCGTGTCGTCTGTAGAACTAATTGAACGAGTGTCATATTCCTTAAAGCGTGCTTGGAATTTAGACTTGTAGAGGCTTAAAAAGAAAATTGTTCTCAGTGGAAGTGGACTATAGAAGCCAATACGCGGCATCAGTAGAGAAAGATGTTTGTTTTACAGCATTCATGTGTAGGTCGTTTTCGTATAGCTCGTGCCTTATGCCATAAGCCTATTACGCAAGGTCACAGAGTCAATACGTAATACCATAAGTCTACTCAGCAAGCCCGTAAACCTATTAGCCAAAGTATATTGTTGTAACTTGTAATGTATATAGGTTTTTGGAAGCCGTGACATATTATCTTTTATTAACGCAAAGAACTAATCATCAGGATTATTTTAATTGATTCTTAGTTTTCAGTTTGTAGTTTGTATTTAGCTTCAAGTTGTACAGGTTATATACTCAAACTTGAAGATTAAAGAACACAGAACAGTAACAACAATGAGACTTTTTTATGTTGTGACATTCAGAGATCGTGACTGAAACCTCCTCTATCCATCTCCTTTTCTCTCTCCATCCGACCATCTGTATCTGTCTCTTTCTGCATCTTCTTGTCTATCTGTCAATATCAGTGGTATCTTTGCCCTTTGACGATGTGATTGTTGCTTAGTCATTGCTAATCTCTTGCTAAGTAACTTCGACTGCTTAAGATTTTGGCAATCGGTCTACCAGATTTCTTGTTCCGTGTCTCCCATTGTCTGTCGTGCATTTTGTTATGCCGCATACCGGCAAACCTGTGCACCATCGATTTTCGTATAATATGTAGCAGCTGAACCAGGCGCATGCGCCCTCGCAACCCAACAACAACAGCAGCAGCAGCAGCAGCAGAAGCATCGGCAGCAGACCGCTTCGTAAGAGGGCGACTAGCCCTGCAGCCTACCACAGGCGTCGATAGAGACGGGGACAGCTGCAGCTGTCCTGCCCCTAGGCGTCGTCCCAACCACCTTCTGTGGACGCCTACAGTTAAATTGGAGCTGTTCTTGCTCAAATTCGATCCACGGTCTCAGCCACCAGGACAATAGATTCGGTACTAGTCAGGCGCCTGCATCAGCCGTTCGCGTATGATATGCACCACAGATCGGCGTTGATATTAATGTCTGAATACTCGAAGAGTGGATGCACACTGGATCAATCAGAGAGAGAGAGACAGAGAGACAGAGAGACAGAGAGACAGAGAGACAGAGAGACAGAGAGAGAAAGAGAGAGAGAGACACAGAGAAAGATAGAGACAGAGAGAGACAGAGAGAGAGAGAGACAGAGAGAGAAAGAGAGAGAGACAGAGAGAGAGAGAGAGAGAGAGAGAGAGAGAGAGAGAGAGAGAGCGAGAGAGAGAGAGAGAGAGAGAGAGAGGGAAGCGTGTGTTGATCGCCGTTACAAGCGCAAGGTTAAGACAGTAGCGCTTTTTGCAGGCGCCACGAGCGAACACTGGATTCAACGAACGGTAATCTTATCTAGTCTGATATATTGACCTATTGATTTTCTATTTTCCAAAATATATTAATGTATATATCTAACGTGATGGGCGCCTTGCATGGCTGCTGACATTTAAATTCGAGTTCTATAACTTGTCATTATCCGCCATTCACATTGAGTTGTCAATTTGAAATTAAGCGTAGGCAAATATATGTACACAATTTTGTTTATATATGACAACCTACTACAGGAGTAGAATTTAATTATATATATATATAATCATAAATACTTACATATGCATGTAAATGATGTTGCTCAAGCATCATGCGGAGTTGACTTCAGAAGCCCATCTCGTTAATTATTCTATGATCGTAATCTATAGCGTGCGGGTCTATAGGGCTACTGTAGGCTCATCGCTGTTGGTTACACCACTGAGGTTTTATTTCAAAGCTGCAATGAAGTAAATCAATCGTCGTATTCGGTGGAATCGATCGCTTTTCGACTCAAAGCTCATGGTTTTCGTCTTCCTTTCTGCAATCATTACATAACCAGAACCACTTCCATTGCTGAACTGTTATATGCCTGCCTATCCTTATGGGGGTCTAATCCTACACTCTTAACTTTGCAAAGGTCTATCAGGTGAATCCGCGGGCAATGCAACTAAAATTCTTAGTTTAAAATTTGCTTTCCCAGTGCTTTAAGTGTAAAAAAGAATTGCCTGGACTCTAGTCTCAAGAACTAAGAATTGAAAGGGTAAGTCACCAACATAACCATATATATTTGACAAAAAATGGATCACACACAATGGGCTCACGACCAGAAAATTATGTATTCGGCAAAATAGAAATTGGATTGATGATAATAGGCCATAATGATGCTTGAACAGAAGTTGGATCGGTGAACGAAATTCTTCCCACATAGATTATACATGCGCCTAGAAGATAATAATGCTTGCTGAGATAAAAGTTGAATTATTGAAAAAAATCCTTGCTTAAATAGAAGTTGGATTGAAAAAATTAGCTCTTGCTGAAGCAGAAGCTGGATTTGCAAGCATTTTTATTTTCAATCCAACTTCTATTTGACCAAACACATTGGGCCAATAAAACATTTTGGTCGTGAACCTTTTGTCCGTTTACCATTTATCGTCAACTATTTGTTGTAATTTAAAGCGATGAAAGATTTACTTGCCTTTGTGAAATTGTCGACACAATGGCGTCTTGGAAGTGGCGCGGAAAAAGAAGTTAGTGAAAAACGCGCGAAACGCGATTTTTCAATTGCTCTCCTCTTTTTCCGAGTGCCTCCCCCATTTACAGAACACTGTGCCCCTTTGCAGAGGAGCTTCTTATCCTAATCAATTATCACATAGCTTGAATTATTGTCTGCGTCAAATATTATTATTTGTCAGCTTCTAGCATTCAAAGACCTGCCAAAGCCATAGACTTGGCCTACATGCTGCGCATAAGGTACCGTTCTGTATGACATGGCTAAGAAGCATCACTTGATTAAGAGCTTAGTTATAGTAGAATTTTTCAATATTGTTGAAGTATTTAGCTCGGAAACGCACAGTATAACAAGCAGTATTAATGACTACTTTTATTAGGTTAAAAAACAAGTGGGCCTATCTGTCAATAAATGTAGGTCCATTCTTATTAAGGGCTGTAGCCTATTACGTTGAGTACAAAAAGTTGTATTCATTTATTTAGCATGCATCATGTTATCCAGTGTAGGCTTACTTAGAATGAAACCAAGTGTAAGCCTACACCTAAAAATTGTTCCTATTTGAAATAATATATTTAATCAATCATTTTAATTTCTATTAAATTAAAAAGAATAAGTTTTAAATTTAATCTATTTAGAATATAAAACCTTTTTGTCCAACAAAACCACACGTACTGTAAGAGCTATTCACAGATAGTTAGTTGTTCAAATATTTATAAGTTCCTTAAAAAAAATAGAAGACTGCGAAAAACGCGCGAAGATGAAATTTGTGTGTCCTTCTCTGTTACTGAATCCCTCATCTGCAGAGCGCTGTGCCCATTTTCAGAGGAATTTGTTCTAGTCAATAATGACCCAGCTAGAATTGAATTTAGTCTATTTAAAATATCAGAAAAGTTTGTCTAACAGAAGCAGACCTACAGATGGAGCAATGCACCGATAGTTGTTAAAATAACTTCTGCATTACACTTCATCCACAGAAAAGATCGACTGGAAAACTATTAGAAAGAACCAAACGCATAGGGGTTACAAAGAACAATCCTTTCAAACAGCCTCTGATCTTGCTAACATAGCAGAATGCCAAACACCTGTTCTCCATTTGACACTATTCCAAGCATGTTCTTCACCAACTCCTGCCTTCACTCTGTCCCCACTCCAATCATCAATTAAGACCGTGAACTCACCACAATATTCTATCACCCAAAGACAACTCTTAGTTCTTCCCAAGAACATCATATAAAAATATTTACTGGTTGGTTACTCTATTCTAGCTACTTTTGTTTTAAAATGTCACTCACGTAAGATTGTTTTCTTCCTAAATAAAAGAATATCATCATCAGCTGTAAACTATTGTCTAAGTTGTGTTCGATGTAGGATAATCTCTGACCAACGACGACTGCTGAGTATATGAAGATGCTTCATTGATGACAGTCAGCGGACACTTTCAAGCAGCGTCATTGTCCGTGCACAACAAACCGTGACAATTCAAACATCCATTGAAAGAATTGAAAGGTAATAGTAAGCAGCAGCAGCAGCAGCAGCAGCTGCAATATCCTCGAATTTCTTTTTCTCATTATCGGAAACTTCTTGCACCTTAGTTGTCAGGCTTTGCCAAATAGCCAAATGGATTGAGCCTTGAGCACTATTTAGCTTTGCAAATTAAAATTAGAATAGGTTAACGAACATAGGCATAGTTCGGATTGTGTTACATTACTGGCTAATAGTCATCGGCATACCAAGTGTTCATCCAGTGCGCCATATAAATATAAATAACGATGGTGATCCCGATGGTGATAATAATAATAATTAATTAATTAAACTAATTTAATTAATTAAATTAATTAAATTAATTAAATTAATTAAATTAATTTAATTAATTAAATTAATTAAATTAATTAAATTAATTAAATTAATTAAATTAATTAAATTAATTAAATTAATTTAATTTAATTTAATTAATTAATAATTTTTTGATAATAATAATAAATAAATATATATATATTATTATTGCTATTATTATTATTATTAATTATTAAATTAATTTAATTAATTTAATTAATTTAATTAATTTAATTAATTTAATTAATTTAATTAATTTAATTAATTTAATTAATTTAATTAATTTAATTAATTTAATTAATTTAATTAATTTAATTAATTTAATTAATTTAATTAATTTAATAATTAATAATAATAATAATAGCAATAATAATATATATGTATTTATTTATTATTATTATCAAAAAATTATTTATTCGTAAACCATCGGACTTGGATACAGACTCATTAGTTCATTATGATTATACGTAAGAGTCAACCAGTCTGTAGTGTCACTATTATTATTATCGTAATTATAATTATTTAGCGTGGCAGAGTTGAAGAGAAACATGTATACCTCGGGGAAGAAAAAATAACAATAGTAATAATAATAGTAAAAAAATAGTAATAATAATAATAATAATAATGACAGTGAATGATGTATGTTGTAGAGTAAGTTTCTGATCAGAAAGCAACGACTGTGTTGTGTCTGACGATGTTCGAGTGGGTGGCAGTGGAGAAGCGGCGTTTCTTCTTTGTCGTGTTGTGTCTACTCCTTGTCGAAGTCTTTCTTGTTGTGCTAATTGCTCAAAGGGAACACGAACAGTTTCTGCCGTTCGCCTGATCAACATCTCCTCCTAATCATAGCACATTACTCTCTAACATGAACTGATAGAAGCCACATCTACAAAACGTCACCCATGCATCAATTGCCTGGTACCTTGCAGGAGATCTATGGTTTCCACACTTGTATAGGAAGACAGTATATCATGCATATCGATGATCATCGGTACTCTATCAATTGGCTTGAAACTTCGTTAGCGCCACTCTACCTCGTTTGTGAGCAGATTTATCTCTAGACACTGTAACTTATAATGAAGCTGAGCTTATCGCAAGCATTCAATGGTTCACATTTTGTAAGGACGTTATAAGGACGGCGGGTCCTGAGTAACTATGGTCTCGTGGATTTGTGGTTGGGAATCGGAAGTACAAGCAAACAGGTCCCACAGGTCCGTTCCGCTCAAGTTATCTGCTGTCTTGCACCCATTTCTTTGGGCGCCCGTGATATTTGTATAGTCTGCTCAAACGAATCGTTACGCATCAAAAGGCATGTTTATATTGCTGCGGGAGAATACTGGAGAGAGAGAGAGAGAGAGAGAGACAGACAGACAGACAGACAGAGAGAGACAGAGAGAGAGAGAGAAAGAGAGAGAGAGAAAGAGAGAGAGGCATTCACTTGGAGTCATAATAATAAACAATTAGACAGACAGACAAACAAACAGACAGAAGGACAGACCAATACAAACACAGTCAGACAGAAAGAGAACGAGCAAGATAAAGAAGAAGAGGGAGAGAGTTAAATATTTCTTAAAAGATCTCTGCAACATTTATATAGTGTATTAGCTGAGATGCTGTGGAAAGCTAGTTCTCAAAATGCAACCTTTTATATCAGACATCTGTTAGATTAGGTCGACGTTCAATGGCTGTTTATAGAATTCATTGTACCGTCAACATTATCTATAATTATTGTCACTGCTGATAAACTACCCAAAGACAAAACATAGCCAAGTACCGTTAATCGCATCTATAACAAACAATACCAAAGAAATGCGTTGTGTTCTGAGAAGAAAATTGAGCAATCCTTCCCTCTTCCCTAAAGACAACGCTATCGGACTCGTGTCAGCTACTCCTGTTTCTCTGTTTTATTCTCTTCATTTGCATCTTGTGTTCCTGGTTCTTCCTTTTCCCCAAGTTCTTTTTCATTTTCCTTTTTATCGTCATCTGAAAGTCAGCATCACACGACTTACATTGCAAATCAAAAAGTCTTAAATAAAAACCATAAACAAAATACCATACACAAAACAAAAAACTGACAATAGAAACCACAAACAAACACAAATAAGGTATAAAAACCACTGAAGATAAAATAAAAACATAATTATTAATACCAACCCGGACAAAACAAACAAACAAAAAATCACAACCCGAAGCCGCAAAAAAATTTTCACCGTAAACTTCAATTTGCTAATGCGCTATTCTACAGTTTCGTAAGCGCAGCACAGCTTATTCACGAGCGTTGGGGCTTATTCACGAGCGTTGGGGCTTATTCACGAGCGTTGGGGCTTATTCGCGAGCGGTGGGGCTAATTCACGAGCGTTGGGGCTTATTCACGAGCGTTGGGGCTTATTCACGAGCGTTGGGGCTTATTCACGAGCGTTGGGGCTTATTCAGGAGCGTTGGGGCTTATTCACGAGCGTTGGGACTTATTCACGAGCGTTGGGGCTTATTCGCGAGCGGTGGGTTTTATTCACGAGCGTTGGGGCTTATTCACGAGCGCCGAAAAGGTACACAACCAAAGGCTGCGAAATATAAATAAAGACCACAAACCTACACTAATAAATATTGCAAAACAATGTAGGTCTTGGCGCCAATGATAAGCGTGAGATTTACCAGAACAAGAAATGTCCTAGACTGCAATAGATTCACCATATCCAATCAATGAAGTCATTTCCCCGTTGTGGTTGAAAACTGGTAATCTTTGAGTGTCCCTGAGGCAATTGCACCGACTGCTGATGGCGTAATTACTGATTACCTATTTTTTTAATGACTGAACGATGAGTCCAGGAAGGATGGCTATAGTTCGGCTGTTGGATAGCCATTGTCTTTATCTTACTTCCATGCAGCTAAAAGATCCGTTGACACCTTACAGAAACCTCTTTAGAAGACTGTGCAGGGTAAGTGATAGTCTAATTTGAAATCCATCAGAACATTTCTGTTCTTATATGACGGATATACAAATAAACAACACTGCCGAAAGGTTTTCAAATGGGCGCTATATGAATGGTCTACAACATTGTACCATTTAGTATAGTAAGAAACTACTAGCCAAGACAAACGCCCATCTGATATGAACAAACCAGCGCAGGCAATAACTAATAGGCAAATAACAATCGAATAATAAAGCACACTAATACAATGATTGGCCTATGTAATTTATAACCACGTGAATCAAAAAGATGTATAAATTGGTCAAATATGTGCACTACAGCCTATATCTGTAACTAGATAGCTGCTGCTGCTGAGTAAAGTGCTGAAGATAACAACGACGATGATGATGATGACGATGCGAATCATCGTCATCATCATCGTCGTCGTTGTTATCTTACCGAATGTCAGTCACTCGGACGGATCGGTGCCTAACCGACTGCCATACAGTTATCATGTGTCCATACTATTTTATGTAATCAGACAGCTGTTTATCAATTTGAATTAAATGAACGAATAAGACCCGCCTCCTGAATTGTGCACTTTTTAGGCTTCTTCACCTCATTGTCTAATACTATACTCACCATCATCAGTCTCATATTCCTCTACCCATCACTCCTTAGGCTTTCACTCGAAGCTCATGTCTCACTTTTTCAAGGACACTTGCCCAGACTCACTCGATAATAATAATAATAATAATAATAATAATAATAATAATAATAACAAGCGGCGACCCAGATAGCCTGATGACAGATCCGTTGGCAATGCCAATGAATAATAATAATAATAATAATAATAATAATAATAATAATAATAATAATAATAATAATACGATACCGTGAGGGTGGCGGTCGGCCTGCGATTAGGGGTGGCCATCTGCGAGCCGCACACCTGCGCATGCGGCGCCTTCGTCTCTGCCAGAGGCGCACATGGCCTGTCCTGTTCATTGGGTTTTGGCCGTCAAGCAAGACACTGTAATATCAACGACCTTATCCATCGCAGCCTCAACAGAGCCGGTATTCCAGCGGTCAAGGAACCGTCAGGTCTTTCTAGATTAGATGGAAAGAGACCGGACGGGCAGACCCTGATACCGTGGAGTGGGGGGCGGGCCTTACTTTGGGACGCGACTGTGGTGGACACAGTGGCCGCTTCTTATATCCCCGAGACAGCTTCCACAGCTGGAGGAGCGGCGGAGATAGCAGCCACAAGGAAACACACAAAATTTTCTGAGCTAGAGAAGAAATACACTTTTGTTCCAATCGCTATAGAAACCTTCGGTCCCCTCAATAGTAAGGGCCTCGCCTTTCTGTCTGAGACTGGACGCCGACTTTCGACAACTACCGGTGACACCCGAGAGACAAACTTCCTTTTCCAGAACTTGTCGGCATTGATCCAACGTTTCAATGCGGTGGCTTTTCAGGGCACTATGTCAAGATTACAATCCACTGACAAGCGGCGACCCAGATAGCCTGATGACAGATCCGTTGGCAATGCCAATGATGAATAACACTATATGTGACATAATAATAATAATAATAATAATAATAATAATAATAATAATAATAATAATAATAGCTTGTCGGCAATGATCCAGCGGTTCAACACGGTGGCTTCCATGGAACCATATCAAGGCTCCAAGTACCTGTAAAGCGATCCATCCGATGGCCCGAGAACAGAGCTCATGTCAACGTCAATGACGAACAATAATAACCGTCATATATGATATAATAATAATAATGATAATAATAATAACGCCGACTTATATGGCGCCTTACAAAACTACAGAGAAGTCGTCAGACAGGATAGGCCTCAGTGAATAAGTAGGATTTCAACTTGGCTCATCCACCTTCAAATCCTCGAGCAAAGCTACTCTGCCTCCTCTGACATTCTGCCCTTCCTCGGACAACCCTTTTGACAACCTATTTGATTTGACGCAGAGCTCGCGAATAAGCTGTTGCCCTGCGCTTGGCTTTCGAGTGGCGCTTTAGAATTTTGGAGATTACGATTACGATCATTACGATTATTAATCTACATGTACCTGTCTGTTCCTGTCCCTTGAGTGTCATCCGCGCCAGCATTCCACGCATTCCAGCCTGGATTCGCGACGCGGAGTCCTCTAAATCATCAATATCCCTCTCATCCTCGTCCTCTTCCTCCTCACCACCTTCCGTCTTCCCCTCCATCTCGTCCTCCTTGGGCGCAAAGGCTGTCGCGGCTTCAACCGTCTCCTCGACTTGTTCCTGTTCCTTAACTACCGGATAGCCATATATACACTGTATGTTACAGGCAATATGTTGACCGAGGATTTTGTAAAATGCCTAGACAATTTATAAACCCTAACTCTACACTAATCCTAACCATGCACTAATCCTAACCATGCACTAATCCTACACTAACCCTAACTCTAACCCTAACTCTAACCCTGATCCGAACCCTATAGTTATAACTCTAACCGCGAATGGATGATTTTACAAATTGCCCAAAATTAAAAAAACTGGCATTTTACAAAATCGCAATTTCACACATTGCCTGTAACATATGTATACACTACACTGCTGAGATGTTTTCAATCAAGAACTATAATAGTACCATTTAAGAAAGCAAGGCATTACTAGCGCAAGTCAAACGCCCATGTGACACGAACAAACGAGTGCATGCAGTAGCTAGTAAGAGCACAATGATAGCAGAATAGCTGTGGAATGAAGTACAACAATTTGCAGTTAATAACCACCTGAATTTTTTAAAAGTTGTGTAGACTGTTGAAACATTTTATGTAACCTAGAGTTGTCTGCCGCTGCTTCAGCTGATTATGATAATGAAGATAACGACGATGATGATGCAGGTGATTTGGTCAATCTGCTTGTTTGTGCAACTGGAATAGGCATTCCCGCCCGGATTCCAGTCATTGCATCCTTCATGACGTATCGAGTAACGGAGTGCTGAGCTGAGGAACCGAGTTCAATACCCGAATCCCCGTAAGGATGACTAGTCCTTCTTTCGCTAGGCGGATGCGTTGGTCAAATTAGATGCATACCGCAATGGGCGCCTTGCATGGCTGCCAACAGTAACATTTGACTCAGGACTGTAATAACTTGTCATCATTCGCTTACACGATGTTTGTAATGATACTGCGGTTTGTCGCTTTGAAATTACGCGCAGATTATTATCATGATTATGATTTAAGATTATTATTATGATTATTATGACTAATATGATTATTATTATTATTTTTATTATTATTATTTATTTTATTCTACTTTGCCCTAAGGTACTTCATTTCCCCAAGAACTTAAGAGATTTCTAATGATTGCATTAAAATCGTTGTCCGGATGGTCAGGTCTCGTCTTTTGGGGGTGAGGAAAAGGTGACCTGGATTATTATTATTATTATTTTTATTATTATTATTTCACCATTCTTCTCCTCATCCTCACCAACTTCTAGCACACTAATAACTTGAAGTCTAATAACTTGATGTCTGTCATTTCCTTACCTTCCTCTTGTTGCGGTGCCTCGGACACAGACCCTGGCACGGCTTCAACCGCTTCGATGTGTGACGATGCACGTCTCATAACTGTGTCCTAGTTAAAAGAGAAAGCAGTCAACCCGTCATTTACGACCATCTTTATTAGGCTCCAAATAAACAGAGGCTAAAGAGTTTACCCTGAACCTTCTACAAAACGCCAAAATTTATTGTCAAATCTCTAACATCAAGAGACGAAAACAAGTTGATATTTTCCATAAATCCGATTTAACTGCTTAGGTAAGGCTACAAATTAACAGAAACACGTTCATTTTTTAAATGTTAACGGAAGCATTGTTCTACTCGCGGTTTTCCTATAATTATTTAGTTTAGACTTTTGCTAAAGGCATCCATTGGGTTTTCTTGACGTCTTTTGCAGTTTTCACTTATGACATCTTTGGTTATTATATTATGGATTCAGATTCTGTAGGCGCCTACATATCCGAGGCCGAAGCATCGTTCAGCGAACCAAGACATAAGCTTAAGCCAGGTTTAAAATATCGTTTTCAATATCCCAGTCTACTCTGAATCCTCAGCCAGTTACACTTTAACAGGTTACAGGGACTGGCCTTCACAATATTCATCTGATTACGAATTTCTGCTGCGTCATCGGATGATAGAAGTATTAACCTTTACAGTTTACAAACCGCCAAACCATAAACAACTACTTTACTACTCCAAACGACGACTGCTAAGTGCCCGCACAGAAGTCATCCATCCATGAATAAACCTGACTTTCACATACATGCTTACTTATTTGGAGGATTTATATAGCGCTCCTTCAAGATATCTACTCAGAAGCGCTGTATATGTAGCTTCATTTGAATCTGCCAACGTTAACATTGCCAAACGTTTCACTGGTCTACAGTGAATGCTCGTTAACTCTATATACCTGAACTCACTTGCTACTGCTATAGGCCTACTAGGACATTTTTCTCGCAGAAAAACAATTCTAACCTCCGGAATATCTGCAATCATGGTCTTGCTCGGAGAATCGTCTTCTTTTTCCGCTTCTTCCTCGTCTTCCGTTCTTGCCGATCTCATGGCTTCGTTATCCGCCACATCCGCTGATTGTCTAAATAATGTAAAAGAGCAATCGGATGTACAAAAGGGCTAGTTAAAGATCATAGCCGCTTATTATGTGACTAGCTGACAGTGCTGGTCTAGTAATAGAGGCAATACAGAGCGTTTTGACAATAACAATGTACTAGTTAACCAGTACGTCTGCTTCGCTTTGTTTGATCTGTTGACTTTACACTGCACATAATATCATGAACTTTATTTTCGTCCTGTATCGATGTCAATAAACGTATGCCAACGTACGGCATAATGACGTGCGAGTACCGTACATGTATGTATGGTAAAATATAGAGCGCCCTCATGTAGGCTACGTTCCGTATGCATGTACGGTCGCACTTTGCTAAACATTACATTTGTAACGACAGCAACATCACTGAAAATAAATGAAGTCTGCGCCTAACTGTCAGTCCAGCTGTCTATCTGGCTGTCTATTTATCTGTCTCTATATGACTGTCTAATCATCTGTATCTGTGTGTCGCTTTTTATGTTCCTCTCTGCCTGCCTCTTATTTCGTCACACTGTATCAGCATGTTTTGTCTGCGTATTTCTATCTTGCAATGGGTCTGTCTTCGACTTACCTGAGAACGCGGACGTATTTGCGATCGACGTGGCCTCTGTAGGCGCACTGGATTCGCAGAGCCGCCTTTTCCTCCCTCATTCTTCGAACGATCTTCTTCGACGAATGCTTGCGGTATATCGTCTGAATCTTGACGGCTGCCTTTTCCTTATCTACGCCGCTCTCAATCCCCACTGCATCTTTCTTTAACGCAACCAAGGAAAATGAACAACATGAGAATGGAAGGAAGCAACATATTCCAATATAAGTGAAAGTAGCCCATCGAGTACGTAACAATTCCCAAGAGTTCTATGATGAACTTATATCTGCCAATGTGGCATGGTGGTCGATCGGTTAGAGCGGTCGGCCCGCTCAGTGTGCGCTGAGTGAACGGGTTCGACCTTCGTCCGAGGCGTCACTGTGTAGGGACCTTGAGCAAATCCTTCGCACACAATTGCTCTGCATTACAACTGGAGTTGCGCCGTCGAGGCGAGTGTGTACTTCTGAACTAAACTGTAAGAAGGGTGATATCAAATAACAGCTGTAATGTATTGCATTGTAAAACCATAGATTTTATGGATTTTAAATATTCAGTGCTCTTTTAAAAGTTATGGCTGATGACGATATTATGTGTCTATGTAACGAGGCTTTTGAATTAAACATGATCTATTGGTATATAGCATTCATGAATAATCTGATGCTCTGCTTTTAAAGCAGCGCTTAATTAAAAAAATTTGGTCCTATACGCAGACTACTCAGTTTGAGATGCTGTTGCATAGCAGAGTGGTAGATGGACGCTCCCAGGGTCAGCACCAATAATGCGAATATAATGTAGATGTGAGTTTTTTGTTCGCACTATATGTACACTATATATACACATATATATACATATATATACACACTATATATACATATATATATATACACATATATATATACACTATATATATACATATATATATACACACTATATATACACATATATATACACTATATATACACATATATATATACACTATATATACACATATATATATATACACATATATATATACACTATATATACATATATATATATATATACACACTATATATACACATGTACGACGTACTGCGAGGACTTCGTTATTGTAGAATCTGTCTTCTTCTTGTGCTCCAAATTCTACGGGATCGAAGCCACTCTCTAACAGCAGCAGATCAACAGTACGAATCAGAATGAAAGTTATCAATGATTTACAAAATTAGTAGTAGAATAATTGATTATTATTAGTATTATGATTATTTCTCTTATTATTATTATTATTATAACGGTTTTATCAATTTCAAGTGAAAATTAATGGCGATGTCGTCCGAAGTAACCCTGCTCGTTGGACTCCTGAGCAGCGAAGGTTCCCTTGAAAGCAATTGCGTTGTAGCGTTGAATAGTCATCGAGATGCGCTAGTAGAGGAAAGTTGTCTAATTGTTTATTGACACAAATATTCAAAAATATAAGAAAATAGCAAACCAAATCATTTAAATGTGTCGGGGCGCGGAGTCACAAAATTACTGGATCCTCTTCTCGCACCACAAGAACTGAATCTAACACCATGTGCGGGATAGGCTGGGGGGCTGTGCCTCCCTCCAAGGTTAATAATCACTGATAGAGCCTTGTCAAAAAACTCATTATAATAGCGATCTTACAATTATAAGGGACCTGACGAGGAACCTATTAAGAGCTATTTCAGGTTCAGGTCAGTCAAGTGACATATAGAGATATGAGGCAATAGCATGAACAAATTATAGTGTTGAACCAGCTCCTAAGAAAAGGATTGCTTCTATTTGTTCAGACAAGCGGCAAACCAACTCGCGTCCAGCTAGAACTTCCAACGATTGAACGATAGTTTTGAGCAACAGAATGCCGCAGGTACATGCAGAGAGGCTGTGCCATTACAAGGCAATTAACACTTCACCATCGAGCCACTCCGCTCCACCCACAATTCCTGTGTGCCATCTCTATCCCGTCTCCCACGCGCTACTCGCCTCAAGTTCTCTGAGTGATGACTTATCCCACACTCCACCTCAACGCTTGAACTTCCCTCGGAATATCGCATTTTCCCAGTTCCGCCACCAATGATGTCACTCACCAACAATCATCTATCTGCCTCAGGCTCCTCTACGTATCACTCAACAGGTTTAAATAGCCAAATTGAAGTCTCACCTCTTCAAGAATTCATACCGTAATAATTCATCCAATCATCCAAATTGTTTCGTACTCAACTAAATCCGACTAAGCAGCTACTCCGCTCTGCTGCCTCTCTGGCCCTGCCCTAGTTTTAGAGTAACGCTATATAAACGTGTAGTTCATAATTCGATCATATATCCTCGCCTCCTCCTTTATCCGGACTTGAGACTAGCACCAACCTAAATGACAGCGTTGGAGTTAGGCTTGTCGATATGATTCAATTGTATTCATCGTCGTCCTCCTTTATCCAGACTTGAGACTGGCATCAACCTAAAATGACTTTGGTGTAGTTAGGCCTACTGATAGTGAGGCCTATTGATAATTACGGACCAGATGCATCATTCATACACACAACAATTAAATTTTTTACCACATTGGCTAAGCATGAACACAGAAATTATGACGACTATTGACCATAATTATTCATTCGACATTTTAATTAATCAGACGAAAATAATACACAATAATTAATAGAAGAGGAGTATTACCTGCCCTGATCTGAAGTAACTTCTCAAAATACAAAGATCCGAAGGCGTATATGTCGCTTGGCTGACTTCGCAAAATCTCGCGAGAAAGTCCTTCGAGAACATTTTGAAAACCACGAGGTGCTCGAAGTTTAGTGTTCGAAAACGGCGCCGCCATCTGTAGAAAGTTCATCAGATCTTCCATTTAGGGACCTTTCAGTAATCACTTGATGATTATCGTGTGCGTGTGTCAGTATATCACTGTCGCAGAATGCAGTTAATTCACGCCAAATTATGGTTTCATACCTAGTCTAATTATCCAAAATCCGGACAATTCACCCTTGTGAGTAAGGCAGCTATCTATAGGCCTACTTACAATGAACAATTTAACCACTGTATAAATGCACAGAGAAGGTCCGAATGGTAGGAGCGAAGGGAATAGATTGGCATAGGAGACCATTGATAAGCAGGCTGAGCGACAATGCCATGTATATGACACGATAAGCATATATCAAGTGTGGTTCTAACAGAATCTATACCATGATTGATGATTTGTGATTTCCTAAATGACACAAATGATGGGATTTTGTCAAAAATTAAATTCCAGTTATGTGCAGATAATTTGAAATTACGTAAATAACGAAATTAATAAACTATGGACGACGTTACCTTAGCAACTGAAATTGCACAAATTGATACCGCGCTACTTCTTCGTTATGGATGCGTCCATAGAGTGCACAGACTTAGGCATGTAACCACAAGTCGACAAGTTCTAGATTTTCATGACAATTTCGTTCGACATTTACTCTTTTCTTATCGCTCGTTGAGAAAATGTTCAAGTTTAAAAAATTTTACGTTGACATGCTACGTACGTTCATGTAAGAGCATGGTCAGAGCAACGAAAGTGTTTACGTTTTTCATTTTTTCATGACGTCAAGCTGCAGCGTGTAACACGAAATAGTAGTTCATTTGCCAATACGCTACTAATTTTCAAGCGCTAATAGGCGACTAATTTTCCTTAAAGTTAGAAGTAAGAGGCAATTTGGCATAGGCCTACATTATGCACATTATTATCTAACCTATTTATGGCCGATGATATAAGTCTCCTTTCTATACGTAAGCTAATTACTTATATCAGTTCTTGCGTTAAGCTAAAATCACAAGGGATTTCGGGCGGCTCCTGGTGACACCTTTGGAAGGGTGACATCAAAATAACTGCCTAAAATATGTGCAGGATTTCAGCAGATAGTATAATATTTATGATTAATAATAGCAATTAACAATAAAAACACGTTTCGTAAGTTCAGCTTACACGTAGGGCCGTAGGCCAATGTGTAGGCATTGCAGGTTATCATTAGGCTTATTTAGGCTACATAGGTAAATTTTTCGCCATCATTTTTTCGCCGCATCAAATCCTTCGCCACATAAATCTGTGATTATCTGCATGGAGTGGCACACAGCATTGCATACTAAAATACTGTAATTAGTAACTTTTGTCAGAATAAACCGATTGTAAGCCCTATGTCTTGCTAGTTGGTGATTTAGATAGTTTTTGATTAAGGTTGACTAAAGTTTGTTTTTATATGTTACATTGAGTTACATATCTTGTCAGCATGTTCATTTTGTTAATATTGTGTCATTTCATTAAACATGATTCAGGCCTTATTACATATAGTTTTCAGACTTGGTTTTTGGGTAATATTTAGACATTAAGAAATAGCGAAAAATTTACGTCGAAAAATTGATATCGAGAAATTGATGGCGAAAAATTGCCATTTACCCAAAGCTGAAACTTCATGCTAATTTACTTTCTGGGCTTAGCTCCCGCTACCCCCTCCCGGCGGGTCTGTTTGATACAAAGCTCTATTAAAAATATATACTACATAGGTTACTTGCAATGAGCCCAATACTGGCCAATTGCTATTTAGGCTATTGACAAAGATTATGGAAATAAGCAAAGCAGAGAAAATAACAGTCAGAATAAGCATAAACGGAGAAGAGATGCAGCAAGTAGAGAGATTCTTCTATCTGGGATGTCTGATCACACAAGATGCAAAGTGCCACGTGGAAATAAAGAATAGAATAGCCATGGGAAAGGAAGCATTCTACAAGAGGAAAGAACTATTGAGGGGAAAACTAGGTAGAAGCCTAAAAAAGCGAATGGTAAAAACTCTGGTGTGGAGTGTGGTCCTGTACGGGGCAGAAACATGGACAATAAGAAAAGAAGACCAGAAAAGATTGGAGGCATTTGAAATGTGGATAAGGCGAAGAATGGAAAGAATCAGCTGGACAGAGCACAAGACCAATGAAGAAATATTGAGGAGGGTAAAAAGAAAGAGAACAATGATAAAGACAATTCGAGAACGACAGAGAAGATGGATGGGACTCATAGTGAGAGGAGATTCACTACTTAAAAACATCACAGAGTGGAGAATGGAAGGGAAAAAACAAGAGAAAGACAAAGAACAATGCTTTTGGACTGGATGATGGAGAAAGGTGGATATGGAAAAATGAAAGAAGAGGCTCAACACAGGACGGATTGGCATCATTGGACATATTAACCTGCCTGAAGGCAGAGAACCAAAGAAGAAGCTTTTTATTACCGAAATTTGATACCGCCCTTCTTCCAAAATTTTTTGCTTTGAAGTGTACACACACGCTTCGACGGTGCAATTGCAGTTGTACTGCAGAGCAATTATTATGCGCGAAGAACTTGTTCAAGGTCACTACACGGTGACTCCCCACAGCTATGTTCAAAGTCAGCTTTTCAATTCTTACAATAAACAAGTTAAATTAGATTTGATAGCTTATGGGCTACTAATTTGTAATTGAATACTGATTCCGATCTGCTCTCATGCAGAGGCATCATTATCTGAATTCCAAAAGCAAAAATCATCTATGCCTGTGCTATGTATAGTCTAGAATTAAATTCATAGGCCTAGTACATGCAACTTCCTTACAGCGTAGGGCCTAAGCCCTAAGTCAACCATATATTTGGAAGGAAAAATTGAGAATTGGGCAGCTAAAGTTACAGTGTATGCTGCATAATCAATCAAGTCAATCAACCAGGCGAGCGAAGGATGTACCCAACTCAGACATAGGCGAGCGGAAAGAAAGCGTTAATCGTGCTTCAGACTTACAATATTCGTCTTAGACGCCTTCGGTAAAATAGTGTCTGGTCTTATCGAAGTATAAGGCTCTAAGGCATGCGCACATTGCTGAAAGATTATATAAATTATGTATGACGTAGTCGATATACATGTACGCATGAAATTAATCTCCAGGGTTTATATCTCTATGCCCCATAACAGCATGTATGTATGTACGAAGGCGCAAAATGACACGTACGCGCCAAGTATAGAGACAGATACTTGGGATCACAGACGCCCGATCAGGTGTGCCACAGAATAGGTGTAGTGTAGGCCTATACCTACGACTGACGCTCGCAAGCACCTGTATTATATAAAGTATTTTACCTTTACATCTTACAAACCGCCAAACCATACCTTATAATTGCAGGTGTTTGTCTCAATAGAGACAACGTCACGCGTGAATAATCGTTGATATCAAGGTTCGGCCTCAAAGAAGACGCAAAATCAGACAGAGAAACAGGATCAGCGAGTTAGGAGCAGGTGGACGGAAGGACGTATACACATTATAATATGGACTCATGATAATACAACATGTATAATCAATCAGTTGTCTTAGTAAATCAATCAGATGTCTAACGTGAGTATAGGCCTATACACGTGAACGGATAAAAAGCGAACCTCTATAAAGATTGTAATAACTTGTCCAATATAGACCTAATGTATACATTTTAATCAAATATGAAAAGCAATAGTTTTATGATCATGAAGCGCATATTTTACATTTATTAGTTATAATGTGTGTTAAAATTGTCCTCCTTCGGTCTCAACACACGCATCAAGACGCGCTCGCAATTGAGTACGTAGGCCTAATTGCTGCATCGATTACAATTTGATCAAATTCGTCCCATGTATGGTATATGGTAATTATGTTGACGCAGTTCTCCGACGTCGCGTGCCTTTGTTTTATAAACTTTTTCTTTGCATCACTAAATAGATTTTATCGATAAACGTATTATAGAAAAGTTTTGCCATGGAACGAATTTGATCAAGTTTAAAGACGAGGGTTTCTGGACGGGGAGTTTTGCGACAAACTGCTCCCCACCCACCTGCGACAAACCTGAACTCATTGAATGGGGCTACAGTCAAGAAGTGCCATATTCAAGTCCACCGCCGGTCAATTCCTTTCAATTGAAATGCCTACATGTCTCTGGGCTGTTCTCTGTCTGTCTGTCTCAGTACATACATCAACTTATAATATGTATACAAAGCCATGCGCCAAAGCGCAATAGGACGCATACAGGATATCAGCCCATGGACCATTATAGATCACTCGGCTCGTTGAGCAATCTTGGCGATTGCCTGTGGTCACTGTTGTTTGCGTTTGTTTCTCTGTGAGCTGGTCTGAACACACACACGCACACATACGCTGTTTATATTTATATCTCTGAGCTGAAGGACTACCTGTGAATTTCTATCTCACAGTTTTGTCTTAGCATTCAATCATTATAGTAAACGCCTTTTCGCCCTTTGTATTTATTTCATATGGGTTTCAGAGGCGCGTTGAGAATAGGGCACACAACCCTGAATTGCAAGACTGAGACATCGTGACATAATGTAAGTAGATGACTAATTGTAATGCCATTCAATGCAATGAATCTATGTATATATGTGTATGTATATAATGTTTGTCTCATAGAGTCTGTATGAGAAGAGTCACCATCTTTGAAATAGAATGTTCCCTCTCTCGCACAAGCAATAGGCCTATGTACCTTGTATTGACAGGTGTCAAAGTTGGTCCATCTGTTTATGTTCTTGCAGAGTGGCAGTATGTAAACAATAATGGCACCGCTACCCCTCCCCCGCCTCCCCCTCCTCCCCCTCTCAGACTAAACCACTCAGATGTTCACTCTTTTGATGATCGAGATATGCATACAGCAGAACTCTGTAGCTGATATTACATAGTACCATGCAAAAGTACGATCTAACAATTCGTGTCGATCGTGATCAGGAAGAAGCGATAAGAGCCTTTTTTATTCATAACGACTGGGATTTTGAACAAATTGGTAAATACAGAATGCAGTATATGTATTTATTGCAAAAATAGCTTTTGTGTAACCTAAGAACGTATTGTATTTCAGGTCTTATGCCATGATTATTCAGGCCACTATATTATATATATATATATATATATATATATATATATATTATAAGGGCAATTTGAATACAATATAGGCATTCAGCGTGGTCATGATAAGAAACATATATCTGTACTGAATAAAACAGCTGAAAATTGAGAGCTCTTGAATGATCAGCTTCTGATGCAATAAGAATGAAGACTCGAATGAAACGTATTTCAAGGTACATTTGCTTTAGATATCTGATTGGATATAGGTTGTCACGTGTGTATAACAGTTCAGGTTCCCCAGATCAGAGAAACAATATAACAACACTGACCCCAGCCAAACGCCATATATATATAATGGTCCAGGGGCTGGTGGGCCCGTTGAGAGTCGTGTTCTCTGAATAGCGCTGCATAATTTAGGTCACATGTATGTCAAACATAGGAAGAATATATCAGCCAGCATATAATATGATCAATTATAATACCTAGGAACAATAAGCACATCTCTCACTCTCTGTATATATGTATATATTCATATTTGCAGACATATATACGCACACTTATATATACATGCAGCATTTGATAACATTCATCCAGTATTCTTTTCAGTCTACTTCTCAATTACACTCGCATCGGTCATCATCACGTAAAAACAAACGCAAACAACAGTGACCACAGGCAACCGCCAAGATTTGGCTCGTGGCTTCATCCCTTGAAGTCGCGATTTAAAACACTGCAGCAAACTTCCCGCATGGGTTTGGTTGCACTTTTCACACGTTTGACGGGAGGCTGTCCACAAGCAGCTTGCAAGATGGCCGTACTGG
Source organism: Bimastos eiseni (assembly GCA_959347315.1). Classification (NCBI taxonomy): domain Eukaryota; kingdom Metazoa; phylum Annelida; class Clitellata; order Crassiclitellata; family Lumbricidae; genus Bimastos; species Bimastos eiseni. Next base: position 15,948,967 of record OY365817.1, on the reverse strand, counting down.
CTAAAGCTGCGCACGCACACACGCACACACACGAATACAGGCACGAAGGCATATGAGTGGCATATCAAGTACAGGTGTGTAGATGCATATAATTATTAGGACTATGAAGCACGATCATTGTTTCAATTGTTATTTCCAGTGCATTTCCCTCAGCTGTCTACTTGGCCCATTTGAGCTTATTCAGATAGACTGACCACGCCGGTCCAGCTGTTTAAGATTGTACCCCAGGCGGATGAGATGCTTTGGAGAGATCTGATTGGTAGCTAGCAGGCGGCAGGTATTCATTAGACCACGCCTTAAAAACTTGGCCTTTAAGCAGCAGAATCATCCATAAATGCGTACATAGTCGTAAGGGCAATAGATTCTGTAGGTTCTTAATTAGGCAATAGTGTGACGACGACAAAAAATCCTAGGGTCTACTGCTATGAACGAAAAACGCTAAATAATCGTAAAACATCTTGCATCTCAGTTTTCGTAAATTTAAGTAATACGAACGTAATTTATATGCAATGCTTTGTCTAATATCAATATACCTTTATGCTTCTCGCGTAGCTTAGGCTACTAGTCTTCTTTGATCGGAAGTCGACAATGATCTGGCGTCGATCGCAGATGCAGAGACTAATGATTAATATTATGTAGCCTATTTATAAGACGCACGTTCTTTCTTTCCAGGGACGAAGGAGCTTTGTGCAAGCTGCACGATGCGTCAAGCTACTCTACAGACACCAATGGCCGAAGATGCCTTCAAGAGCAGGCGCACCGGACTGATGAGGGGTCGTCCATAAAAAATGTCAAGAAAGATGAGAGCGAAGTGTTTTCCACCCCGCCACTGGTTGTACTCTGCCAGTGCCAGTCCCAAGCCTGGATAAAGGAGGAGGGCGACGCCAATGGTTTTTGTTACCACACAGTGTCGTTAAACTGCAACTACGTTACGAGAGCGAAATGCAGTACGGAAAAATGCGACTTATTGCCTTTACCACCGCCTATACCACCGCTTATTACCAGGGCGGACATATGCAACTAAATTTCGTAAATAGTTGTCTAAGTAAAACCTGTGCTATAAACACTATCGTCCAGTATCTTTATGTCGTCCACTATCCAGGCTCTTATTTTGCTCAACATCAATTCGTTCTCAGTGTTTATTTAGTTTTAACACATCAAGTCCTTCTCGTTTTCTTGAACGATTGATTACCTAACCTTTTGCGTTCTCGTTTCGTTCACGAAATTAATAGAACTAGGCATGGCAGTATACCGATACAGCTCTCAGACCATTTGCGAAAGCCGTGATGTGCTTTCTTCATCTCGATCCAGTTACTCTGTGGATCGCTTTATCCCTACCTTTGGCGTTTGTGGCTGAGGGTCCCTCTATTAGGACTGACCTTCCTCACACCCCAAGGGCTAAACTAACAACGGACTTCTCTTCAACGGCATCAATTCTTAAAAACGTTTTCTTTTTTCCTCGGGGTGTAGGCTATACTGACATCGCCTACGGTTATTTTGCAAGAGGTATTACGTAGGCCTAAATCTACAGGCCCCATATACACTACAACATTATTTAGGCTTAGGTATAAAATAATGCTATATTTCAGAGGCCGTTGTGACTGTGGTACTTACCACACTCAATAGCCTTTGAAAACTTCCACCGAAATTAATGAAAGCGCGATATAATATTACATAACCCAATTCATTTTCATTGGAAAGAACAGACAGGAATATCACTTTGTCAATCCTGGAACTGTAAATAAGATTTTGCTACGTATTTGATGAAAGAACGTTCACCAGAAACTATACGGAGTCGGGCAATGTCGACAGGAGCCCTCGTCTTTCTACGTATAGGCCTATATAATCATACTTAATACCCCAGTCACACTAGGCCCCGATCTCACAGCGCTCCCATCACGCTCGTAGAGCGTGATGGAAACGTGTAGAACGCAGTAGAATCGCAGTTAGATCTTCTATGAACGTATTGCAATCGCGATCGAGCGTGGCGCCGTCACCATGAGCGTGGAGCGCGTGGTCAAATTTTGAACATGTTAAAAAAAACGTGGTGCCAGCGTGGCGGAAAGAAGCGCAGTGCGAGCGCATTTGAGCGCAATAGAAACGGGGCGAGCGTAGTACCGACGTATGTCGAGCGTAGTGCGAACTTAATGATCGTATTGCAACCGTGTTGGAGGTCGTAAAAATCGGCTTCCCGATCTGAGCACGATGTCGTTAATTTGACATAACGCCCACGGCGATGTCCCTGCGACATGAACGCGCTGTCGCTGTGACCATAATGCGTCGCCGTAAGGCTCGACCCGTTCATAATAAGCCTGTGCAAGGCTTAACGCGCGCCGACAACGCTCGCCGTGACGTTCTCATGACATATAACCTGTATCACGCTCATTTCAACCACTATGATCTTGTGGTATAAATTGGGGTGCAACACAAATAGTACAGTGTCATCCATGGATGAAATATGTTACTTCTACGAGGACAACTCGAATCCCTGGAATGCCAAGCCATGTAATGTAATGTAAATCCTCGAAAATTTCTCAGCGCCCACAAAAGCCACGTCAGGGAGACCAGCTTATTCACCGGCGCTATGCCAAATCAAGTCCGCAATAGCCACACCTCTCGTTTCCTTTCGGTGCCGGATCGAAATCCAGGGAGTCAAGCCGAGGAGACAGCATGGTGCTACGGTGGTAGTCGATGGTGAGGGTGGTCATGTGGTGGCACATGAGTAGAATCTGGATATGACACATTGAAGAGTTCGGTTTTTAGTCGTGAATGGAAAGTAGCAGGGGATAATGAGAGCGGAGGAGAGGTTATATTTGGAGTTGAGATGTGGGGATGAGCAAACTGACGGAGTTCTTTTGGAAGTCCGTTTCAAAGTGCTGGTGCAGCATAGACTAAGAAGCGGTTGCAGAATTTCTGAGACGATGAGACTGGAGGTCGAGATAGAGAAAGATATGACGATGACGATGAGCGAGTTGATCCGGGCGGTTAAATTGTAAGGAGTTGACGAATGTAAGAGGGTTGAGAGGTTTGAAGTGCGTTGTAGGTGATAGATACAATTTTGTAGTGGATGCGTTGAGGCACTTTTAGCCAATGAAGTGATTTTAAGACAGGGTTATATGATGTTTTGGGGTTGTATTGAGTGCGCGGTCAAGAGCATTCTGAATTGTTTGTAGGCATCTTATTTGTGAGAAATCAATGTTGTGAAAGAGAGAATTGCAGTAATCTAGCTTTGAGTGAACAATTGATGTGGCTATTGTGCATGCAGTCTTATGGTTAAGAATTGGGCGCAATCTACGAAGGTCGCGGATGTGCATATAGCAGGTGCGAGATAGCTGAGTGATGTGGTCAGAAAAGGTAAGGTTCTTATCGAAGATGACTTTGAGATTGCGGACAGGAGAAGAGTAAGGCACAGGATAAGTTGGGTTCGTTTGAAGAAGGTCGGAGGGGTATCATCATCATGCTGAGAAGGATGAGCAGGCAGGACTGTATGACACTATGAAGACGGGCGCGTGGTCGAAATGCCTTGGCCGGTGGACAGGGGACGATGATACAATCTGATAATGGAGCATTTGTTGCACATAAGTGATTGGAGTTGTTGTGCTGCACTGTAGTGATATTAGTAGTAATAGTATTAAATTTTCAAGACATGTATGTAATGCTAGTATAATGGCTATTTGGAAAGGTGTTTGTCATGTCATGTGAAGCAATTTGAGCTGTATTTCTAAAATATGAAATGAAACAAAAAATTGTCTGAGGTTGCGATTATTGCATCACTCTGCCTGCGGTATGACAGGATAATTAGTTGGTTATTTTCATACATATATTTAAATACATACATACATACATGCATGCATAAATACAACAGCAGCGTAGCCTGCACGCGTTAAGCAATCGTATTACGAACGGGTCGAGCCTGGCAGCGACGCATTATCGTCATAGCGAGAGCGTGGTCAGGTCGCAGGGATCTCGCCGTGGGCGTGATGTCAAATGAACGACATCGTGCTCAGATCGGGAAGCCATTTTTTACGACCTCCAACACGCTCAAATGCGCTCGCACGGCGCTTCTTTCCGTCACGCTCGCACCAAGTTTTTTTGAACATGTTCAAAATTTGGTCACGCACTCCACGCTCATGGTGACGGCGCCACGCTAGATCGCGATTGCAATACGTTCATAGAAGATCGAACTGCGGTTCTACTGCGGTTCTACTACGTTCTACGTTTTCACCACGCTCTACGAGCGTGATGGGAGCGTTGTGAGATCGGGGCCTAATGTGACTGTGTTTTTACTGTTTTTCAATTGAAATTTAACAGTAAACGACCACGATCTCATCACGTTCAGCAGCATTCTTGAACCTAGGTCGTTCGTTCGAAGCGTAGTCAGATCGGGGTCTAGTGTGACGGGGGCCTTATTGAACAATAAAATTGGAGAACAAGACGAAATTGAAACTGAAGTTCCCTAATCCATGTTGCTTTGTTGGAAGGGAGTAGGGTCCATCCATATATTACGTACGCAAAAACAACGGATTTTCGGACACCCCTGTGCACTGCGTACATCTCGTAGACCCTCCCCCATACATGCATCTGAGCTCCTAATTACCTACCCCCATTGCAAAAGTTAAATGGCTAAGGATACCTATAATACATTGACTTTATCGCAGGTTATTTATTTTTATTAAGGATCATATTTTACAACTTAAATTTATTAGCGGTTATGAAGAAATAAAACACTAACAATACTTGTAGTTTAAAAGGTTATACTGCTACATAAAATTGATTAAGCAGGAATAGGCCTATAGTCTGTGATTGGGTCTACATTTCTGATTTTGATATTCCGTATTTTGGATGTCATAATTAGACAATTATATTTGCATACGTACATATATTCTGGATCTCCTACCCCACCATACGCAGTTTACGCACCGTACGAAAATTCGCCGAAATTCGAAACTCTCCTTTAGCGTACGTAATATGTGGATAGCTCCTAGGCCTGTACAGTGACGTAGCAAGGCAATTTGCCGCCTGGGGTGAAGGCACAACATGGCAAAGCCGCCCCTGTCTATTTGATTTTATTTATAATTTTAATGTAGACCTACTCTTCCTGCTTTCAAAGCTAATTGTGCATGCCAACGAGCGTTAATTGAAAGAATTGCTAAATTGGAAAGTCGTGATTCGCCCATTGTAGATCTCAAGCAGCCTAGGTATAAATTAGTTTAAATTTTGAAAAGTTTCTTTCTCAACCGAAAATGCCGCCCTAGGACAAGTTCCGCCTGGTGATTCGTCCCTCTCGTCCCCCATCACTATGCCACTGGGCAGAGTTGAATGGTCTTGAGACCGTGTCTCGGTCTCGAGACGTCTCTAGTTTTTTAGTGTCTCGGAAGCCTGTTGTCTCGGTCTCGCGGTAGTGTCTCAAATGTTCAGAAACTGTCTTGCAGTGAAGTCTTGTTCTGTCTCGAACAAGCGGTCTCGATAAGTTTCGCGTTAACTGTCTTAAAATCTTGCGCTAGAAACTGTAGCCGGAATCTACGAGAAACGGTAATTCTGGTTAACGGGCAAGTCACATGATACTGAAATCAATTCAATTATCTGAAAGTGGAAAAATATCTGAGAGAGAACCTGAAATTGTGAACTTTGCGCTTACGCAATTTGAAGTTATTGACAAAACAATAGCTATGGCGTGCCGTTTGCCATTTGTGTAAAACCACCATAACCGAAACGATCGGAACGACTTCGAGTTTCTCAGGGTGAGTAAAGATATACGCGATTTTATAATTTCGTTTGGTATTTGGTATCGAATTTGCTTGCTTAAAATAGTCTAGATTTCAGAGGAGTCTAAAAAGGCTTTCTTTACACTATTCAGAAGATAGGCCGAAGAAGAGATACCGAAAAAATAAAACGCGACAATATAAATACTGTTCTCGGGAATTGGTACTATATACATAATAAATTTCAAATTGAAATTACAAATGAACATTATTCCCGAAAACTGATACATTAGTATTTTACAGCCTTTTACATAAGATCACTTGTCTTTTACTGTCTCGTACTGTCTTGAACCTAGTGTCTCGGTCTCGGTACCTCACTGTCTCGGTCTCGTCTTGAAGTTTCAAGTCTTGCATACAACACTGCCACTGGGCCTGAATCCGTATAGGCAAATAGTAGGTCTTGACCTAATGCTCCAGTTCATTCCAGTCTTCAAGTAGTCCTAAAGCTGATACACATTGATAAATTTCGCTTCCAGTTCAAGACTATGATTATCCGTATTCACTATATCACTACCAGTTCACAGGAATGGATATGCCACGAAACTACAACGGTATAGGATCCACTCATTGAATTTGTCCCTGTTCGGTTTTCGCTTAGTCTCAAGGACATGATGCTTCTAAGTAGACACAGTCAACCAAACACAACGGCAAAAAAGTCGATTTTAGTAGCCTATATAATTGAAGCGTAACACTTAAATTAAAGTCACAACGTTACAAAAAGATTCAAGTTCAATTTTTTGAGCACAGGCGAAACATTACGGTAGGCTACAAGCTCGGACTTACTACCGGTACGCTTTCCTTTATACATTGTATAGGTATTTCCCAAAACCGCTGAGTTCACCAAATAACCAGTCTAAATCAAATAATCAAATAATGTGTAACACCATAATATGAATGTGACCAGTATATCCCATCATCAGCGGGGTCAACATTGGACCCGTACGGGCCATCATGCAAGACGTTCAAGGGCATCCTGGATGCGCAGCTTGTGTAGCGTCAATGCAACTAATTAGATAATACTGGAAACCACTTTTGAATAGAGATCCTAGTAGTAAGCATAGGCTACACGAGATAGAGTGACTATAGATGTGTAGTGGAACGGAAAATGTACAGAACAGAGGTAGGCCAACAGTATGGTATGCTATGCGGATCGTTGACAAAACTTATGACGAGCTAGGCTATTGGGGAACCTGGAAGCTCTAGTTAAGAGGGGATAAGCTGTTACAGCGCTGCGAATTTCAGTGAGTCAGTTTCACAATCAGCTAATAAGACCTCTGTCAAAAGCAGCAGAAGCAAATTAACGTCGAGAAGACAGAGAAAATGAACTTAGGTTAAACCCACTGCATGACAGAAGTGAAATAGATTCGCAGATTGTTCTATAAAATAACCGATAAATCAATGTTTTAGTATACGTAGTCTATTCTGTAGGCCTATCAAATTGACAGATAGCCGATTCCTGGTATAGTCACAAAGAAGAATCATAACATCAACAGAAAAAAGTAGTCATCTAAAAAAATAGGTTAAGTTTCTATAAAGAAACCTCCATTTAGGCTTACATTTACAAACCGTTGAAGAATTAAAAACGTGTGATCAATAAACTTAAATGCCTAAATGACGAGCCTCTTGTGTTCCGTCCTTATCAAAAGTGCGCGACTCCGTCATCCCAATCCTTACGGTCTTCGAGAGTGAATTTGGACAATTTGGTGCTTGCAGTTGCCATATTTATATGCAAAATTCAAAGATTATGACGTTTTAGTATACGTTTTTACCGAAAGCGTAGCGTGTGATATTAGCCAAATGGGCTCTACTAGGCTACCACTAGTGTTACTATGCCCAACACACCACACAAGGCTTAGACAATAGGCCTAGTGATACAGGCCTAAACGAATCTGCATCTTTTCGCTACGAAAATAAAGGCAAAACCCACCCGTCATGTTCACTTTGCATTATTACAGCACCGTGCTTTTCAGTAGGCCTACCTACCTGATAAAAGACCTTGCCCTAAAATCAGACATCATCGATTCTGCAAATTAAAGTTTCATCAAAATTAGCCTTGGTAGAAGTTCAACGCTTCTCATAGGTCTATGTTTACACGATACCACGAAACGGGCTTTGGCTCCATAATCTGCCAATCAGGACATATATCCATAAATAGTATATAAACAGAAAACGACTCAAAGTTATAGGGCACAATTGTGTAAAAGTAGTTTACATGTACTTTCAACTTTAAACTGTAATGTGCAAGAAGTATCAGCCACCATCTAGGGTGCTATACAGAAGGCACAGAACAAATCGCAAAACAACACTGCACTTTCAAACATGTATGCTACAATCATCATGATGTAGGCAAACTAAGAAGTCACAGCACTACAGTAGCCGGTGAAGAAACGATTTGCATTTTCGATTTCCGTAATCATGATTCCCACTTCAACTAAAACACGTCGTGTCCTAAACGGCAGCAACATGTCTCAGAATTGGCATGGGTTAATGTTAAAACAATGCTTAACTATCACGAATTCTTCTCTAGACAGGACGAATACAGTAAAACACATTGAGGATATTAGCTTTCGGGTCTCCAATGAACTTGGTCATGTTTTTCTACATATTTAGTGTTTAGTAACATTGGTGTCTTTATTTCTAGGGTGGGTACGTCAAAACTCTTAAATCTTCATATATACACATGTTCTCAAGTACTGTCTGTCTTCGCAATTAAATGCAAGCGAATGTTAAAAAATATAAAAATCGGATGAAAACTTCATCTGTCCAGAATTGGGTTTCAGTGTTTCAAACATGATAAACTCAGATTACATGTTCAAGATTAATAATCAGATGAAACGGCTTTTGCTGCAGTGATTTTTACAATCAAATCATGTTTGAACAACAATTTTTCTCCACAATCATTATTCTTTACAGCAGTTAATGCTCATAACGTCGATATCAAGCAGTCCTTGTAGCTGTGATGTCATCGTCAAAACATCAATGAACTGATCATCACACTTCATTTTAATCTCGTCCATTTTATGTTGGCTGATACAATCCATGGTCACGATTTGTGAAAAGAGATATTCCTTGGCAATATTCTCCAAGACAACATCAGGAAAATCGAGAAGGAGTTGGCTCTTTGTAGTCTGAAGTCTTCTCAGTACATCACACAAAAGCATGTAGCTCCTGGGCCTGAAAATGCAAAAACCGCTTGCAAAGTAACAAGACCACACGTAATACACAAATATGTAACTAAAACCAACAAAACTAACCACGCCCAACTAAAAATCATAAGGCCAAAAGGGCATTCTAATAAGAAACATACACTTTGCATTAAAACATGTCTTTGTACATACTTTAAGGCTCTAGCATGAATTACTTTGTATAAAGAGGAAGTTATAGCACAACTCACTTGTCCTCTTTGTGAACACGCAAAACGTATGCAGGTACAAACGGCTTTTCAGAGCACTCAAAAGTAACCATTTGATCATCTAACGCGGTATCATCAGGAGCATGTTCAAGAAGATCCATTCCCAGCTCTATGGAGTCGTCTTCAGAAGAAACTGTGTTAAGAAATTGAACGACACCAAGACTCAAACACATAGAAATTATGCAGAACAGTAGTGGAATAATGGTGACATACTAAATCTATGGTATTTTTTGCTTGAATACTGCACAACGTATGAGCATTTAAAACATGCATTCAGCAATGCTAAATGGCACTCAAATATATGAAATTTTCAACAGTTATCAACTCAGTTGAGTAATTTACCAATAAAGCAGACAATGCACAGCAATTCAGCATCACACCTGTCAGCTACTATTTGTTAAATCAACAACACACATGGAATAAAAGCAAATAACGAAATCATCACGTTAGGCCCTAACAGAAAGAAAGGCATCATACTGAATCTATTCAAATGGTAAAAAATTCACTTGCCATCCCAGCTTGGTCTGAATTGCCATTCTGTCTCTGTACCACCAGTGATATCAGCCATGTATGCTACAATAGAAACAATTTCTGTAACACATCCTACGTACAAGCCCCAATTTACACTAAATACACATGTTACTGTATTTATTAAATATTATTACAATTAATTAAATGCATAACGTGGACACGGCAACACCAAAAATATTCAATCAGAATCTATGTACTGTGGACCTGTCTGACACGACAAACGTTGGTTATTCCACCACTGATGCTAAAAGGGTAACTGTTATCTACCAATATGGCTTTTGTAGCAACACTATGTTCAGCCAGCAGTGTCCTGGATACATCCACCTGTGTCAATGTTCCACATCACCTTTCAGATGACATGATACTAGCATAACCGTCCACAGTGCAACTAGACACAGGCCAAATCCAAAACTATTCACGGGTTTCATGACATCCAAACAGTACAAGCGCAAACAGGGCACCTGGCATGTCGTTGACAATTTAGAAAACAAGTTATGACACTACCCAGCCATTATAGTACACACATGCACACACACACACAAACACACTGCGCAATATGATAAATATTTAACCATGGTCAAGAACTGAAAGTTGATGATGAGAGGAATATACAAGGATGGTTCTAGGCCTATGATGCTAGCTACTGATACCATTGAGGAATTCTTTCATGCCGGAGTGGTGCGCTGCATCGTGAACTGTCTTTCCAGAGTATGTCGCTAGATTGATATCAGCTCCAGCAGAAAGGAGCAGCCTTACCATTTCAGTGGAATTGCAATCCACAGCTTCATGCAACGGTCTGCACAACAGACAAGCAACCGAATATTAGCCCAGTAGAAGAACTGTGATAATTGTGAGAAGTTTCGCCAAAGCTCTCTTTTGAATTGTCTATACACAAGAATACATAGACTTCCAATTCATAGTCCTCAATACAAAAATAGAAAAAAACGCAAAAAAAAACAACGAATGAAGTCCATTCGAAACACTGAGAATTGCCAGCAATTGAATAAAAGCATAAAAGAGCCAATAAAATAAAGAACTTCATGAAACTGATAATTCATTGAGCATTATTTTGTTTCTCATATTTTCAGATATTCCATTTCTTAGTCTCTAAATCTAACTGATAGATTGTACAGAATATGTTAGACCTTGTTCCTCCTCTTCTTTCTGCTGCGCTATTTAAATCAGCTCCATAATGAATGAGGTATCGGGCAATTTCGACATTTGAATGCAACACCGTCTCGTGCAGTGGCGTATAACCAGCAAAATCTTTGGTATTCACGTTGACATAATGAGCTTCGCAGCACCAAAGTGCAACATCCTACAACAGACCAAAAGTGCTCAAGATAATCGACAGGTAAAGGTACTCAACACCTCACAACAAATTCCACAAATCTGTACTCAAAGGCTACACGTCCAAGCTGAGCAATGTTTTACATAAATCGCAATATGTAATAATACAAAAACATTAAATATGTGTTGAAATATTGCATAATTATAAATTCTAATGTGCATAAATTGCAATATGCACCAAAACGTACCGTGTACCCCAACCGGGCAGCTCGATGCAGAACAGTTTCACCCGTCGCATGAGAGCTGACCATTTTCTTTACTTCAGCTGGAATAGTCCTCCGTGGAAAACTCAACTCAGTCACAGATGAAGACATTGATATAACATCATCATCTCTGGCATTTATTTTCTAAATACAAAAGAAACAAAATCAATTGAGAAATTGCAGCTGATTAGTTCTCATTTAAAGCACATAATAATCACACAGCTTGAAAGAAATAGGACCTACCAGTTGCGTAGTCTTGTATGTAACGTATTTGTTTCATTCAAGAACACCTGTGGTATTGATACTAATTCAAGAAGTTTCCCAACTACCCTCATCATATGCTATTAAGGAATATATAAAAATTCAAAATTCAAAACCCCACAACTTTTAACTCAACTTTGTCAGAATAGTAAAAACTATTTAAAACTGTACAAACCATACCTCAACAGTTGAATAGGGAGATAACTTTGAACTGCATGGACTCAGTGACATTCTAGATGATGGAGCAGTAACATCGACTGAGAGGCTTTGGTGAACCTTTTCTTGCAATTTAGTTTTTTCCAAATGCGTCTTTGACTTCGGTTTTTTCTTCCAAATTCCTGATTGCCAGCGACATCGTAAACGCCCGTGACACTTCTTTGCGGTCTTCTCGATACAGTGAGATATCCAACCAGATCGTTGAATTTTCTGTTTTCTATGTACACTATTGCATGCAGATATCCCACTGTACTTGCTCACTGCAGCAGGTCTCACAAGTTTCTTTTTCTTCTTTTGTTCATGTTTTAAGGCAACTTTGTTTACACGTATTACTATTGAAGATTTAAGTTTTGATTTCTGTGCTAACTTCTTCTTTTCTTGCGACAGAACATCATTTTCAGACTGTTCTTTACTTATTGCTTCACACAGTTCAGGCTTTCCTAACAAACAATAACATGAATTAAAATCAGATCAAATTCTGTAACTTAAGATTTAATGTAATGCTACACAAACTGTAACCCTTAAACAAGTTTTGAAACAAGAAATCCCTTTGTTCGATGTTGTTAGAGTGCCACATAAAATGCCATATCTAATTACAATATAGTATACACAATGTACAGTGAGTTTGGTGAGCTACACCTGCTCAACTACGCACAGATGTAAACTAAAAAAAATTGATCATTGGCATGGAAAAATAATGAGAGGTTTCAATTAACAGACAACACTAACGAGAGAATCACAATACATGGCTTATTTAACAATTTTAGCACATAACCGCATCACACTAAACGAACCTTTTGCAGTAACTTTGTGTTCTAGGTCCTTCGGTGAAGAATTTCTCTAAATTAGAAAAAGGTAACATTTCAGCAAAACTGTACACACACGAACACAGCCACATGAGAAAATATGCACTAAAAATTGCCAGTATATAATGGCAAGTAAATTTTGATTAAGCTGTAAATAAATCAAATGACATGCTGATTAGCTTAGCTACAACAGATCTATTGCACATCCACTAAACGCAGTTGAAAATGTAAACAGCAGAATGTGCCATATCCAGTTCATTTGAGACATTACCAGGAGAAAGCCTGCTTGAGGAAATAGCATTTTAAGAAGAGCGCTACGTTGGAGCAGACCACCATGAAGGTGTGGTAGATAGAGAAGACTCTGACGACATTTTAGGGCCCATCCATACATTACGTACGCCAAAAAATCGGACTTTCGGACCCCCTCCAACTATTGCACTGCGTACATTTCGCGGACCCGCTCCCCCATACATACGTACATCTGAGCTCTACCACTCCCGCCTCATTGCCGAGGTTGAATAGCTAAGACATCTATAAGACATTGATTTTACCACAGGCTATTTATCTTTGTTAAGCATCATATTTACCAGTTTATATTTGTTAATTGATATGAAGAAATAAAACAATAACAACACCTGCATTTAAAAAAGTTTTAATGTTACATAAAATTGATTAAGCAGGAATATAGTATGTGATGGGTTAAACCCTACAGTTCTGATTTTCATATCCCGTATTGTGGACGTTATAATTAGATAGTTATATTTGTGTACGTACATATTTTCGGGACCCCTCTACCTCACCATACACACCCGTACGCAAAATAGCCGAAATTCGAAGCCCTCCCTGCCCCTCGCTGCGTACGTAGTATGTGGATGGCACCTTACGGCATCAGAGGTCGTTGACGTCGGCAGAAATTATTTTGAACAGTTCTCACCGTTTGCCAGTCGTCTGAGGGATGCGTTGGGCATGGCCAATACGCACAGAAGGAGGGGGGCCTGTCTTCCACACCCCGGCCGCTTGGCTTTATGCCAGCGTCCTTGAGACCACGCCAGCGCATGGGACTACCAGAACGTAGCACTTCTGTGTAGATATGTCTTTTCCGGTGACCGGACAATTCGGTGTCAGAGAGTTCGGCGCGGACAACAGCGACGGACAATTGGGCGTCGGAAGAGTTTGTAAGTGTATTTATACCATACTTACGTGGATGCGGGCATAACATTACCATGTAGGTTCAGGTGACGATTAGGCGTACGTGTTCTTCGTGTAACACTTTAGCACTAAATGTGGACGATTGGTTTGGACTGAAATTCGCGATTTTTTGGAATAGTTGCATTCTACTTTCAATGTACTACATTTATCTTTAGTTCAATTTAAATGAAATAAAACAATTATTTTAAATAGGCATTCTGTGTGTTTCTTTAGGCTACTACTTTGTAAGCTCCTCTAGCCTGCTGCTAGAATTGCCTAATAACCACTAAAGACGATTACAAGAAAGGCGCATTGATACATTGATGTCGGTTTTTAACTCACAGACGTGCTAGCCATTGTATTTACTAACGGCAGTCGAAGTTGATAAATCTTTGTCTTAATGTTACTGTACTCTATAATCGTAATTACTCAGTGAATATTTTAGGGCTTTAGTCTTCACCAGTCTCTACAATAACCAGACATGCACTAGATAATATGGAGAATAACTTTTTATTTCACTGCCATCCTGAATATTTTTTAATGCCAGTTACTACATACCGATATCTTACCGATATCTGGTATAAATACCCTTACAAAACTCATCCGAAATTGTCCGGAGCCGAAATTGTCCGCGCGCCGAATTGTCCGCGCCGAACTGTTCGGCGCCGAATTGTCCTAGAACCGTCTTTTCCCACGCTAGCTATCCTGCATCGGGCACTGGACGGCCACAATTATCGATCAACGGAGCTCATATATACTACGTAATTTAACTAGACTCCAGGAATCAATACTAATCAGAGGCCGCCTAATTTATGCACTGACGGGTACCTGTTAGATTGGGCTCGTACACTTGGGGCGCATATTATATATATATATATATATATAAAAAGAGGTTGACAGCCCTAATGATCAGTCTCTGCTGACCCACCATTTTTGTGCTTTCCTTTCTTTCTTTAACTTTAGACCACTCTTCTTTCACCTCCAATTGTGTAATTCTCATTAGTTGCATCTGTGAATGACACAGTCAGATTTACACCAGGCTGCTGATATCACTCATATCCACATTTACAAATGCATTAAGATACAATGTGTCTCATATGATATTAGTAAACAAAAATATATATATATACATGTGTGTGTATGTTTGTGCACTATATATATATATACATATATATATATATATACATATATATATATATATACATATATATATATATATACATATATATATATATATACATACAAACAAATGATACATACATACACAGTACACACATCCTGCACTTAAACTTTGTGCAATGTGTCACAGGACTCCTATTTGAAGTGAATCCGTGACAACTAAAAGTTACTTATCTGGTGTAATATATATATAAAATCATACAAGGTTTGAAGGGTAACTTCTTTTGCATAAAATCAAATTCTATATCACAAGTCTATGTTAAAAACTAAACCTCAAAAGAAAGAGAACAAACACCCCGTACAAATTATCAAGTCTCCTGCCTATCTATACTCGATATCTCTGCTGCTTTCAACACCACAGATCACGACCTGCCTCTTTGGTTTAATCTCTTGGTTTGACGTCTCTGGCACTGTTTGAACCAGGTTCCAGTCTCATCTGTTTCCCATTGCTTCTCTGTTAAAGCTTCAGCCACTCCTCACAACCCTTCACAACCAAAGAAACCTAGTGAATTCTTCATCATCCTACCAATCCAGTCTAAACTATCCTCATCTTCCATCTACCTATAAGCAAAGCAACTACGCAAAACTTTTTAACAGCATCCAAAACCTTGGTTCGACACAGCTGCATCGCCAGCTGAGACAAATTAAACCTGATGAGACTTATACATGTAGCCTACACGCAATGTAACAAAAATTTGCTAATATAAATGTAACTGTGGACCAGTGTAAAATACCTGTATGGAGCGTTCTTCTCTTGTTAGATATCGAGAATCAATGAACAAATTATCGCTTCTACTGGGCGTGCGCTTCTCAGCAACATATCCATCCGAATTTGCAAGTTCTCTGAGAAGCGACCGATTGAATCGCGCTGAAGCGTATCTTGATTTTGTTCTAGATGATTCCGATAGTTCATCATTTCCTTCATTCAGCGATTGGCATTCGTCGTCTTCTATTTCCGATTTAATCTCCACATCTTCTTCCGCCTTTCCTTCGTTCTGTGACTGGGATGCATGGTGTTCTACCTCCATTTTAATCTTCGGTCTCTTTTCTGTCTTTGAAACAGAGTTTGAAGACATATTAACAGACAAATCTGGAGAAACACAAATTCTCTTTGCAATAGTAGTCACTTCTCGTTCTTTTGACCTGTATTCTCTGGTAGCAGCTCGTTTAGATCTAGAATACAAGTCTTCTGATGAAGCGTCTTTTTCGCATCGATTTGAGGCTATGCTGCAAGACTCTGAAATCAAATCATCACTGTATCGCTTCCGGGTTCTTTTATTGCATGGGCTGAGCTTAGTGAGCAATGTATTAGCAGAGTTTTTAGGATCAGTTAATTCTGATTTAATGCAGTTGACTTCTTTAGTTTCTGTTTTACTAGATATATTTGCCAGCATTTTCTCACAAACTGGTAATTTTTCTGTCTTGCTCAGTGATGATGACATTTGTTTTGCAGTCAGTCTAGTCAATCTATTCTCTACCTTCCCACTTGCATTAACAATAGCAGCCGAGTTTTCAGTTTTCATGTTCAAAGAACTCTTATTGCTATCTATTACATTCAACCTATGAGTAGCAGACACAGGTGAAGTGTTTGAACAGGTGGCAGCTGCAGTATCCTTTACGACTTTCCGCCTTTTAGGGCTTACTTCAGACTTACTGTCGTGAACTACGTCCTGTGTGTTATTGTGGAGAACCCTAAATTCGTCCTCGATGACTATTCCTAACTTACGCTTAGACGATCGAGTCATCTTTTGAGTACCGACAACTTCAATATTGACTTGAGATGTAGCTGCTGCACTGGAGCATTTTTCATTTACACAAGGTTTCACATCAAGCTGGCTCGACTTGCATCGTTTACCAGCAGATTCTGCTTTTCCAAGGCCCTTGTCTTTGGCAGAAGGACCCTGTTCTGGTGTCCAAAGTTTACTTTTAGCACCTTTTTGATCTCTGCATGCAGAATCTGTTTCACATTTAAGTGGACTTTTGTATTGCAACACAGGTTCCGCAGGGTCCTTAGTAGTGCTAACAGAAAAACCAAATTTCTGAGCTATAAGCTTGTAGTATTTTGTTTTTAGGATCATGTCTTTGGATGGTCTTCTGTTTTTCGATGAGAACGCTTCAAAATCAACGGCAAGTGCAGCATGAAAATGAAGTTTTGATTTTATGTAAACCTCTCTGGCAAATTCAGAATTTACCATAAAAGCATTGACAGACTTTGAGTTAGATTCTAAAACATTCCTCTTTTCTGGTTTGAAGTTAGGAGATGTATTGTTTAAAGCACATTTATCATCATGAATGTCACTCTCCATACATCTTGATTGATCTTTACAGATGTCCTCCTCAAAAACGTCTGTTTCTAATAAACCTTCCGTGTCAACATTGGTCATTGTTGGTCTTTTGATTGATGCAGCTAAGGAATCTGCCATTACTGTGTTTGTTGTTGTTCCAGAATGAATCTGTGGTGTAGTCTTGACATTCTCAGACAATGCTAAAGCACACATAGGACTTCGTAAACACTGAACGGCGCTAATTGCATCAGTTTTAGTAGTGGCATCTGCAGTGTTTCCACTACAGCTGGAAAAGGAATAAATTGGATGTGAATGATCCATTTTGTGTGAACTAGATGATGAGCTGGCTAGATATGAAATTTTAGGCACGGCGTGAGGACTGAGAATTGGCATTTGAGGTGATAATAGCATGCTGTCACACACAGTTGAACAAGCACCGGATGATGACTTATTCTGTGGGCTAAATGTACAGAGCTTTGGAGGAGAGACAGAAGTGTTCAAGATATGATCGGCTGAATCGGCATTTGAGACAATGACTTTTGATCCATTAGCAGTAGCAGATGGCAAAACATTTTCTGAATCCACAACAGCCAAAGTCTCTGAATTTATCAAAGATTCTACTGGCTTTGCTGATGTTAAAGATAGCATGCAACTTGGTCGAACTTCTGCCAATGGAACGCTTTTCCTCTTATCCACATCACCATTCATCGATGCTTTTGAAGGTCTCTTTGACAAAGCTTTTGGTTTCTTCTGGAATCTGTACATAGGAATATTCAGACAGGTTTCTCTTGGCAAGTTTGAACAGGCATCCGTACTATTTTGTGAGCACTGCCCTAAGGTAGACCTCACCAGATCAGGTACACACATGCTATTACTCATGGAACTGCACGCAACAGTCACCACTGGGCAATTGGGAAAGAGAAGTTCATTGCTACAATAATCCATTACAGATTCAACATTCAGCTGACCGACCGGCGAATCAGATGTACGTGAACACATCTCTTTGAATCCTGATTTTAGTAAACTATGCTGCTGAACTTTTGAGCCTGTATCACTGGAACTGTTTAGCACGAATATGTCTTGAGTCGTTGGAATAGAAATCACCGAGAAAACGTTTCTTTTCGAACTAGACTCGGATACCGTCTGCCGTGGAATGTTCCCGTTGCTGTCTGTCACCACGGGCTTTCCCCCCATGATGGGACGAACGGGGGAGACCTTTTTAAGGTTACATGGCAAAACAGGAAATGGCTTAGAAATGCTGATGGAGCCTCCGCATTGATTAGCACGATTTGCAATGCGCAAAGTCTCCTCAGTTTTAAATCCAATTGCGCTGTAAGCCTGAACAGACAGGTAAGATGACAAACTACTTTCGGATTCCCTCTTCAGCGACAAGTCCAATGGAATCTCTGTGACGCTTGCACAGTCATCACTTCTTGTAGAAAGATCTAAAGGCCTATCTGGCTCTGCTGCCACTTGTACTGTACCACGCACTGATCCAAAAGTCTACAAACAAAAGGAATGTATACTTATGTACAACTTAAACCGGGTCAGTCAAGTTCTACGGCTCTTACGTACTCACAGGTAATACTTGCAAGCAATTAAGTAAGTAAAGTAAGTAAGTAAGCAGGGTATTCTTTAGTAAATAAATGCATATATGCACATTGGTTTACACGGGTCTCAACAGCAACATGATAATTAAACCCATGAGAAAAATTATATGGCCAAGCTAGGTAGGGGTAGCTGCATCGATATTAGCACAGATCTATAAGCAACTGTTTTTGATGATTGTAAAACAAACCTTTTGTTGAAAGTTCTGAGGATTTATCTTTAGTTTCTTCTGCATGGTAGCAAGTAATGCAACAGGCTCCCTGCAAGCATACATATAAAAAAGTATGGTCGACTATTATCGATGACTGACTATAATTAAACTAACCTACTTGAAGAAAAATCTTACACTTGCAACATAGTATTACATGGCAGAAGTTTCTTCAAATTAATACACTCTCTGAATCTAATTTGGATGCGAAATTTCTGATTCGCAATGTTGAGTTGGAACAAAGGCAATATCACGTATATGATTCTACAACACACGGTTCTATATCTCAACTGCTGGAACACCATACGAGTCCCAAACTTAGCAGCAGATACTACAACCAAGACAACCGTTGCACTATGTCATTTTACAGCCAAGTTATACAGTCAGCCAATAGATACTGGATGCAGCAGCATAACTGACATCTATGGTTAGGGTGACAGTTATATGCCAGGCATTCCACTAGAGGCACCTACACAATTTTAAATAATGCCAAGAAACAGTAATGAAAGCATCATAAATTGTATCAATCACTTTTGCCCATAACCAGACAACAATGTAGTCTTTCAAATTGATTGTACAAAATTGTCAGGCTACAATGCAAGCACCTTCACATAAGACAGCTGCAGAAAGACCTCTCTATAAACCGAATTATTGAAACTACAGGATTGAACAGATCATGCAGATCTTATTGTGCTGATAAGATAGCAAGTAAACAACCATACATTCGGCTGTGTGTTAAAACACCACAATGGTAAATTCCTAGGAATTGAAGTCATAAATGTCGCAAAGAGCTAACAGAGCATAAAGTAGCTCGTCACTCACCATGACATCATACAATCATATTTCATTCCCAGTTATAGTAACTTCAATTCAGAGGTCACAATTAGAACTGTGCTCTTTCCATCTATGAACAATAAAAATTATTCAAAAATTCACCTGGGCTTTACTTTTCTTGGCTTGAACGCACCTCCCGAGTCAGATGAGTCAATCTGTGGTCGCTAAAATTTACGCCAAACAGGATAGAAATGATAACAATGTATACAAATAGACAAAAGACACATAAAATACTACTAGTCTCAATGTTGCAATTAGTTATTTGTGACAGTGAACATAACAAAACACAAGAAATATCACACTAAAATGCTTGTCATCAACACAGTAATATAACTTGCCATCATATAAAAACAACGTGCCTGAATTAAAACACATGATTCAACAGGAAATTTCTATTTAAAATTATTCAGAATTGTACAGTATGTAAAGCAACAGTGCTAAATCAGAAAATAAGAATTTGAAAAATGGCTAAAATCTGCAAAACTAAAGTTTAATGTAACAAGAAAATCATCATCCTAACCATCAGTTCCTGGCAACAATGAGTGCTGACAAATTATAACTTTGGTCAGTCCTTTGTCAAATATAACAAAATAGGCCCCTACTATGTGGGCCAAGTAATCCTTCAGATACCAAAACATAACTGAAGCATCATCGCTAACACTATTCTCAACACATCCTGATCCAAACCATGTAACTAGTAACCACCACTTTCATAACCATCCAGCAAGAGCAGAGGAAAGTGAAAGTCTAACTTAAAAGAAGGTAAAGAACACATTACCGAATACAGAGCTCTAAATGTCAAACGGCCAATAAATGGTCGAAAGTGTACATTTTTATTTCAGATGCTCAGTAATTTGACCAGTATATTGTCAATCAATTAGCTGATATAGTGAGATGATGCGAAACTATTAACATAATAAATTGCCCCTATACTGGCTTGCAAAAGTAACATTCACATTGTTCAACATTTAATATATATCAGCTTTAGACAAATTTGAAAATTAAAGAGAAAGTATACATCATGTATGCACTATGCGGACAAATATTGGAAATAATGTAAACTTGTCACAGAGCGTAATGCATGCATTATGCTCAAACACAAGACGAGGTTTACACTATTTTCACACGATATGTCACCATGCAAAAATGCCTAAACTACAAAATGTAAGGAATCTACCTGTGCACATCTATTGTCTGGTAGCTTCTGACTCTTCTGACCACTTGCCTTGGTTGCACTGTGTCTGAAAATTTCAATGATGTGCACTCACAGATCAGCACATTCAATTGTGCATTATACGCCCATAAGGTAAAGGTATTTTATTTATTTTACCATAAGGTAAAATATTTCAAATCTGTTGCTTGCATAAAGAACATCAAGTCAAAATTATCAGCTAAACTGCAACGTAAGGAACAGAAATGCAGTCATATATATATATATTTGAAAATTGTTTGTAGTCCAATGTAAAAATCTCATAAAATGTCTCATCCTCTACCATTAAGAATATTATCAACAGCTACATATAATGATGTTGATGCTATGTCGATAAATGGCCATTGTAAGCACTTACTCATATACCAATGCACAGCAAGGAACCCATTCCATCAGACAGGTTGGTTAATTTCAAGCAGTTAACTGTAGTATTTATATATTACTCTTTAATTTTACTCACTGTACATAGCTAAAACAACTGCCTATATACTATAGAGTTTTAGAGCATTTATTAATAAACTGAAAACTCATTACATTGGAGTTTTTGGGAAATACATCAACCTCCTTAGGTTTAAATACAACGATAATGTTTTCCAAAGCCAAACTAATTCTGGAATCCTTATCCCATTAACATTTACCACCTCTGAGTAGATACCTTGAAGGAGCGCTATATAAAGTTCACATTGATTGAGTGATTGATTATATAAGAATTTATTATAATGAAATATGCTATGACTATAGTCTCTAGTATTTAATAAATTATTGTACTGGATTTAAACTTCTATACAATGCAATACAAAATAACTGTAATTTGATAATTTCCTCCATAAAAAGTTCAGAAGTGTACATTGAAGTCGGGCAACCATTGAAAGCCATAAATTATGTAGCCTGGGAGACGTAGGTTTACAATTGAGAGCAAAACGAAAGTTTTGCTGAAAGAATTGAAAACATGAGGAAGTAGAGTTCAGAAGGAAGGAGCGGCGACACTGAATGACCCTAGGCTGAATAGATGTACCAGGAACAAGATACTTTTCTCACCAGATTAATAAAGCGACTCTAGTAGCGTGAACAGTAAAGAGGTGCTGCAAGGACATGAGAGAAGAAGTAGGTTTTGGGGAAAGCAAACAAGGAGAGGGTTACCAGTTAGAATTTGAGAGCAAGTGAAAGACAGATTTAGATGACCAAGACTTAGCCATATCTGTTCCCACACGAGGATATATGAGTCCTTAATTTTTGAAGGGTTGGTCAACCTGGGAATTTTCAGAGGCCTTGCATTTCCTTATGCTGCAGACCTCTGACTAAATTACGAGTGCACAGGCTTTCAAAGCGTGTCACTTCACTGGGTATTTACACATGAACGATATTTGTTGGCTTGTGGTTGTATGTGTAAAATAGATAAGTACTAGGAAGTTGAAAATAATGATAAGTAGTGTACTTTAAACTCTACATCTCCTCATTTCAAATCAGAATTTAAGAGAAATGTGATAGAGTTGAACTCAAATGTATTTATACCTCTAATCAGTTTATTAAATAATTAATTTAAACAGATATCTGCCAGGTCTCATTTATTATAAGTTAGCACTACATAGGTTCCTGAGATACAACTTTGCACAATAGGCTGAGACATATATATCAACTAACAAACCTCCTTTTGAATGCATTACTGTGAACATTTTTAACCTACACAAAATTATATACAGAAATGCAATTCTTAGGCATGAATACAGATGTAATACATATAACAGAGACCTGTAGGTACAGATCTGATTATTTAAAGGAAGAGCAGCCCCTTAGGTAAACTAGCTCTGCGGCAGCCGCATACGGACATTAAGGGTATGTGACCTTAGCCGTTGACATACAAGGGCAGATTGTCAGTTCTTTCCTTTTCTGTTTGATCTTCCCACTGACAGTGTACAATTGGTGTACTCATCATAGATGAGAAGGCTAGGGGTACAAGTGGAGGTAAAATTTAGGAAACAACTTCTGCTTCAGCAGGGCTTTGAACCCTGACTCCTCAGCTGACAGTCCAGCACATCACCCACTACACTATTGCTGACCAGATAATTTATAAAATGCCTTCAGAAACATTTTAAAATGCAGCAAACTTGCAATCTGTGACAGATGTACAAAGGCACAACTTATGGAAGAGTCAAAATCAATCAATCAATCAGTATTTATGTAATCAATGTCATTACAGTTGATGCAGTCATTTACATAGCGAGAGAGTTCATCTTTACATGGAGCAGCAAGTGAGTAAGTTCAAGGGCGCAACCAAAACATTTTTCAGGGTTTCTCATATTGCAAACTCCGATGATGTGAAGCAGCATACCGAAGGCACCTCTACCCCTCCCCAAAACGAAAAACTCATCGGAATTGGATCAATTGTGTGGATCAACGTGTTCTATACCAGGGGTGGAAGAGGGTGCTCAAGCACCCCTAGTTGCACCTCTGAGTAAGTTGTTGCACGGTTCGATGATAATTGTTTGAGGCTAATGTTTAGAGATCATTGCTATGTATAAGATATCTTAGCAGGTTGAGCTATTTGAAATGTGTATTGTGCAGTCTTTGCTGGAATTGTTTACACATTAAGGAGGAGACTGTTTAAGTCCTAATAAGTTGAAGTTCAAAAATTTCAAATATTTTCTCATTTATTTAATTGCTGTTATATATAATCTAAAGTCTGCCAGTGACTGCAACGGCCCAATTATCAAACTACAGCATTTATATATCGCCTCATCAACTAAAAAGCAAAAAACAAGCTATAAACAATGATAATCCATACCAGTGAAAATCAATGGTTCAAAGAAACTTGAGGTGGGTAGAAGTAAAGGCACAGTGGGGAGCTGGACTTCGAACCATCATTGTGGCACTCATGAAGTTATGGTAGCAGATGAGTGTCAATAACAAATAAGCAAACGAATGCCAATAAACCGCCAATATCACACACTCGTCTCATATATGGGCTGAGGCCAACATTCAGCAACTACTATACCATCGATGGTTCCATAATATCAAAACGAAAATTGTCTAACAGTCAAACTGGTTAACGCGATAACATAAGCAGTACTAGTTGAACAAAGCAGGCAGCCACTTAGCATTACGTCGCGCTCTAAAGTAAAGTGAGTCAGCGACAGAGGATGCATGGGTCCTTCTATTTCTGTCCTAACTTGACAGGACACAACACCCCAGCCCAATTTTCACGTCGACAGTTCGCCAACGTATATTAGATTTTTAATCTGTAACAGCCGCTAAAAGGTAAATGCTATGGATTGTTTTGAGTACGTTTGGCTGACCGTCATGGATCGTAAGAAGCCGATTTGGCTAGACCCTGTACTTGCGCTGCACAACCCTGACAGTCAAATCGATGTCAAAAGTTACACCAAGCTCGCAAATACTCCGATAAAACATACCAAAATGGACGATACACTCACCTCGATCTTGACTCGTCAGTTTGCGGCGATTCGCCACTGTTCGATTGAAGTCGACCGAGACTATCCCATATGTTACGAGAGCCGACAGCATCGGCCATTTTTCTTTCGCAATGATCAACAACTGTCCGTACTTCCCGAGTGTTAATCCTACGGACACTAGAAACGCATATACTGTCCCCGTCAGTGGTAGGCCTGCGCAGGGATTCGGGAACTGCGTTAACTTGTCCGGTTGACATCTACAAAGGCATGACGGTCAAACGCCGCGTTTCATTGTGTATCCGCAAGACGAGATGAGGGAGCGGTTACCATTTAAGACTCAAACGCGCTTGCTGTTCAATATTTTCTTTGTTCAAGTGCGTCGTGTGACTGGCTCTCCTCACGATGGCTTCGTAGGTCGTTTACGCTTGCGCTCTTGTCTTCCGTAGTGGATGACTCATTGGCCAACGATTCGATGCTAATTTCAGTCGGTTTAATCTGGGCTATCTAATCCGCGTCTGTTACAAAACAATGCGATTTATTGCGCGTTTTGACAAAATAAGTCTTGCACGAGAGCACATTCGCTACATTCCTATATAAAGACAAGTGTTTTTATTTGTATTTGAACAACAGCTATAGATATGCATTGGCGAACTATTCCATTATAGGCCTACGAACTATTCCATTATAGGCCTAGACCTATGGGTCCTGAGACTGAGAATTAAGGTAGGCCTATTTCCAAACTTCGTTTTAAATCGAAGTAAGTCTATATATATACTGGCCTACAGTCAAATCCTCTGGCTTGGATGAAGTCTTTTCGAGTTGGAAATTGAGCATGGGGTGACCATGATATGGTCCATTTAGGCCTATTATAGAGATTGGATAGGATCTAGAGTGATTATTGCTTGGAGGAAGATTTTGAAGCCTATTTGAAGTCATCTGTGGTGTTTGCGTGACGCGATATCGATCTGTGATCAAGATCTTTTATTAGACGAGCAGCAGTGTACGTGTAGACTGAGGATAAACGTTGTGGCGTCGATGAAGGTAAGCCAAATAAAAGAGAGTTGCAGTAATCGAGACGAGAAATAATGAGGGCTTTGATGAGAATACGCAGGCAGAGTTCATCAAGACAACGCTTCACTTGTCGCATTCGGTGAATGTGGTTTAAAAGAATACTCTGACAAGGGATATGTGCTGAGCCTATGTTTAGTTTGGAGCTATCAAAAGCAGCCGATTGGTTTTGCGCCAATGGGCTCACGATCAACCTGGATAAGACAAATTTCATTCTTACCGCTTACCGCTATGATAGAGCCCGAACAAATCTCCGTAAATTTAGTCTCAAATCTTCAGGTCCGCAGGTCTGGAACGCTATTTCGCTTGAAATCCGTTCGTCCATCAACCCTTGTACGTTTAAAAATAATTTGCGTACTTTTTTAATAAATGAAATGGCTCGATGATATGATTTCCACAGCTATCAAACGGGGCAGTTGGTCACTCGCTCGCCTTTGGTCCACCACCCGTCGTCCGGGCTCACAAACCGCTTTAGTTAAGTTAATTTTTAAGATTCTGTTTGGTGCTGAGGGTTAGTTGGTAACTTGTTTGCGTTTATGACTGTCTAGTTGTTTCGATGATCCTAGCCCCTCGAGTTAGAATTAGGACTAATATTGATTGACGAATATCTTATTTCTTTTTCCTCTTGTTGATTTCATCTTCTTGGGTGTCACTGCTAGCGGAATTTCGATACCTTTTGGGGTGCCTTTTGTAGCCTATAGTTTATAATCTTTATTGTTTGTTAACTGCATGTACCGTTTGCTATGGCTGCAATAAACGAGATTGAAAGAAAAAAAAGATAGTTCTGCAGCCAAACGGAACACAGAGGTCAGGAAACAAATCAGTCTTACCAGGTGATGGAATAGACTTCAATAGAGACACTTTATTATTCGTCATCTGATCTGCTTCGAGGGCAATCTAAGCTCAAATTTCAGTTCTAGTTTGATGGATGTGCACCAAGTTTGGATATAGGCCTATGCCTAACGGACGCCTGCTGCGATCGTGAATTAATTGGTAGCCTACTATAACTCTTTCCAGAGAGCTTTTAATACTTTTATTGTGCTGTGTGTCGTTTGCATGTATACGTGGATCACGAGGCCGTGTTATAAAACGATGTGGACAAAGTTGGAGGAGTAATAAAGAGAGGTGGGTCAAGAATGGAACACTCGATCATGGGCGCCAAAGAGTAGGCCTATAGAGAAGTCAAAGATCCGGATGATGCAGGTAGGCCTATAGGCCTAGACACTGACAATAGCATCACGGACAATTTTGAGCAGACATGAAGACGCCTGGATTAGAGACGCATTGAATCATTTATGAGGTGATTGAGGATTAGAGTGAAAACGATGTTACAAAGAGATTTAATTGCTCAGCCAAATAGATTCTGAATCTGACTGCTTTGTCTTGCTTTGATTTATCGTTGTTCTTATATACTAGAAAAATTCAGTGGGAATGTAATCCTTAACAAAACTCCAGTGTACTTACATACTTTAATTATTCTTATTGAGCGGCGCTGCACGCTTAGTCGACTTGTTAAGTTAATTACCAATTTGCCCTATATGCCTAGATCTATAGTTGTTATCGAAACTCAGTAGGCACTTTCATCCGCTGCATTAGTCTCGTAATAGCCTATAGGCCTCCATGCACTATTGGTCCTTATCTCTGTCTTCGCTGACCTCCTGGAAACCGGACTATATATTATGCTCTTACGCGGATTATCATTTGGACAACCCCTCTGATTTGATGCAGCGTTCGTGAATAAGCTAGTGCCCGCGCTTGGCTTTCAAGTGGCGCTTTAGAAATTTGGAGATTACGATTACGAGGTCTACACTGACAATAGCATCACGGACAATTTTGAGCAGACATAAACTATATATATCATTCCACCTTTCAGCTATTGTTTCAGAGCTCCTCCCGAATTCGTCGTGGTGTTCTGGTTTGTGAAATGCAAACCTTCAACTGAGTACATAACATATCTTCCGGTCAGAAACTCCGAACAAGTATGAAGGTCTGTCTGTCAGTTGTGTTTGAGGGAGCCCTCCATAGGCCTAGTGGTGATTTGTCTAGCTAGGCCTACCTGAGTATTATTCACTTGCTGATTAACCTTTGAGCTAAATAACTGCAGAATATAACTTAGGCCATAGGGCCCTATAATATAGGAATACGTACTCGGACAGCGCTGAGTTACATGTAGTGTATTCCCCTCTAGAAATTTTATCGTGATGTTTCAACCGGGAAGCAAAAGCGATTGGTTGGCGTATACAGTATACATGTATACAGAAAGACGAGAAGGGTCGCTTTCTACAAGCTATATATGGGCATTGCTTAAATAGTTGGGTATGTTTTCAACAGTTGCAATAAATTAATGATTGGTGCCGCAAAATTTACCCATGTAAAACTGATTGGTGAGAGTTCGATTTTCAATGCTTGGGGTAAAATATATTTAAATATACAGCTTACCCTTAGTTGTTACCATCAACTTCGCCAGCTGCGTAACAGGCCTACTGTTAATCGTTTCTTTATTTCCACATGACGCTTCTGCATTCCATGTCTTTGTAACCAGTCGATTTGATCATTGCTGTTCTGTAATGCATGGTTGACCTGTCCCGAGTACTGATAACTCGTCTCAACCGGGTTCCTCGCTCGTCTGCCCACCTCATTGGACACTTTTCTGAATACACCTCTGTCTCGGACTATGTGCATGATTCTTTGCACTGGCTTCTCATTTCGCAACGCATCAGCCATCAGTCATAGAATACATGTGGCTGCGCTAGTCTGGCGATGTCTTCTTAGCTCTGCTCTGTACTACATGTATCTGCGGGAGCTTTGCTGCCCGTTTATAGATTTGACGGGCCTTCGTTCTTCCTCTGGTAGCGAGCCTCTGGTGCCCCATGCAAGCACATCGACAAAACAGCACTATCTCAGCTGTTGACCCTTCCATCTGGAACACAACCCATTAAGAGATGCGACTGTTGCAAAGGAGTACTGCGCCTTTATTTATATTGTGTGACATAGTGGCCGATTGGCTAGACCGGTCGGCCCGTAACGTTCAGTGTGCGCTGAGTGAGCGGGTTCGACCCTCGTCCGGAGCGACATTGTGTAGGAACCTTGAGCAAATCATTCGTGCACAATTGCTCTGCATTACAGCTGCAATTGCGTCGTCGAGACGTGCGCGCGCCTTCGAGCACGACTTGTCGTGATAAAGCGCGCTATAAATGCCGAGCTGTAGGGAGACGTACCGAGATCGAAAGTAACACGGGCTGAATGTAACAAGCATCATAGCGTCGTTACTAGATAATAGGGAACCACCTAATGCGGATATAACGGTAGCTCAATTCAACAAACCAGCGTGACAAAAAGCTCTGGGCAAAATATTAAGAAATAAATTTCTTATTAATAAAACAAAAAATGTTAACCAAAAAGTGAGTTTCAGATTTTTTTCTTATTTTTCTCATTGCTCACTGTATTCACCTATTACATTTTTACTGATTGTTATGAGTTGACAAGTTGTTTTTGAGTAGCGATTGTATAAGCGACATTATTGGAAGTTGACAATTTCCACAGATATGAAGTAAAAACTGGAACCGTGTACGAGCGGGGTCGGTTGTAACACATCCTCTGGGGTTAGTTGTAATACGGCGTCGGTGTCAATAATATTCGATCCAGAACTCTCTCCATCATATTTGAGGTGACCTATATATATTATCTTCGTTTATTATACAAAACTGACACACCGCAGTTAGTTGCACGAGGAGAAATTCAGTTAAAAATGGGTGAAATTCGAAATTTATTACATTCATCCCCGGTCTCCCCTACATTAGGCAGCCAACAGTTCGGACAGCCTTTGACTTGTAAGCCTATCGAATTTCCAGAAGCTCTGCTGTAATACGCGAGCTACAGACTTTTCTACAGAACGAGTTCGTTCTCATCCAAAGGCATAAGAAAGAATAAGAAGCAGAACAAGTGTCAGCAAGAGACATGCAATCATACTGACTGACACACCAGAAAATATGCAACTAGAATGCGAATGTAGCGGCAGTAGGCCTAGAAACAAAAGTCATGCAGTTGTTATTAAAGGAAAGTTATAAGGTGCCGCCAGTATCGGGCTAACGTCTTGTGCAGATTGTGCCAAAGGAAAGTCAAGAACCGCCAGTCTAGACGGAAAATCAAGTGCCATAATTGCCAAAGGATAGTCCTGTGCTATCAGTGTCAAAGCAAGGTCAAGCGCAGAAGATGCTAAACGGAAGATGAAGAAGTTGACCCCCAGAGAAGTGCATGTAGGTCTACGTGAGGCTCTAATGGATATCACACTGTGACAAACTCCTATATGAAACAGATGACAGTAATGACGAAGATGGTGAACTAGCTGCAATGTTATGCGAGGACACTAGTGATGAAGACGATGACATGACTAGAAATAATTCCAAGAGAACTTATAACGCAATAAAGAGATATGTGGAAGACCTTGTCCCAGTAAATGATAAATGCATTGTGTGTGAGGACTTTGGCATGGACAGAGAATAGTGGTTCAGATGTACTGTATGTGGCTATTGGGCACATAAGGCATGTATAGTGATGCAGATCGTCCGGAATCATAATGTTTGTGTCCATTGCAAGTGGCATCTAGTCAAGACGTTTTTATAGGTTCACAGCATAGACACTATCGCCTACAATTAGCCTGTAGATCTAGGTGTAACGGTGTACTGAACATTGCAACAACCAATATTGTGACAGCTTGATTGTAATTCTATGCTTTCAAGATGTAATTACAAGCATTTCCTGTTTTGCTTTTACCAACGAAGCAAATTTTTTTTAATAAGCTTCATCCAAAACGTCGTTACAACATGCCCCGGCTCGTGTTACAACTTACCCCGCTAGTGGGGCAACTTGTAACATCCGACGAGTCTCGTTATTTTGTTTGTCTCAGCTATATTTGAAGTCGAAACCATTTAATACTCTGCCATTAAGGAGCCAACATGTTAGGCTATGGTTTGATTTGAAAGGATCGCAATTATCCTTCTTACAAATATCAGAAATTGGGTTAATTCGAAATTTGTTACATTCATCTTCAGTCTCCCCTACGTATTGTATTATATTGTATTTTACAAGTTGCTTAAGACTGATTTGTAGCGCCGTCGAGTAGACTTCTTGAATGAATTGCAGGTCAGATGGTAACCTCTAAGTCGTGTCTGTTATCGATTTTTACTTTTCGTTATAGATACTCAACAAATACAATTTGGTGACAATCGAACCACGTTTTGATCACCCGAATAAAAATCAAGCCTTACCTGTCAGGCCTAAGTTAAGCAAAGTTCATCAATAGGAGGCGCCTTCAGCTGTTTTGAAGTTACTTGAAAGAGAGCTAAAATTCATTGCATTGCGACTTCAGTTCAGCTGTAAGAAAGAACCTGAATCTCAACGAGGAGATCGAGGCAGGTTATGAAATATAAGTTGCACAATAACTAGAAGATGCTAGTTGGTCCTGAGAAGTATAAGCCTAATTAAATATAGGCCTAATTAAATATAGGCCTAATTAAATATAGGCCTAATTAAATGAGGTCTTATAGAAAAGACGAATGGAGAGAATCCAACGAAATCGATTTGATTATTTATATCGAGGTGTTGCTCGATTTGCGTATAGAATGTATGTCTTGTCTTGTCTTGTCTTAACCATCCTCGATCCGAGGGTTGGTCGCTTCATGGACAAGTCTACTCCATATCTTCCTGTCTCTCGTCTTCTTTAGTAAGTTGTCCAGTGGTCTACCGGTCCATTTTTCCACACTGTCTTATTATACATAGAATGTATAATATAGGCCTATTATATACTATTGACCTGTTGTTTTAAATTTCCAATACCTTCAGCTATAAACAGAAGGGTCGAACATTACGTGTATATTTCTGTCGCTTTTTTGGACTGATGCAATTTTGTTGCGCGCTTCTGAGCACTAAAAGAGTAACACATGCGCACGGATATAATATTATGTGATGCTGCATAAAGCTCATTATATGGTACCGGTATTCTATGCATCTGCTCTGCCTATCCTCTCTCTCTCTCTCTCTCTCTCTCTCTCTCTCTCTCTCTCTCTCTCTCTCTCTCTCTCTCTCTCTCTCTCTCTCTCTCTCTCTCTCTCTCTCTCTCTCTCTCTCTCTCTCTCTCTCTCTCTCTCTCTCTCTCTCTCTCTCTCTCTCTCTCTCTCTCTCTCTCTCTCTCTCTCTCTCTCTCTCTCTCTCTCTCTCTCTCTCTCTCTCTCTCTCTCTCTCTCTCTCTCTCTCTCAGAGTTTCTGTGGCATTAATGACTTAATTATAACCTGTTCGCTTCCAAACTTTCCCCCTACAACCTATAATAGAGCACTCGGTAACAAATCAAATGTAATATTAATGAGGTTTGTCCGGAGGTTTCAGCCAATAGACAGTCATTTATTAGGCTTAAGCAATAGACAATAGGAAATACATGTACTCCCATAAAAATCAGGCAAATTGGCGTTATAACTTGGCCCATCACAAATCAAATATAACAACATAAAAATATATCTCCGCTTCTATAAATAATTCCATTTTCTGTTTCGCTCTTTGCTCACACTCATGTAATTAGTAGGTTTTTGACGCAATTTATGATCACTAAGAACAAATAAGGCCTATTCGAAAATCTTGCTTCAGTCATATCATGGCAACACTTCACATCCGGTCGGCTCTGACTAATAATATGTCGCAAACCATACACAGCCTTTTATGCTGTGCCGCCTTGATTATTCCTCTTCCATTTGTGTGAGTCACTCGTTCAAACTTTGAACTCAAAAGGCCGCAACATGCCCAAAGCCACTTAGCTTCCGTAGGGCTACGTAGCCTACGTGTCCTACAACGAACATCTCATCAGTTCTACTCCATTAGCCTCATTGGCTGCCTGTTGAATTAAGAATAAAATTAATTGGCTTGTTTAACCTACACCAGCACACATACCTACCTCCGTAGGCTATATGTCTGTTCCTTATCGTTGCCTGTAGCATGAGGTCCTCAGGTATAGGCCTATGGGTCCTTTAGCTGAACCGTGCACGATGCAAAACAGTAATGGACTCTCGGGCATTACATGTCTTAGCTTCCAAGAAATGAAATCGACTATCAGTCCCTTTTCGTACCTCAAATTCATTTCCTTCTAAAAACGACTCAAAACTCATTATTTCTCCTTGGATTTCAAGCATTTGGATATCAGATTACATCTTCTGCTACCTATCCACGCCTTAGAATGCACGAGCGTCAAAAATTTTATTAATTAATATAATAATGAGAATAATAATAATAAATATAATAATACTTATAATAATAATAACAATGACAATAGCAATAATAATAGTAATAATAATAATAATAATAATAATAATAATAATAATAATAATAACAAAATAATAATAATAATAATAATAATAGTAATAGTAATAATAATAACAATAATAACTTACAGGGCCTAATAATTAAAATAATTCTATAATACAATGGGCCTCGAATGTGAAACGGACAGTAGGCTAAGAATTATTACGATGTATCTCAGGGGCTAGGCCATATATGCGTCGCAGAATATGGCAGCATCACGACAATTAATAAGTACAGTTCCTAATTTATGACTTTGACCTACGATTCAGACGATTCAGAAAGGCTTGAAAATCATTGGTGAACTTGACAGTGGCCCTCAAATACATCGGCGTAGGCTATATATACCCTGCCAACCACTCTTGTACATTTCCACGAGTGGCAAATATCTTCAGGCACTGCCTCCTTCAATACTCGATTCCGTATACGATCCTTGAATCTAGCGAACAAATTGGCCTATAATCTGGATGATCAACAAATGACCATTTGACCTTTCGACGACCACTGTTGATGACACACAATTAATAAATTACATACGATGACGTCACCTTACCTTACCCGATTAATTCACTCATAGTTTGACTCGTATAGGCAAATGGAAACTCAAAGGCAGGAGTTGGAGGAGGGGGAGCCTCTCCGTGCATCATGAGACGGTCACGGATCACTTGTTGCTGTAGATGACGCTGACGACGACGATGATCGTCATGCAAGTGAATCCAAAGAGAGCCAGGATGAGCCAGCGATACTTGAAACGGCGCTGGACGACGCTGCCGAGGAAGAGGGGGGCGTTGCGGGCCCCTCCATCCTCCGCGGCCCCGGGCTCCGTCGCAGGGTTGACTGAAGCTCTCTTGATCGATCTAACCGATCCATCCAAGGCTCGCACCTGTCCCGTCAGGTAGATTCTACAGATGAAATCAAAGACAGGCAGCTGACACTTACAGATATATTGACAGGCATACCGACAGGTAGACAGAGCGGAAGAAAGACAGACAGAAAGACAGACAGAAAGACAGACAGGCACGCAGACAAGACAGATATAACATTGTAACAAGAACATTTGATGTCGTTTAACGGACGCAAATCTCAACTTCAGTTCATTCAACGTGAAGTTATTTTTCCTGACAATGACTAATAAAACATTTTATCCTATCTGCTTATGGCGTGGATTATGCGAAAAATCGCATAAACCACTGGGTCTAGTCATCAAAAATTACGTCGTTTGGTCGGTAAAATATAGCCCCTATAATAGGCTAATAATAGCCTGGACAAGCCAATCATAGTTGACACTGACCGACATTTCCGACTTTATGCAATAATTTGTGAAAACTGTCCATTTATTAATTTATGCGAAAACAGCCAATTTATGGAAAAAAATGCGAAATCGCATAATCGCACAACCACGGGCCCTAATGCTGCATGCCCTGCAACTCTGTACCCAAAAGTGTGCACACTCGGCACCAGTTTGCATCATTTTGCATGCTATGTGGTTTGGCTTTGACCTACATGTATGACACATTTGACTCAAAGTAGGCCTATGGAATATTTATCATTCTGTTTTCTTTTATTTATTTTCCAATACACTTCTGACATTTTAAAATGCACTTATGACAAGAATCGTGCAATGTTCTGACAGAGTTCTAAGTGAGCTCTATCACATAAAAAATTACAAAAACACTACATGACATTGTAAACTATAACATTAACAACATCCGATGAATTGTGATACTGGTGAAAATGTCGTCATGAATTAATAATAATATAGCATGCAAAAGTAATGTAGTCTCTTGGTTCTATAACGTTTGTCTCTCTGCACCTTATAAAAGAATAATACGTTGCCATTGACTACAGTGACGTCGTAGGCCTTTGAATGTCGTGAACGGTTATTCGACATAAATTTTTAAAGGCGCAATGCTTTAATGGGGGTAGGCCTAATAATTATTGACGTTGGTAAAAGAAGTGTAGGAAGAGGAAGCAGTAGAGGAGGGTAGTGGGAAGGAAGGAGACGTGAACTTAACTCAATTGCTCGTTTGTGTCAAAATAACTCATTGATTGAATGTTTGTATCGTAAGTAGTGAAGTAGTGGTAGGAGTAGGAGTAGTTGTGGTGGAAGCAGCAATAGTAGTATTGGTGGGATGAGTAGCAGTAGTAGTATTAGAGCAGTAGGCCTATATAATAGATGCAATATTCATATATCACGCTGACCCCAAAAAAACATTTTAAATCCCAAAGGAATATTCTTATTCGGGTATGCAAATAATAATTGAACATATATGTAAAATGTTATGGAGATCGGTTACCTTAAGGTGAATAGAAACTTTTGTTCGTCGTCATTCAACAAATCATTGTCGATGTACAATTGAATGGGATTCATGACCGTTTCAGCACCGATGACGTCAGCTCCTAAGACAGCATGACATATCAGTGACGTAATTGCATTGTAAGCAGAAAATGACGGACAAGCATACTAAAGAACAGTTAACCTAGCTCGACACGATACGACAAAAACGACAGGTCTATTATTATGTGTTTTATTTGGTGTAGAAGGACACTTAATCTAGTCTTTTGGTTGGTTCAGAAATCTGGTTCAGGAGGATATTTTAATCTGGTCTTTTCTTTGCTTCAGGAGGGTTTTTAATCTGGTCTTTTGTTTGGTTCAGGAGGATATTTTAATCGGGTCTTTTGTTTGGTTCAGGAGGATATTTTAATCGGGTCTTTTGTTTGGTTCATATAGGAGCGTGTTATCTGTGATGGGTGTAGGCTGTGCATATAGCAAACGGGTGAGATGATGAGTATTCTAGAGTAATTCTATAGTTACTCTAGAATACTCATGAAAGAGGTAATGGGTGCGGATTCGAGACCAGAATACGGTAGAGCAGTATTTATTCGTTCTTAGGCGACTCACCAGTAGGTCCAGCAGGAATCCGAATTAGGGGAAGTTTTTTATGCGTATGCATGAATGATAGATGAACCAACCTGAAATTCTAAGGAAAGCGACAACTTTGGAGAATGTTTCCCGCATGCGTTCCATCCTCTCTCGAATGCTGTTGGACGTCTCTTTCTGCCGTAGCATCTCAGGG
This sequence comes from Bimastos eiseni, assembly GCA_959347315.1. Lineage (NCBI taxonomy): Eukaryota > Metazoa > Annelida > Clitellata > Crassiclitellata > Lumbricidae > Bimastos > Bimastos eiseni. Next base: position 15,913,017 of record OY365817.1, on the reverse strand, counting down.
ACGAACGTTTCGTACGTCAAGGGCCAGATGGATGGATACTCTAGGCAAGCGGTAGTCTCCGCCGGGCTGCTGGTGGCGTTGGAGGGCTTGAGAAAGGCCACTCGAAGGATGCGAAAGACGTCCAAAGGTTCTGGACTGTTGTAACCTGGGATGCAGAAGTGGCACGAACGACTCATCTCCATGAAGGGTCCTGAGGCAAAGCATCACAAAGAATCAGATCCAAAGTGATCATTACCATGAGTTGTATGAAGGTGTGTTGAAAAGCATGGTCAATTTAGACTTATATATAGTCCATTTTACGTCATTAATGACCAGTACTCAGTCACATAACGCCAGAATGGCGTATACTTGATATCAAGTTCAAAGAAGTGAAGATAAATCTAAGTGATTGGATCTTATATATTTAATTGTTTTTCCTTCATAATTTTATCTTTGTAGGACAATTTCGTCGTTGTTGCTCTTCGAACGTTATTCTGCTTTTTGTCGCTCTGCCTTGCCCTCACTCTAACCGTTCAATCACCTTCCTGCGCGTTTGGGCCTACCCCTCTCTCTATCTGTCTCTGCATGTTTTTCTGGCGTTGTGTTTCTCACCGTTTCCCCTTTGGACCATGACAGACTGGAAGTTGATGATTGTGACATCCGTCTGATCTCGTAACCAGTTGTTGCATCGGTCAACGAGGGTTTCGAATGCTTCGTAGGAGTCATCGATTGGCATGGGAACGAAGTCCTTCATACCTGCATGGTGAACAAAAATAGTAGGGCCTATTGTTACATGACGACTTGATTGCATGCAAGGTACAATATGCACATGACTGGAAACTCTCCATATTCCTCCTTGTCACTAATTTTTGGCGATAATCGGAACAAGAAATTTTCACATCCTTTTGACATAATTGATATAACAAGCTGATTCAATAACTTTTAGCTGTGAAGACAAATTGACGAATAATTACCATGTCAGCAAAATTAAAAAAATGTCATTGTTCAAGGCATCATATTACTTTCAAATAGAAGCAAAATTTTGATTGGGGCGACATCTTTTAAGTTTCATCGATTGATTAATTAACGTCTAAGAGTAAAACGCGTAAACGGAAATTGAACGAGTGTCCATTCCTCTTACATGTATCTACATTCCTTGAGTACAGGTTAACTGGTGTGGTACATTGCCAATTTTCCACCGGTTAAATATTATTATCACCACTACAAAACGTCTTGATCTCTTATGTCTGGTTAGATACAATTTATTAACTGGCTTTGTTGATTATTTCTACATCTACTCTTCAGAATTGTAGTTGCTTCGGTGCACCTTGAACTCAGACATGACTAATGGGTCAGCTGCTTAATTATTAATTAGCAACGTCTTCTGCGGCGGTGTCTAACGCACAATACTGCAGATAACAATGGCGAACCAAGCAATCAAGCAATAATTAATGAAGTCAATATCCGGCAGATCACCAAGGCAACGAGTCGCTAAGCTTGACTATTTTTTTTGCTCAAGTGTTCTGAAGATGAAAATGATGCTCGTCGACAATGATATCGAGGTCGACTTCCTGTCTTTAATTATTTCTCTGATGTCGTCTATAGATCCGATGTTGCTAAATCTGTCTCATATATGCTAGTAACAGGTGTTGCTTGCGATACGAGTCGGAACAGGTGGCCGCTCTGAATGTAATTAAATGTAATTAATTGTTTATATCTAATCAGTCATATTTTTCTTTCTTCTACGGGCATAGTGCCGTTATAACAGCACAGCGATTAAACATTCAACAGAGTTAATCCATTTAGTGCGAGGAGGAGATCTATCAAAAATAACACCGCAATAAATACACGTATACTATGCGCAGCTTACATTACATGGGACATTAATAGGCAACATAAAACATATTATTAAAAATATTACGATGCTCGTACTTTATTATGTAGGCCTATGTATATATGGATATAATAATTATAAGCACAAATAGTGTTCCTGTATAATTTGTAACTGCAAAGAACTGCGTATGTTTTAAGATTGACTGTTAATAGCAATGCAAACCGGTGTGCGTAAACGCAGACTTCGCCCCATGATACAATTATGGCGTGCGTCTGCTCCAGTGGTTTATTTCAAAGGCAGTTAGCCCCCTATATCTTCTCTTATTAACGTAGAGTTCACACGGCAGAGGAGATCTTAAAGAACAAGGCGGCGAAACCGAGAACGGCCCTAGAGAACATCCGAGCATAACCTCATTGTTGACAAACACCGGAAGGAAGGAGAAGATCTAATAACAGGAAGAAGTAGACGGCAAAGGAGCATAAGCAGGATGAGGCGAGGGAGGAGGAGAGCCGTAAATTGTAGAAGAGAAATGTTGAAGAGATAGATGATGCTGACGAAGGAGACGGTGAAGAAGAAAAGACGAAGATGAAGGTGAGGAAGAAGAGACCAGAGGTCCATATTTTTTTCCGCTTTCCTTTCACGCCTAAATCCCTTTTCAATTTCGAAGCCTGACCTGCCTGGAGGTGATTTTTGTTCCTTTCGATCTTTTCGTTTTCGTTTCTTAGCAGGTAAACCCTGAGAACGAAGACATAGTGTTTGTCGTCGTTGCTATTTTCCGTCCACCGTGTAACCGTCGTGTCCATCTGACCTCGGTCGAGGGCAACCGCAAGCGTCTCGATCCGAAATATCTGACCTGATCCAGAATAAGAAACATACTTCCAATAATTTTCTTTTTTAACCTCAGTATCAACATCATAATCATCGGAAATGGAATTTTCGCGGTGAATTGAGCGCAAATGTGTACGTCAGAAAGGTACTTTGCTGTCTGGCTAAATTAAAGGCGTGTGCTTGCAATACCGTAGGCCCTACATAGGCCTACTTCTTTAATTTGCGGCGTTTGATCGGAGATCTTCGTCTGTCCATGTTTTATTTTATTTCATCAATTTTTAAATTCAATTGAGCATTGCCAGAATTTGTGACCCGGGAGTTGCTTCTGAGGCCTCCTACTGTTTTGTCTGTTTTGTTTCACTCCGTTCAAGCGTTTATTTTACATTGTATCAGTTAGTTGGTTAGTCAGTCAGCTAGCCAGCCAGTCAGTCAGTCACAAAGCCAGTCAATCGGTCGGTCCGTCATTGAGTCACTGATCGAGTCAGTCAGTCCGTCGGTCGTACCGTACCATACCGTATCGTATTTGAGAATTTATAAAGCGCATCTTAGAGTAATAATCCGTGACTGAGTGAATCTTTCTTGCAGCAAGTTCATAATTCAATTTGTTAAGGCTATCAAAGTTGAGGAAAACCAATTTATTAAAGTGATCTTACCTTTGATTTGGTTATGAGCGATCTTCTTGTTGACCTTCTCGACGAGAGACTGGACGTCATCTGTTCTTGAAGGAACAATGTCTACGAAGGCCAAGGTCTGACCTACACTCGCGGAAGACGAAGGGTAGAGCCACAGCCTATCAAGCAAATCGAAAGAACGATAAACGATAAGCAACAGCATATATATATGAATATATATGTATATATATAATTTGATCTGATCTAGTCATTATATAATCTAATCTAATTACCTCTGTAGCGTTATCATAGTGCGTATAACATGAATGTACAAACTCTATTCAGCATTTGTAATTGGTCGGTTCGTCAGTCTGTCAATAAATTGGTCGATGACTGAATGAATTCAATATTAGATTGTTCGATCATTTTCCATTTTCCGAATGACGTCATCTCACCTGAGTCCTCTGATGTGATAGGTGCACCTGTTCTCCCCAATCAACTGCGTCAGGACCATTTGCTCTCCATCAGTTGCTCGCTTCTGGTCATGTGTCATCCACGTGACGGTCTCGCATGACTTGAGCTGCATTTCGAGATTGCGGCGAAGCCAGTCGTTGGCACGGGTCAGTAGCTGCCTGGAAGAAGAACAGTCGATGAAAGTCATCTACGATTCTAATGCCATAAAGACCTTGTGGTTTACTACGAGAATAAGGATGAATTAGTGACGGGATTGATGACTGATTCCTGGCTTAGGGAACTCGTACGCTGATATAGCTTTGTGTTTATTCTTCGGCTTGATGAGAGGATATTGACAGAGTGACCTGATTATTAGATGGGTTTATTTCTGGAACTGTCCTCTTAATGTTACGCGACCAATCCAGAATTCGCTCAAAGATCTCAAACTGGAAAGAAGAAATAATGTAAGCAGCAGGTGTGGCCAGGTCATCTAGCGCTGCAATACAATTCAACGTGAAACGTGAGACCCTCTAGCGAGTGACAAGAAGAAGTAACAGCATACAACGAGCTATTTTATTTTCTAATTATTAATCATCAAAAAATAAAATTCTAGACAATTTGGTCATTTACAAACTGCATATGATTCGAACTGAATTGATTGGATAAAACACGACCTGTTCTTATCTAGATTTATATAACAGTTCAATTGCAAACTGGGCTTTTCGCACTGGGCACGCCACTGATTATGTTTCGCCATGACAGGAGCCTTAGAAATCCGTAAATGAAATCTAACTGCACAGGTCGTAACATACAATAGGCTGATTTGCAAAATCCAAAAATCCCCAGGAATGCAATTAGACAACTTTCTCTATAGTTCTGTAAGGAACTCATTTCCTCACAACAGTAGGCCTGTGTCCATATTTCTAATGACACAATTATGTGACGCATTCACTTATGATATGGTCAACGTCTATATTTGTTGTACGGTGCCGTAGTAAATAGGGGAAAATGTAGCTAATATGAGATATTGTAGTTGACTAAAAACTACTGGATAAAAATAGTTAGGTCTACAACTACTTGATAACTACTTCTTCGGAAGTAGTTAGAACTACTTGGCAACACCTGGCAACTACATGTAATAGTTATAACAACTAGTTAATAACTAAGTAGTAAGAAGTGCCCATCATTGCATACTAAACGCTCAGCGACGAAATCTTTCCATCCAGTGACAATCAAAAACCAAAACGGAAAACCATGAACCCTTCAGCGCGCAAGATTAAACCCTGCGCTTGGCTTTCAAGTGGGGCGTTAGAAGTTTGGAGAATACATTTACGATTCTTATTTCTCCCGTTGACACCTTTTGATGGGAACCTATCTGTATCGCCACACTGTATATTTTGTTATTGCCTGTTGATTGCATGTCTTCCGAACTGCTGGTGTTGAATTAAGTGGGTTCGATTCAGTGCAATTCAAGAAGACACGGAAACATCCGACAACACACGAGACCTTTCAGAAATCTCTATGGTAGCAATTTCCTTACTGCTGTCTGCTTGTCATACCTTTCACTCGCATTTCTATAGATTCATGTCCGCTCACGTATCCAGTCGTTCTGTTCATTGGGCGATCATTCATTTACAGTAGTACCGTCTACTTGCATGTACACGTATGCAGGCCTGTGTACATTGTATGCATGTACGTAGAAGTGTATGCATTCGCATAGCGAACAATGTACGTACAGCGTGCATGTATTCATGCATTTGGTCTAGTCTATGTCAGATTCTGTCTCCCCATCCGCTGATGGTTTGCCATGCCAACGAACGAGATATATGGCCATAGAATATGTTGTTTATCCATCTCAAGTGTGTCAGTGAATGTCTTTAGTGACAACGTCTCCTCTCCTTGCAGCAGTAAACCAGATATTATCTTTTGAGTGAATAGTTTCTCCCAACATGCATTCACATATCTTACTCGAGTGTCACAAGCATCGTTTCTCCGCTGTTTGCACAGACTGCCATAACGTCTCTATCAGAACCTCGGCTGCATACACGTAGCATAGCCATCACCAGTAAGGCCCAATGACAGGGGAACCAAGCAAGCCCACTGAGAGGTGACCAGGCTTACTGACAGAGGGACCAGGCCCACCGAGAGGGGGGTCAGAGGACAGATGCCCAGGCGCCAAGCAATTTTAAGGGCCCGGACTGGTGCCCGGGTCCGCAATCAACTTATAAGATTAAAATTATAATCAGTTTATGATTTGTGAATATTATATATTATATTGCTGACACTTAACTGCAATCAGTTTAAATTTCAGTTATCCGTTACCACACTTAACCATAGCCAAATATTTTTATTGATCATTGATAATTCATCCGAAAACCAAGCAAGTTAGAGAAAAGCAAATACATTATCATTTGTTTTGCTACGAACCAATAACCACGCCCGTCAAAGAGGCCTACGCCTGCTCAGACTATATAAATATATATATATAAATATATATATATAAATATATATATATATAAATATATATAAATATATATATATAGGGGCCCGGAATTTCTGTCGTCGGACAGTCAGTGGCACAAATCGGCTAAATAATGGCCAACAACTGATGCTGCGCTGGTCCCCCATTTATTAACAGCCCCCAATGATTTCTTAAAATAGTTACACAATTGCTTCCAGTATAGCACTCATCTGCAGATGCTATCTGCTAGTCACTGTTGTCAGGAACGTATATGTGCTAATGTCATCATCCAATACTACTTTGATAATAGCCAAGCCATTCAAATGAATATTTATTTGATTGACTTAACACGCAATCACCCGACTGTTTGATTTTAGATTAATCCTGCCTGGTATAGACCAATCCAACGTAGCCGGTCGTTTGATTTTCTCAATCGAATGATGTCTTGCACACAATTATAACTGCGCAACAGAAGTCGTTAGAATAGCCATCACTATGATGAGAAACTGCATAGAACGAAAGACCAGCGTATACAGTAGATCTACTGCTGTACGCAGAACCGTTTTTTACAACTTCTTGTATACCAGCCTAGCCTATGTATACATACTAGTAAGTAGGTGTAGATGAAATCGCCAAATCGAAGGAATGACTGCTTTATAGTTGTTGAGAGCATTGACCGATGTCATCAGTGTTAACTATCACAAGCCATAAGAAACACTATCACAAGCCATAAGCCACACCATCACAAGCCATAAGCTACTCTATTACGAGCCATAAGCCACACTATCACAAGCTGTAAGCCACACTATCACATGCCATAAGCTACTCTATCACAAGCCATAAGCTACACTACCACAAGCCATAAGCCAGTGCAAGTGACTCGAATAGGCGGTAAATGTCTTCTGCTACCAATATATATGGTTCCAAAGCCATAACCGTCGTTCAGGGTCGTTCAGGGTCGTTGTCCGCTGTCCGTCGTTCGATGAACGAAATGACAGCTAATCTAATCAGTCTGGACTCCACTGATATCGATTTCTAGATATTCTAAGACTACTGTCGTATTTAGAGGAAGTCTCTGCAATGCTTTCGATTGTTGATCACCGTGTCAGCATGACCACGAATAACAATTGCTTGCTTGTACGTTATGACAGCAACATTACAGGAGTAATCAAGTGCTGTAATAGCACGTGATCTTGACGCATACATACATACCATGGCTGCAAACATGTGCAAAGTTCAAACCTGTAGACTTTTTGGTTATTTGGTTTTTTGGTTTTTTACAAAAAGCCAAAAGATGCGAAAAATGGCGATTTAGCTTTTTAGTTTAAAAAAAAGAATTTTAAACTAAATATCTATTTTGTTACTAATTGTGTGTTATTCAGTCCGAAATCTAGCTAACTTAACAAAAAAACGAGTTTGAGCTCTTTTGCATGCCGTGTTTGATGCTTTATTTTTATAACAAAACTGTTGTGACAAAATCCAAAGGAAAGCTAAAAACCAAAACCCAAATAAAACCAAATAAAACCAAATAAAGTCGATAAACCAAAACAACAATCTTGATTTATTGCATCCCTGACACCTTCACATATATGATATACATATAGTTATAGATAAATGTTTATATATTAGTACGTGGCGGTTTTTACTGCTCAACGGACATTATTATTTAAAACGACAATTTACTGGCATTGACTGATGTTATAAACAAACACAAATTCGTTAGATTATTTGTCGATGAAGACCATTTAGTTCGTAGAATATAATTTTATATGCATGCATTTCCACAGGACTTTTTCTAGAAAAAGATGTGACGGAACGCCTCTGTATTGTCGATGGAAATGACGCCAAAATAAGCTACCAAATAAAATAAGTTTCATAGGATACAATGAGCAAAACCTATATTTTTTATTACCAAAATTTGATACCGTACTTCTTCCAACATCTTTTGCTCAGAAGTGCACATCGCCTTGACGGCGCAATTGCAGTTGTACTGCAGAGCAATAGTGCGCAAAGGACTTGCTCGAGGTCACAGTGACTCCCCGGACGAGGCTCGAACCCGCTCGCTCAGCACACACTGAACGTTACGGGCTGACCGCTCTTACCGCTCGGCCACTCTGCCACACGATGTAGGCTTACACTCACTTATAAATTACAGAATGTACAAAAATTGATATTGTACAGTTATCTATCAAGTTCCAGAGTTTTTGCACAATCACTTTTTATTATTTTTTAATTAAATAAAGGTGCCGCACTGCATTTCACCATCAGCGTATCGTCAGATGAAATCGCTGCTGAACTTGTCCGAAACAGGAAAACCGCCGTTCATAGAATCAGATTCACTTCGATCGTCTCTATCTTAATTTGCTTAGCCCGACAACATAAACTTACTTGTTCTTCTGTTTGGTCGCGCTCCTTGTCCCAGGTAGTTGCCCCCGTGCAAACGTCTTTCTGAATTGCTGGTTAATTGTGGAGCAGTTATTGTTGTTGCTGCTGCTGCTGCTGTGAAGCCCCTAGATAATTCTGAATAGCTTAACTGACACTGAAAAGCTCGTGAATGCGTTGCACGCCACAAGACCATTCGGCCACCCATACACTCTGCAGGCCAATTAATTGACTGAGATTGTTTGATCCAGCCCACGATACACTGCGTTTTTTCTTTCCTCATCCCCTTCTGCCATCTTCCAGTGTCTTCTTTACACGCTATTTAAATGTAGGCCTCTTTCTGCTCTACGTCTCTACGTCTTTGTAAATCCGTTTGCCGGGTTCTCTCTGTCTCTCCGTGTATCTTTCTATTTCACACGGTCCTCACGATACTGCGATGATTTAAGCTGATTATGTATATAAGATTGCCTCATATCGGGATATGCACACATAGCCTATGATTATATATATATAATATATATATATAGTTAATATATGTATATTACTACATGTCAACGTGTTGTTGTGTACGCTGTGCGAAGTAATTTAGGAATCAGAATAAGCTGGACGTCATATGGTATTGACGTCATATGGTGTTGACGTCATATGATATTGACGTCATATGGTGTTGACGTCATATGGTATTGACGTCATATGGTATTGGCGGGAAACGCTGAGATATATTTAAGGCAATACAGCTTGCTTGAACGTCGCACTGCATGAGTTTAGGCATTGTCCTGTTGAGCAGTTCGTGTTTTCTTGTTAGCTTCAAATCTGCAGACATGCTATGGAGTTTGTCTCCGTTTGTCGATGACATTTCCTAATTAGTATCTAACTAGACGCAGTGAGTTTCATCAAGTCTGGTTGGTCTCGTCGACAGGTGGCCGACGATAGTATTCATTGCCATCTTGTTGGAGGTATATAGGGTCCATGTATATATAATATAAATATGTATACATATAACGTAATAAGAGGTCATGTTGTCTTAAACCAGTTCATCTGTTTATCTACCCATAGACTGTACTTCTGCGTGTAAATATTATGTATTCGTAGTTGTGTGTGTATGCATGAATGTTGGTGTAGATGTGTGTGTTTGTTTGTTTTCGTGTGTGTGTGTGTGTGTGTGTGTGTGTGTGTGTGTGTGTGTGTGTGTGTGTAGATGTGTGAGTCCAGAGTTTCCCATTTGATGTTAATCGGCGATTTGAAAATCCATCGAGCTAGATCGAATAGGCCATGTACAGTCGACTGAGTAAACCTCAACAGCTGAGCAAATCTTTACAAGCAAAAAGCGCCTGATCGGATATTGTATCTCTATATTGTACATGGATATATATACACACATATATTATATATATACCGAGAGAGAGAGAGAAATGAATTACAGGAGAATACACAGTGAGTCATGAATTGCTGATCAGGTCATGTGCTTTGTCTATGTTAAGTACTCCGTCTGCGTGAATGGGTATAGGACCTGAAATACGAGTTGCCATGGCATGTAATATTTACCCACGATAAACGTTCATCTAACGGTTTCTGTTGTCTTCATTCTCTCGAAATTTCGGTCATTGTTTATCTGCATTCCTGTCTTCCAGAGTTGTCGCAAAATCATACCGTTTGAACTTGATTTTCGACGTCAAAACTATAAGGCTGGCGTAGCCTACTTTAATCACCTATGCCCATAAAAAGTAGGCTATTGAACACAAAGTGACGATAAAACTGCCATACGCGCTGTGCTACATCCGCATGTCATTTTGCAAGTCTTTGTTATTATAATTACTGCGTTCTTGCAACATGTTAACATACCTGCCAAAAATGCTGTGCTATAAGACATACGACTTCAGTGGTAGTCTAAGGTAAAGTAATCATGACTAGCAGCTTCTTGTCGTGAACTTGGTGTTTGCATGAATTTAATCAATCAATCAGTTAGGAATGAACAGAAGCTGATTGATGAATAGAGCCATGATTTCATGATTATTTATGCGGTATACTAATGAAAAGAATTTTAATTAATTGGAAGCTAGAGAATTTTTTGCAAGTCACTAATGCCAACCTTTCCCAATTACGCTTGTCATTTATAACGCACCTAAATAATTAAAATACTTAAAAACGCACAGCAAGAAAGTCTAGTCACTATAAATCTTAAACGTGCCATGAAGAAGACATAAATAATCTGTCTTTGAATGGTTGAATTTGGACACAAAGCCGTAAGGAAAAAGACAAAGAAAAACTTGACAAGTGATATTTTAGCATATAATTTTACAGTATCTTAAAATACCAATTAAGAATTAAATCATTTTATGAATTGAGCACAAATGTTTAAAAAAAACATTGTAGACTTGCTCGACAGTTGAGGGGCAGAAGGCTGGTTATTCCAGACACTATAGCACAAATTAATTTTAAATTTTTTAAATAAATTTTACAGAAAAACCACTGGAATTAGAGTATATGCAAGCGAGGTGCGACACACATTTTAGTTTGGATCCCTTAGTAAAATCAAAACGCAAGTCATAACTTTGTTGCGAAGACAGTGGGTTATAGTTCCATGGGCATAGAAGTGCATGACGAACCCCTATCTGAGAAGTTTTTATTTTGCGAAATGTCAGCAATTTCATTGAGCGAAAAGCAATAATGGGCCATTATTATGATTTATACAAGAGACCCCAGCCATAGCAAAAACGGCTCACTCATGTTGGATAACTAACTTATGCAAACAAGACGCACACTGTATTTGAACGCTCATATGAAGTTGCAGTATTACAGGCAGGGCAAATAACAGAGCAATTAATAGATGTTGAAACGAAGTTGAATAGTGAAGTAGTAAAGAAAACATTTTTATAGAATGCATTATTTCGTATTTCACCATCTAGTCTTTCTAAAGTGGTTTTTAGAAAACTTTGTGTCCATTGTACCGTGCACCAGGTAAAAAGTCGAGAATGTTGTTGTTCCACCAGCGAATCAAAAACAACAAGCAAGCGCTTTGGTCCTCTTGCAATTAATAATCAGGGAGTACATCTTACGGCGTCAGAGGCCGAGGCTCAACAAACATCGCATTTTCAAGCATTTGACAGCAAAAAAGAGTTATTTTCTCGTACCACTTAGCACCACCTGGCGTGCCACTATAGTGGTACGCATACCACCGTTTGAAGACGCTTTCTAAACGACTCTATAGTTCATGTGGTCATCGATAGATTTCGTTGTCTTTTCAAGATCTTACGAAGGCCTTAATATATAGGCCTACTATTATCCCTCGTTTTGACATAGCGTCGTTAAATAGAAGCCACTAACCAATAACTCGCATGCAGCGAGTCAGAGCCGCTCAAAGCTACGGCAACATTGGCAGCGATGACCCTGCTTGGCTGAAATGGTCTTTAAACAGAGGAAGCTGCTTTTAATCGACAGCTACCTTCACATGACTGCTGTATACGCCATAAGAGAACGTGATGTTGATGATAGCCATAAGATGTCGTTAGACTCACTCGATAACTCAACTTACCTAGGCCCTCTCTATTAAGACACCTTTAAATCATGGATTTCCCATACAATGAGTGCGTGAGTGAAAGTGTGTGTGTGTGTGTGTGTGTGTGTGTGTGTGCGAGATAGAGAGAGACAGAGACAGAGAGACAGAAACAGAGACATAGACAACCAGACGTAGAGACGGATCGACAGAGAGATAGTGAGAGAGAGACAGACAGAGGCAGAGAGAGCCAGAGAGAGAGAGAGACAGAGAGAGCGAGAGAGGGACAGAGAGACAGAGCGAGAGAGAGAGGTTAACATGCAGTTTCAAGATTTATGTGGGAGTGTTTCATCTGTTAGCCTAGAGCTGTTTGAACACTGGAGCGCACTCTAAAACTGGCGCCGAGTCATGCAGCAACCGGACGAGATAAACCTAATATCTCCACAGTTCGATCTCACAATTATATATAATAATATACGTTATAAATATAATAATTATTATATATTGCATACGTTATATTTTATTATTGTTTTCGCTGTTTTGTATAGTAATACATGGAGATGCCTAAGGCTGATATAACATGCGTCTAATGCAGTACAGCAACTTCCAACCCAAAAATGCTCAGTGACAGGAATGATTACAATGTTGACTCACTTGTGCGCAATCTAGACGTCACCATTGACCTACATTTCTTCTTCTCTATTCACTTTTCCATCCTCATCCACATCCGTGACATCACACACACACACACACGCGCGCGCGCGCGCGCGCGCACACTTTCACTTACACACTCATTGTATGGGAAATCAATGATTTAAGGACGTCTTATAATAGAAAGAGCCTCTATAAGTAGAGTCACCGAGAGAGTCTAATGACATCTTACTATGGCTGCTTCTAAACTTAATACCTACATTGTTCATTTCAAAATTTATTGCTGTAATTCCGTTTAGAATTCATTCAAGTTATGGCTCATACAACTCATATAAAACTCACCTTCCCAAGCTGTCACGTTGACAACCAAGCATCATGATTACTTTTTTTTCACCATAAAATCATTTTACTGGTCGAAAATCCACGTCATCATCCACCTCAAATTAAAGTCTTCCCGCTAACCTACAACTCATTACAATACTCTAAGCTGTCTCTAGGGTCTCAATGATACCCGCTTTACAAAACATCCGCTCTGCCTCCTCTCTCTGAACTCTCCAACAACCGGACCAGACCGGATCTACACTGGTCATCGGTCTTGCCTTGGATCCCTTCTGACTACACGCAGCGCTCATGGATAGTCATGTGGATGTGCGGACGAACTACTGGATGGAGGCAGGCTGATTGGTGGTGGAAGAAATGCTTTGCTCTGAAGGTGAAAGTCTGAAAGATAAAGGATGGGAAGGAGGCGCATGATCAAAGACTGCAGAGGAAGGAAAGATGCATCAATGAAGGAAAGAGAAGAGAACACGAAAACAATGTTGTAGCGATTCCACTCAAATCAAACAACTCGCTTGCTTTCACATGTTTTTATTATATCGTTAGAATAAGTTAGGTTAATTAAATGGTCCTCAGTGATAATTATAACGCGGCACAGTAGGTCCTAGTTTTAAGCCATAATATAAATTCATAAAGAGACGAGGATTCACTAGTAGGTTGTCATCAGTTTAACGACACTAGGATAACAAAGATTATTAGCGTCACCCGTCTCCTTCATCCATACTTGGGACTGGCACTGCCTGAGTGCGACCAATGGTTGAATTAGACAGGCACCGTGTGTCTTATACAGGCTGCCAAGACAGTTGACTTGACCTTTCCTAAGGACCCTGGATATTTTTAAAAAGAAACCCTTGCAGAGAGAGAGAGAGAGAGACCGACTGTTATTCAAATCATCATAGACGGTTATAACGGCCATCGCCACATAAACTCGTGACGTCATTGGCAGCGAGATTAAGAAGCGAATTGCTTCGCAGGTGTTTGGGAGGACATTAGAAATAGACGACATCTGAGGAGAATAGAATGAATCAATGGACGACGGAAGCATTTCTTATCAGTTGAATTAATCGTTCATAATTCGGTCATCAGGTGGCAGTGAAGTAGCATTTCGGTCGATTGTTATGCACAAATGAAACAAAGAAGCAGATGTTGTGTGTGTGTGCGTGCGTGTAAGAGAGAGAGAGAGACAGAGAGAGATAGAGAGAGACAGAGAGAGACAGAGAGAGACAGAGAGAGATAGAGAGAGACAGAGAGAGACAGACAGAGACAGACAGAGACAGACAGAGACAGACAGAGAGACAGACAGAGATAGACAGACAGAGAGAGACAGAGAGAGAAAGAGAGAGAGAGAGAGAGAGAGAGAAGAGGCGGATGAATGGAGGAAGGATTGAAGGAAGTATGAATGGATAGATATATTGACAGACATACAGATAGGCTGACAGATGGACAGACAGATAGACAGATAGAGAGGGTGAGAGGAGAGCGAGTGATTAGCATTCTGGCTGAATGTCATTATATCGAATGGATGTAAAAAAGACAACTTATGGTCTGAAATAAAATTTCTTTTTTCGTTCATTCACTCATTCGTTCATTCATTTATTCATCCATCAATTCATTCATTCATTCATTCATATAGCGTCCTTCAAGTTACAGTGAAAGGGAACAATGGGAATGTGCGATGTAATGACAAAAGATGACATACAGCGGTTGACAGAAGGACAGACACACCTAGAGAGACAAAGAGACAGAGAGACAAAAAGACAGAGAGACAAAGAGACAGAGAGACAAAAAGACAGAGAGACAAAGAGACAGAGGGTGGGTGAAAACCGATGCATAATTATAATGCACTGACAAAGAATGCGACACGGAAACCAGAAAGAGACAGAAGGAGTTGTAGAGAAAGAATAACAAGCAGAGGAGAAGACAGCCTTGAAAGAGAATGAGTTAGTGAGAGAGCGACAGACAGACAGACAGACAGGGACACAGAGAGACACAGGGAGTGAGAGAGACATAGACATAGAGAGCGCGAGATGGAGAAAGAAATAGAGTGAAAGAGAGAGAGAGAGAGGGAGACAGAGAGAGAGAGAGAGAAGCGAGAGAAGAGAGAGTGAGAGAGAGAGAAGCGAGAGAAGAGAGAGTGAGAGAGAGAGAATGAAATAGAGTGTAAGAGAGAGAGAGAGGGGAGAGAGAGAGAGAGAGAGAAAGTGAGAAATAGAGAGAGGGAGAGAGATACAATGAAAGAGAGCAAGAGAGAGTGCGAGAGAGGGAGTGACAAAGAGAGAAATGATCATTGAGAGAGAGAGAGAGAGAGAGAGAGAGAGAGAGAGAGAGAGAGTGAAAGTGAGAGAGTAAGTGAGTAAATGAGTGGGTTAGAGAGAAAGAGAGGGAAAGAGAGGGAGAGAGAGAGTGGGAGGGAGACAGGGAGAGAAAGATCTTGAGACGCAGCTGATCGGTGCTGATATCTTCAGATCTTATCCACTGACACTAATTACGATTGATTGTGCGCTTTACTTCAATCCCTGCAGACTCAGAATCAACAGCTACCTTGCCATTGGTCTCAGCCTTATATTTATCTTACACTAATTCATCTATTCATCCATGCTGTAATTCTCATTTATTCATTCACATTGCACATTTATATGGAGCACCCTATAACAACTGCTACGAGGGGCATCCAACACCAGCACGATTACAATGTACAATTTTTGGTGCTGCAAGCGAGTAGTCTTTCGCAGAAATTTCAAACAATGGTACGAACCTATTCACTATACTATTGTGTTCTAGTGCCTTACGCACGAATTCTGAAATAATGTTTAATGTCGCCGGAACATGTATCTCAAATTTAATTCCTGTGTTGAAAATGACAGAACAACACACTCTTGCCATGATTATTGCAGTTTTATGCTCCCGGAGTCAGCGTAATAGCGAGTGTTTAGTGTAGGGCATTGATCATTGATTTTACGATAAGCTCTCTCTGTCTCTGTCTCTGTCTCTGTCTCTCCCTCTCTCTCTCTCTCTCTCTCTCCCTTCCTCTCTC
Organism: Bimastos eiseni; assembly: GCA_959347315.1. Lineage (NCBI taxonomy): Eukaryota > Metazoa > Annelida > Clitellata > Crassiclitellata > Lumbricidae > Bimastos > Bimastos eiseni. Next base: position 15,896,955 of record OY365817.1, on the reverse strand, counting down.
TCGCTCTCCTTCTCTCTCTCCCCTCTCTCACACACACACACGCACACACTATATATATGTCATATTATCTTCTATGTATTTTACATCATATTTCCTATATATATATATGAATACATTCGTAATACATGTATATAAAGATGTTAGCAACTACTATGTAGACATTGTTGCCAGCTTAGGCTCATAAATATGATTAAGACGCCACGCGTCTGGTTTTCGTGTCTAATGGAGTCATAGATGAATAACGATATTAATAGAATCGTCGTTAATATTGACGGACCGCATTCCCGTTGAGAGACAGAGACGATTCAGTTCTTGGGAAGTGGGTGGCGAAATGGTGAACCCATGGGAGGGTGGGGCAGAAGAAGCCGAGTGGAGCAGCGGGAGGACCCGAGCGGGCGACAAATGACGGTGGTAACGGCGAAATAAGCAGAGGATGCAAAACAGATACATTATGATATTCTGGTAATCGTACGTGACAGGAATAGGGGAGCCTCGACAGGGAACAGCTGAGTCTTAACCGGTCTTAGCCGGTCTGAACTGCTTCCATGGTTGTGTGAATAGTTCTTAGAGACGAGGGATGCGATAATGACTTCGCATCACGCTAATAACGTCCTGTGTTCTGCTGTGTGTAATCGTGAAAGCATTTGCAACGGTCACGCTGTGCATGACAGTAACGGATTAATTAAGGTCGCATCAGAAGCTCCTAGCACTGCCGTGAACTCTCCTCTGTTACTTTCTCCATTCACGCATATATGAGCGAGAGTTAATTCGAATCGAAGTGTCACGAGCACTGCTGTTAGTTTCACTGAGTATTGTTTAGTCACTGATGAGATTGAGGTCAGGTTATAGACACGAATTGAATTTTAAGTCGTTTAATTCGCTCGTTCTTTGGGAGCGTTCGATGATAAGATACCTTCGGTCTGGGATGGTAGGCTAATGTATAGTCAGTGTTCATTACATCTTTGGTCACCAGTGACGTCAACCGTATGTCACCTCGTAGGTCACCTCATGCATGCACGAATTGGTCGTGTAACTTCTGTCTGGTGAGTGCACAGGCGGTCCTAGATAATTGACTTGAGGCGCAGACGTGAAATCAATAACTGAATATTTTTATTCTAAAAAGGGAGCTACAAAACGACTTCTCGAGTTCTGTAAGGTGCTCTAGAAAGTTGCGACATTTCTTGTGATCCATTATCATCGTAGGAGAGTATCTCGCTACAAGAAATCGCTATTTCTTCTGGAGAAACGTTCAGAAGTAAGGCAGTGAGAGGCAGAGACGGACTCGGTCGTCGTCCTTGTTCTGGCGCTAGTTAAATAATAAATTACAAGACGAGCGCACCTAATCGACAAGTCAAAATGAGAATCGGAAAGGTGAATTCCGAATGCAATAACTCAGATGTACTAGACTAATGTATGTTTGTCTGTCTCTCTCTCCTTCTCTCTCTGTCCCTCTCTCTCTCTCTCTCTCTGTTAGTCTCTCTTTCTCTCTGTTAGTCTCCCCCTCTCTCTCCCCCTCTCTCTGTCTCTCTCTGCTGTTTGTCTCTCTCTCTCTCTCTTAGTTCACGTTGACCCGCCAACAGAGGCAATTTGCTAATTAATTACTCGATGGATGGCTCGCAATATCAGTTATCAGTCAGCAAACCATGTATTTAAGTATTTTGAATCAGCTTATGATGCTTTTGCCCCGTTTTGCAAGTGCATGTATGGGTCCTAAACTACGAGCACGAACGACTGACGGAGGAAATAGAACAGAACAAAGGAACTAAAGTATAATGTGTGTTAGTCTTGTATTCATCTATATCTCATCCCGTGGCTGGGTTTCCAGATTAGTTACAGCTATTAATATGTCCAACCAATGCATATATAGGCCTACATGTATGTATATTTATACATACATACACTTGACATGCATGAATACAAAAAAATATACATTTACACATGCCTATATACATGCAATCCGACTGTGTTTCTCACTGGCTGGCCCGGCGATCTGGAATGGCCTTCCAGTGGCACTGCGTCTCACACCAATAGGTCAATCTGTCAGATTACTCTCTGGACTCCAGACTCTTCTGTTTGACCGAGGCTGGGCTCGGAGCGCTTCTGAGTAGATGGCCTTGAATAATAATAACAATAATAATTCTAATAATAATAATATATACTGTCACTGATAATAATAATAATAACAATAATAATAATAACAATAATTCATTCATGCACACGTTAATAAAATTACATGTACATTCATACACACAATCATATATATATATATATATATATATATACTCATGCATACATTCATACATATACACATACATGTGTATACAATTCGTTTAATTCACAAAAAAATAACCAGCTGACAACGGCAACTAGGTTTATATGCACGTAAGCAGTGTCATGGGTCGTAATGCTGGAATAGGCATGAAGCACTCTGGGGTCAGAATACATTTTCATGCAATAGGCGACGCTAAATGTCTTTATCGTTTTTGTGTGGTCATATATATTCATGTACCATGGGTCGGAGAGAGAACATTGATCCACGTTTTCATGGTAGCAACACAATGATTAGGAATTTAGGATTTGCAGTGATGGCACTAAGCAGTCGGATATCAACGGCATCACTGCAGCGGCATCAGCAGCAGCAGCATCAATATAAAATGCTTTATTAACTGTGTTTGGTCAAATCTACTCGTAAATAAATCCAAAAGCTTATTGCGAATACAGGTCAAAGAGGAATTGGTTGGGTTTCAGCGTCCAATTATTTTACCGAATTAGCCAGTTACAGTGTAAATCGATTAACTACGTTATCCGTTAAAATGCATGATAAATAAAGCGACAGAAGCAGACACGGTACACAGCGTTCCAGGTTGTTTAGCACTCTGCTGATTCCATTTAGTAAGCCTAGCGTTCAATTCGGCGTCGCATTTGATCTGTGATGACTAGTTTAACAACCTAGGGACAAAGATACATATACATATATATATATATATACGTTCATTTATATTCTAGAGACAAAGCACACCGAAGGACAGAGGCAAAGGATGACAGACAAACAGACAAGCAGTAAGACACTACGACATACAAGAGGAGCTTAGAGGAGAGATACCTGTGGAGCAACTACCAACATGTAAATGGCCAGTCGAAGGCAGCTAGCCTGCGGAAATTAGCGACGGGCAGGCCTACGATTCATACGGTCGTCGAGCACCGAGGGAAAGAAGTAGGCCTATAAAAAAGCAATGAATGGTTAATGAAGGAAACATGAAAGAAGGAAAACTAGCAGAATGGAACCAAGTGCAGGTGAATGGATGGAAAGAAGAAGGAAGAAGTGAAATAAGGATGGAAGAACAGAATGAAAAAACATAAGTAAAGAAGGAAGAATGAGAAAGGAATAAAGGAAAGGATATAGGAAAGGCAGTAGGGAGAGAGAGGAAAAAGTATATTGAAAGAAATAAGGTGAGTTATTAAAAAAGAGGACGGGGAAAGAAGGAAAGGCAAAAAAGAAACGATTAATGAACGAAAGGGGAAGACGTAATTAAGGAAGTGAAGAAATCAGTGAAGATGGTCAAATGAATAAATATGTATGAAGGCGTTTATTTATTTAGTATTTGCGGCATGTTTGCTTCGTTCTAGCGACGAAATGGCGGTAATTATTGTTGTCGCTATTACCTCTGCTACTGATATAATTATATACCTCCACTACCGAAATACTTCCCCAGCTGTTAATTGGTTAATCGAGGAAATGGGAATCGGGGAACCTGGAAACCCCGAAAATCGGGAAACTGGGAAACTCTTTTATTTCTGCAGATAAAGTCAATACTTTTACAGATTTGGCATGGATATCGCCATGACCTAATTAGTTTTGCAAATTTCTGAGTACTAAGGAATGTGTTTCTATAGAGCGTAAATCGGGGGCCTGCACTACAGCAACCTACGAAGCGAAGGAAAACTAGCAGAATGGAACCAAGTGCAGGTGAATGGATGGAAAGAAAAAGGAAGAAGTGAAATAAGGATGGAAGAACAGAATGAAAAAACATTATAAAACAGATATATATATCTTTGTCCCTAGGTTGTTTAACTAGTCCTCACAGACCAAATGCGCGGTTAAAATTTAATAGGGAACCTGACATTTGGTCTGAAATCGAAACAGCTCAAGGCCAACCATGTGGATGTAGCAATGCAAACTGGTGATATACCGCCCGTAACAAAATAAACTAGGTACGACGACGATGTTCACGACGATTATTTTTGAAGATAGCGTTGATAATGACAATGATGATTATCATCATGTTGATAAGCCAAGTATGAAAATAGGCAAGTGATTTGTCTGTACTTCATTTTTAAAAATTGCGAATTCTGCAAGCCCGAGCGGGCCACCTAAAATCCAACCACGGGTCGCATGCGATCCGTGTGTTGGACAGCACTGCCTTACGGTCTAACACTACCTGTCAAGCTCTTAATAACTGAACATAGCAAAGTGAATCATTATCACTTTGTAATAACCTGTGTTTATCACATTATCACTTTGTAATAACGTGTTTTTTGGCTGATCGGAGGTTTTCATTCAACTTCTAGCCTTTCTCCATTTGAGCCCCTAGCAAACAGCCGAAGACCCACTCTGCAGAGATTCCCCAGAAGGGAATGTTACGAATCAGCACGCCCGCAACGTAGTAGGCCTAGGCTGTTTTATTTTTGTTTTGAATTTCTACCTCAGTGGGGACCACTGGGAAGAATGAGAAGCCGGAGGATACCGTAGCTTCTCCCCGTCATCTCAACCCCAACAACGTACCAAAACCAGAGATAGCGGATCAGGGATTACCTGATCACCAGCCTAGGCCGAGAGCCAGTAACATCGGCGTCACGCAACCGTGGTTAATGTACGCATCAGGTATTAAGCTGACAAGTAAACGCATTGATCTTAGCCAAAAGGCCGAGAATCGATAATGACGTATTATCCAGAGGTCTTTTATAGCGTGTATGGGCATCTAAAAAAAGTTTTCAATGACAAATCTTGCTATCTGCAATAACTATTTAATTCGGTCATTCACAGAAAAGTTACTTCGAAATATGAAAGTATACAATATAATGCAACTTATAAGTAAGTCAAATGTCATTATAGCATAATAAAATATAAAATAACTCTGTTTCCCATCTGAGCCTATGTAATCAAATGTTATCATGTACCGCCATCTAATGACGTCGTTGTTAACTGTCACTATACAGGGCGACCATAGCGTTATAATAATATTACAGACCTACATCTAATTTAACCAACTTCGCCGCCTAGCAAAAGAAAGTCTGGTCAACCTGGATACGGGTTTCGAACTCGGTTCCTCAACCATGCGCCCCAATGTTCTAGCCATTATCCAGGCAGGGAATAAAGTGTAAGAGGAATGATGAAGGTAAGGGCAACGATGGATGGAGAGCTAGAATATGGAAGTGGAGAGGACGGTAAAGCAGGGGAGAGGTCGGTAATGGGAAGAGTTCAGGAGTGGGTTCTGCTTCGTCTTTAATTTAACTTTTGGCTATGGATCTGTCAGGAGATTCTAGGCCTACGCCATGTATACCTTAGAGCAAATGCTCCATTCAAGCAGAAATATGGGGAGGGGATATACCGTTGTTCGAGGAATTTTAAAAATTATGGGAGTTTAAAAACGGGAAGGAATGGAAACTGGATGAAGTTGCTCCAGTGACTTCGGGGAGGAGATATCTGCGGACGCCCATGCCTCTGAACATAGCAAAAGTGGACCATTATCACTTTGCTTGGGATGCGATGCACTAGAAAAGCGAATCAGAGTCAACGGACTTGTTGCCTTCTACCATTTAATATAAGGAACAAGTACAGCGTAAAAGGATGTCTAAGGATCTACTCAACATCTTATTAAACAAGATCGCAGCCTCTGCCTCTGAACATAGCAAAAGTGAACCATTATCACTTATCATCTGATCGATTGGGGTTACCGTGAATATCGGTAATTAAGCTACTACTATCGCAAATACTACCAATGCCACTATTAATACTACTATTACAGTAATTACAAACACGTTTGTAGAGCAACAGATTTGCCTTAGCGGTTGTTACGAAAGCAAGAGTACTAGTATTAATATTGCTGTTAAAACGATAATAATGATAATTGATTATTGAATATTATCTAATAGTGATTAGCTAACTTTGTTAAGCCAATGCCACTATCTTATGGCCTAACCTCAATCGAGGGCTTTGAGTAATTGTGAGTGAATTACCTCCTCAGGACATTGGACACAAGTGGTTAGGTACATGTATAGGCCTACTTTCTAAGAGGAAATTCAAAGCGCAATACAATTTCAAGCTGCAAGGCGATTAACCAATTGACTACCCCGACATACATGTACATATCCACACAACAAAAACAACAACAGCAACAACAACAACAACAACAACAATAATAATAATAATAATAATAATAGTAATAATAATAATAATATTAATATTAATAATAATAATAATAATAATAATGATAATAAGTAATAATAATAATAGTAATAATAACCACAACAACAACAATAATAATAAATCAGACAGATGGCAGCTGTCTTTGTAATAAAAAAACAACATCAACCATGCAATTATGTTGAGGTCAATTTCTCAGACGACATGGCCAAGTTGGCGACCGCCCAAAACGGATATCAAAACACCGGAAATATATTACATCTCTTCCGCCATTGAAAGATTTAAGAATTCCTTGCAAAGGGCAAGAGATTGATAACCTCTGCAAACGTTCAAAGGTCTGCCGTCGTTTTATTTAGTTTATCCAACAGAGGCCGATAAGAATCCGCCAATAGCTAACCTTTCTCCTTTGAAACTATATAACTTGGTCAGAAACATAAATAAATCTTCAGCGGTTGACATATAGACCTACCCTGGAACAACTCAGCAGGTTCCAAAAATTGGCAGGAAGCAGTTTCAAGGGACGGTTGACTCGCAGTTTTTAAATTTGAACGGACGCCAACCAGTTTAATTGACTCTCTTGCTTTGGCTTGATAATTATTTGTAAGGTGTAATTGTGACCTTCTAAATGCAAACTAATTCAGGTTTGATGTATGTTGAATTAGCCTTCTGAATTTATTCACAAAACCAAGATACGGTTGGCTTCTAAAAGACTATGGCAGATTGAGTTTCAACAGCCTAATGAACTAAACAGATACACTGGATTAATAGGCCTACGTATAGCCACCCAGATTATAATTGTCACGCAAGGCTGCCTTACGTACAACTTGGTGGCGCGCTATTTTGTATGCCTTGCAACAGAAGGGTCGCAGGTTCGAATCCGCCCCAAATCACTGCGTAGCGACCTTGGATAAGTTGCTCACTCATAATTGTCCATGAGGAAGGCAACGGGAACCACCTAACTTACCTCATCCTTGGGTGGCATAAGAACAAATGGACCTGCCTTTACGCAGGAAACTCATCACCATCAGGCCTACGAACATGCATATATGCGATTTTCGACAAGGGAGCTTCATCGACACGCTCCATTGCTGTATGCTGCCTTCTAGGAGCTGAGCCAACAAGTCGGTGACACATTAGCACGCCTCAATAATGAGATGCACCCTGATTGCGCTATATAAATTAGCTGGTTATAAGGTCATAGCTGATGGTATATAGGGTCCCACTGTGTGCAATTTCCCAACTGACCCAATAGAGTATCCGTCCATATCATCATCATCTCGCCATCCGTGGGGATTGAATACAGACCCTCTTAGCTGATTACCTGCACTCGGCGCCATATAAATCTTCCGTTACACTACAATTTACAGTAGGATTGAGCGAATGCATGCATCCCTCTCTCGCAGCATTCCATATCTCTCTGTCTCTCTCTGTCTCTTTGTCACTGTCTCTCTCCCTCTGTCTATCTGTCTCTATGCCTCTTTGTCTGTCTCTCTGTCTCTTTTTGTCTCTCTTTTTTGTCTCTCTTGTTGTCTCTCTGTCTCTGTCTCTCTCTTCCGCCTCTCTCTCTCTCTCTCTCTCTCCGTCGGACAATATCAACAGCGGCGGACGTATGGTCGACGAATCAACCGCGAATTGCGTTTGGTGTTGACGGGACCGGATGCGGCTTCAGATACACTTCGACGGGTATACATTGCCCCACCCATCTCATACACCCCCATCCCACACGCCCCCTCATCCCACACGCCCCCACCGTAGCTCAGCAACCCAACGGCTGCTTCTGTTGTCCGAGATGTCTGTATAAACGAAGATGAAGTACAAAACTAATATCACGTGTAATCAATATCGTTCGTCCATATGCATTCCCATAATATGGCAATGCATATTATGCATGCTATATTCTGACTAATTGGCGCACAACATTTCCTCTCATTGTTCCGAGTTAAGTCTGGCTAAACCCTTTCCTTTGATGGATGCATTTTTGTGGATTGTCAAAGTTATACAAGCAGATTCTTTTGTTTGTTCCTATTCGTTTTTGGCTTTCCAATTTCGTGTCTCCGTCTCTTGATTTATGTGCACAGAATGTTAGATGTACGGCAACAAGATTCATAGAATTGCTGCCTATCAAATATTTATTGCATTCTCTTATGTGCAGAGGTTATTGCTAAGTTTTGATGCTGTACTAGGTTCAACAGGTGCGCGAAGAAACATACGACTAGTTGAAGTGTTGCCAGTGATTCTTCATTCGGGGTAATTTTATTAGAGCCACGGGTCAGGTCTCCAGTGACTCCAGTTTAATATACATATAACCTCGTAGTGTGCACACGATTACTTCTAACTTGTATAAATTACTGTCTATGTAAAATTCAATCTATCTCCCGAACTCAACCTTCAAATCGAAGCCGTATTAGGGCCTGATTCAAGTTGATCTAACTTGTTGTGAGTCTTTTTGTAGCCTATCAATCTGCGTAATAGTAATTTCCCTTATCTCTGTTTCGCCGTAGACTGAAAACATTCGCCGTAATTGTAAATCATCGTAGCAGTCACTGGCGTGAAATTCGTATCGTACTGCGTTGATCTACTTAAACGCAAATTGCATGGACGGCTGTTTTTTTTAAAGGCAGCTTGTTTTGCTCCGAGAGGAAACGCACAACGACCCCACAATTCAAATCCTGACGACGCCCATCGCACGAATTGTTTATTCAAATGCTCGTCGTAGTTTTTCGCAAAATGAAACGGAGACAGATATAGACAGACAAAGACAGAAGCAGATGCAGAGACAGAGGCAGAGGCAGAGACAGAAACAGAGGCATTTGTGGAGAATGAAACGCAGGCAGAAACGGAGACAGACACAGTGACAGAGACAGCTCTGAAAACAGATACAGCCATATATAGACACACATACAGAGTCGGAGACAGTGGCAGAGACATCACATGCAGACAGAGGCAGAGGCAGACACAGATACACAGACAAATACAAATAAATCGACGGAGACAGAGTCCGAGGCAGATATTTAGACAGAGACAGAATGACACGGAAGCATGCTCTGTGGCATTACCAACGGTTGGTTCACGTGACGCCAAACGGCGAGATATCCGAACCCTCATTTGCATAGTTGGGAAAGAACTTACCTAGATTTGTTTTCGGGATCGGGTCCCAGAGGAGCAATCTTAGCAACCCCGTGGGGACCTACGGAATTCAGCGGCTGCAGAAGAAGCCATGGTACACGAGAAGAACAGAGAGATAGACTGACAGACAGACAGACTCCGGAAGTCGGCAGTTGGAGAAGAAGTCGGTGCAGGAGAAGAACAAACAAACAGAATTCCGGAATTTGGTGGCGGGAGAAGAGGTCAGAGTAGGAGAAGAGCAGACATACAGACGGACATACAGACAGACACATACTTATGCAGATCAAACGACAGATGCATACAATGAACCAGACAAAAAAAGTGACAGACAAGTATAGAGGAAATCTAGCCATTCCTGAACTATCATAGGCAGACAAATAGACAGGCAAGACAGACAATTGAGCATCTATACCTTCAGACAAGTAGACAGGGCAAATTAAGATGAAAAGAGACAGACAGACAGAGACAGATAGAGACAGACAGAGACAGACAAGGAGTGTCATGTCCACCTCTGGCGACGTTGCTTTTGATTTATCAATTTTCGTGGTCTACGTTCGAAAACAATCCCGGAACAAAAGTGAACATGATCTATGAAGGTCAATACAGCTCTCTCTGTCTGTCTCTCTCTGTCTGTCTCTGTCTCTCTCTGTCTGTCTCTCTCTCGTCTGTCTCTGTCTCTCTCTGTCTGTCTCTCTCTCTCGTCTGTCTCTGTCTCTCTCTGTCTGTCTCTCTCTCGTCTGTCTCTGTCTGTCTCTCTGTCTCTGTCTTTGTCTCTCTCTCTGCTGTATATTTGATTACAGTGAATAGTCGCAAAAATGCATACATTTAGTATGCACCATCAGATATAATTATATTTATATATTATATAATACAGTCGCAAATTTAATAATATTGCCGATGTAACGCTGATGATAATGCAGATATAATATGTCCCACTGCAAGGAGATACGAATGAAGGCGAAAGATCTGTAGGGAGATACTGCAGACAAAGATAGACAGACATATAGACAGATAAACAGACAGCTACGAATATGAGTGTAAGAGCGAATAAAAGGAACTTAACGCAGAGACGTAGACAGATGAGACCGATGTATGGAGCAGACATGTGTTATATAGTGTACAGAATATGCTGGAAGAAAAGGATCCATCGGAGGCAGGCGGATGAACAAATGGACAAACAGGAATAAGAAGAGCGACAGAGACGGAGACATGCAGACAGATATAGACAAGGAAAGAGAGAGAGAGAGAGAGTGTGTGTGTGTGTGTATGCATGTGTGTTTGTGTGAGAGAGAGATAGAGAGAGAGAGGGGGGAGAGAGAATATTGTCGTCAGTCAGTTAAAAATCTTTTTTTTCAGATGTGTGTAGCAAAAAATGGCTAGCGTGTTATAATATTATTTGCGGCAGAAAGCAAGCCTCGTCGATGTGACTTTTGTCGCAACAAAATTATCTCTGCTTAAACCCTATAGTGTGCTTCTGTATACATCTACCAGAATAACGGTTTCACACAAGTACACAGAAGGACAGAGGCGAACAGAACGGACAAAGAGTTTTACAGACAGTCAGACGCGAACATAGAGATCCACAGAAACATGCTGGCATACGAAAGCAGACATGCAGACGGAGACAGTGAGTCAGATAAAGAGATGATTAGGTTCTCAGTTGCCAAGTCGGACAAGGAGAAAAGCTCTTTCCGTTTCCGCTAAGTCTGATTATATAGCGTGGCTATCCGTGGTCCCCTTCAAAAGCGCTTTCAGCCGCTTCCGAAAAAGACAAAACGGGTTTTACGCGTTCAATAATATTATGCGCTTTACGTTCAGCGCCCGTGTTGAGTGACAGAGTCTCCCCTAAATGTCTCCCCTAAAAGTCTCCCCTAAAAGTCTCTTCTAAAAGTCTCCCCTAAACGTCTCCCCTAAGAGTCTCCCCCGGAGACTCTATTTTGTTACAGATTCTCTCCGCCTCAAAGCGGGTCTGTTTCAGAATAAATTCGCCTCACCTCCCCGGAGAGTATGTTCTGAAACACAGTCTTTGAACATGGAATATTTCATCCCACGTTGAAATGAACTTTCCTCTGGTGAATCCAACTCGAGATAACAAGGTACTTGATCATAAACTGACAGAAAGGCAAATGATTTTATCTTTCTTGAAATCTATCTTTAAGAATGTCGAAGATCGAAATTTATGAGAGTCAAGTACTGACGTCTGCATTTGTTTCAGGTGTTCACATTGATCTCTTGTCTGGCGTCCTGTCCTTGAAACTGATGACTTTGAAACTACGCTATTGCCTGGTTTTCAAGACATCGCGACGGATGTGTTCGCATTGCTTCGACTTCGTACAAAGCAGACAATGCCTCTGCACTAAGAGCCCACTGGAAAGAAAATGCTGCAGCTAAAGCTACACACAGTCAGACATATTTGGTTGACGTTAGGAGTGGACGATACTGACTCTTTGATTGCCATTTGCAATATGCGAGGCGTAGAGTCAACATCACACGTGGCAAGAAATCTCATGGTTCAAGGGGTCATACAACACTTCACTGGTGCTACATGCCGTTGCTACCCAGTGATATCTATCATGAACGATTTGAGTTTGAAACATCATACATCTGACGCCAATTGTATTAAACGACATATCAGTGGTATGTTTAATCCTCCAAGAATCAGACTGAATCTAGTTAGCACGATGAATACAGCATCAATTATTGAATGGGGTATAGATTACTAGAAACAGAATCTTTAGAAACTAGTTCTAACTGACACAGTTAAATTTCTACTTGTCGCCAGAGCCATTTTTCATATTATTATTTACCAATGTGTGTAATCTTTCCACTGCGTTTCAAGAGACAAAAGAGCGCCCGACCTCCCAGCAGAGTTGTAAAAAAGGGCTACATTTCCTGCTAAAACACATTATTTCATAATTTTATCATCTCATTTCATATTTGTTTCACTATCAGTTCTGCTAATGAACAAAAAAGTAATTTATTTTAAAAAATGCGCATATCAAATCCTATTTTTCATCATATGGAAAAGCATCCTACGGATAAGCAACCGAAGGCAAAGGGAACTTGCTCCGATATAGTCTCCGGGGAGACATTATTTCAGCCAGAGGAAGAATCTATTTCGGGGGATACTTTATCAGGAAACCGAGGTTTTGGTATTTTTTGGAAGCCATATGCAAACTGTAATCTGTCGGCCTGTGACAATCACGAATCACGAAAAAAATGCCTGTAGAAGTGCAACGTGGTGCATTCATAAACAACGCCTTTTGCGTCCTGATTGACTAGACGAAAATAGAATAACAATTTTTGCAACTAATAATTATTCAACGCTGTTTTTAATCAGTTCAGTCACAGAGTTTTTAAGATTCGTTGCAACACAAGTCAAAACAGATACATCTAAGTTTTGTTGACATTGAAGAAAATTGTCGCAATGGACAAATTCATTACTGACAATAATTGTGTAGCTTATGAAAACCAGAATGACTCACATAAATCTGCCGGCTGTATTCTCGATAGTATGTAACAATTATCATTCATAATAAGAACTCATTATACAAATAATAGAAGGCGTTGCTAGATATGATATCTGACTTTCGCCTCTCGCGGGTGAATTTCAAATCTGACTATTAAAAGGCAGCACATTGTTTGAATTGTTTGCGTCAAGAGAAGCAGGTATATTCGACAAAAGAGAGACAGAGAAGGAGCATGAGGACGATTGATCACCGGACGATTGGCCACCGATTTATATACTTTGAGGAACTGCGATGGGCCTTAACGTTTGGTGATTTTCACCTTTTATAACGGTAAATATATGACATTTCTCTTTCTACCTTATTAATTAATAATTATAATAATAATAATGATACGTATTATTATTAATTAGTGATCAATGTGTACATTAGAAATCTTTTTAAGAATTGACAGCAACAGTGATCAATCGTCCTAGAACCCAGAGAACAACATTCCTTCTCTACAGACAAAAGGACATACATTATCTGTCTTTTTGTATATAATTATCTGCCATTTTTGTGTGTATTTTTGTCTATATGTTTTGCACTCACGTCTGTCTTTCTCCTCTCGCCCTCTTTTCTTACCCAGGAGAGTTCTTCAGTTGTCATATCTTTATTTCTTGCTTTCTGATTCTTTTCCCAGTTCAGCCTTTTCTGTCTTCACACACAAATAATATTGAAACGTGCATACAACGAAATACAATGGACCAATACAAAGAAACACAACCACGACTACAGAGGGTAGAGATAGACAGGGCATGTGACCGCAAGAAGTCAAGCGTTATTTCTAAAGTAGGAAAGAAACTAAGGACAAACACGTACACAGAGACAGACAATAACACATCCTAAAAGACATACGTTCAGACCGAAGACTCTGCTGCGTGAGACCTTTCTAGAAAAACGCTTATAATCCAGTTAACGCTTCGTCTCTGTGTTAATGTATCTTCACGCGCGGTTGTGCCTCTGCATGCATCTCTCTCTGTGTGTGGTGGCTGTGTACCTTTGTGCATGCCTGTGTCTACCCATGCGTAGGTGTGGTTCTAATCCACGTATATTGAGACCTGCTGCTGGCTCGTTTCGTAATTACGGTCGACTGCAGCAGTGTGCCAACGCCGAAGAAGAGACAGAAAAAGTCTTCCTTTCATCTTCGTAGGACAGAACAGAACATGGGATAAGAAGAGAAGCTATTGTGAAAAGAACAAACACGCTCACAGACACACACACAGACACACGGACACACATAGAGACACACATAGACAAACATGCATAGACACACACACTGGCAAACAGACACACAGACACACACGCAGACAGACACACACGCAGACAGACACACACGCAGACAGACACACACGCAGACAGAGGCGGCGATCTCGTTTAACCAGTGGGGGACACCCAATGAAATGATTAGGAAGTGTGGGGGCGGGTGACGAACGTATGACGTGTTCCCTCTATGTAAAAGATGAGGGGGACTTGCCCCCGTCGACCTCCCGGGATCTCTGCCTCTGCACGCAGACATACATAACCGTGATCATTATACTTTTCATTATGAAACCTAAAGTTCATCGGTCGACTGATTAATGTTTCATTATGTTTCATGATGAAGTAAAAAGTACTTTGGTCCATTCAATGGTGTTTCATTATATTTCACCATGGAATAAAACGTATATATCAGTCCAATGTTTCATCATATAATCATGTATTCCGGGGAAAATAATAATTATGTTCATGAAGTAATAAATTAATTAATTAAGTAATTATTATAATAATTATTATTATCATCATAATGGTTTTACGATTCTTCTTCTTAGTCTTCTTCTAATTATTAATATCATTATTAATATAATTATTACTGCTATTATTATTTTTATTATTATTATATTATTATTATTATTATTATTATTATTATTATTATTATTATTATTATCATATTTTTCTGTGAACCAACGGGCATGGATACAGACTCATTAGTCCGTTATTAAATATGTTAGAGTCAATCAGTTTCTGGTCTCACTATTGTTCCATTCAGAGCCTGAGGTGCCCAGAACTAACACAGAGTTTGCCACTTGGAGTGCGACAGACAGACGCTGAATGAGGTGACTGGTCTGTTGTTGCTGTGATTTTGCTACCTAGTTCACTGATGAATCCCAATAACTCTGTGTACCAGCTTCCTGCAGTTTCGGTTACAACGGGGATAAAGTTACATTGTTACTATTATTATTATTATTATTATTATTATTATTATTATTATTATTATTATTATTATAAATGTTTCACATTATGCTGTTATCGCCCATGATGAGCTAAGTGAGTGTTGGCAATGTCCCGAAGAGGCAGGCTGCGTTCCCACGCTGAAGAACAACTGAGATACGTTGGAACAGAAATGACGTCTCCATTGGATCGTGGGTTGCAGCACTCGTTCGACTACCCAACTCTGAAATGAACTGCAGTCCTTCACTGCTCCAAGCGCCGCCGGATTCCAAGGAGAGGGCTACGAAGTCGTGGGTGTTGGTTATGGTGGAATACTTGGCCCTCTTCGTCTTAGCTGCGCGTTCGGCTGCTTCGCCAGCTCTGATAGATGTGTCGACAAGATGTGACTTGGCGTAGGTGTCGGGCACTGTCACATCCCATGCCAGACATCGACCACGTGTCCAAGGAATGAGCGTGACGCCGTCCGGTCGCTTTCCATCTTCTCTTACCAAGCCGAGAGGTTCCTTTTGCGCTGGAATCTTCGCCCTGCCAAGAGCTCTCCAGATGACATCGTTCAACATGCTATGTCGTTGATGTTTTCCGCTGCCTCTTCTACAAATTAGTCCATGGAGCCCTTTTGCGTCGACGCTCTCTTAACATTGGTGACACAAATGTGGCTCGCAGAGCGTAGTTCCTAGCCTCAACCCGGCTGCCATTCGTACATCCTCGTTTGAGAGGCGCAGGCCTAGGGCAGTCACAGGGGGCGCTAGCATCCAGTCTCCAGAATGAGGCGCTCGTGAGGCCAGCAGGCGAGCACGGTCACACGGATTGTTATTGGACTCCAGCAGACCTTTCCATGCCTTGTCTGTGAATCAGAGGTCCCATTCTTTCTGGCGATGATGGTGGTTCTGCATCTGTCAGGGTCTTCCAAGCATTGAGTGCTGAACTCGCAAGTTCATATGGTTCCTCAGCAGACTCTGTTGGTAGGATGCATGCCTGGAGTTCGCTTGTACTAGCAGCAGAAGCCAGGCAGGCAGAAAATGCCAGCGTAGATGCACAACGAACTCCCAGACCACCATCTCTCACCGGCAAAGAAGCCTGGAGCCAACGGTCATTGTCAAGGTCCACATTTAAAATGGTTGACAGTCCTTCTCTCAGCAGTTGATCAAACCGAGCCAAGCCCGGGCAATCAGCGCAGACTGCTGTGCGCAGACTGTAAAAGAGCTTCGGTACACTTAGACTGTTTCTCAGCAGAACCAGAGCGTCATGTGTATAAAGCAAGGATAATCTTCCGATTGCCCTCTCGAGGTCTTTAGCCTGTGAATTAACGACCATGTTCACAGCTGGACCTGGAATCAGAGGTGCACCCAACAAGGTCATGTCCTCGAGGGCTATGCTCGTGAACTCTTGAAACGCAGATTCATTGATCGGCATCTGGGTGTTGTGACACGCGATTTCGCATTTGCTGCGGTTCAACAGCAATCCCAGATTCTTTGATTCCGGCTCGATCAATTGAACGTCGTCGGCCACTGTTTCCTTGTTACCTCCCAATGTCAGGTCATCTAGATATCCAATACGCAGATCCGATCGAAGCTTCATCAGAATCGGTTGCAGCACAAGACAGAATTCCAGAGGTCCCAAAGGATCGCCTTGCCGCGTTCCTTCTTCGGATCGAATTATGTTTGAACCATAGCGCAACAGTGGACGGTTTGAATAGGCAGCGTGAGCAAAGTGGTAGAGCTCTGGGATCGCTCTAGCAACTGCCTCTAGAAGACAATCTCTGCGCAGAGTGCTAAAGGCATTGGCGAAGTCGAGCTTCACTAGGACGCTGTTTTCAGGCATTGTGGTTATCCAACGACGTGTCGCGTGGACAGCTGCCACAGCGCCTCCTGGAATGCCTACTCCAAGCTGAATGGGGGCGAGCAGTTGAGACAGCCTTGTTACCGTGAATTAGCGCACTTTGCCGACGCCATGTGTAGCCCACGGCGATCGGTCTTATGCCTCCGTCCTTCTTGCTCAGGGCTAAAAGGTTTGCCCCATAGATGACCTCATTCACCTCTTCGGATAGACCTCCCTTTAGGAGCAGATTGACAAGGTCAGATAGATGTTGCCCGATGTTGTCATCTACTTCATAGGCCATCAGATCCTTTAAGTGTTGTGGAGTTATGCCATCTGGACCACCAGCCGAACCCGCAGGGAAAGAGGAGATTGCCCTAGCGACATCTTCTTTAGAAACTTGAAGCGGGATGAAGCGATCGGAACTGTCTGGATCACACGGTGTTCCCCTGTCCACTGGCGCAGGCGGGTGCTTTTTCTTAAGCGCGGCTAGAGTTTCCGGTGTGTCCAGCGCCGGCTTATCCTTGCTGCAGATGAGACGGATAGCTGCTTTGAAATTGCCTTCCTCCAGCTTGCTTGCAGCTGTTGAGCCTAAATACCTGGCGTGGTCGCATTTAGCGGACTTAAGCCTACGACTTGACATCGATGGAAATTCATCGTTAGTCGTCTGGTCTGGCCCCTGCAGTCCCCATTCAGTAATGCGGGACAAAATCATCTTGGTCATGTTGTGCTTTCGTCCACCTCTTCTTGGCTTCACCAGTACAATTCCACCGAAGGCCAGCAAATGGAACCATTTTGCAACGCAATTTGGTTCTCTTACAATTGCTTGGATTATATCGGCCAGGAGAGCAGCACAAGATGGCCTTACTGCTTTTGGGATTATCTTAATGAGAAGAGCGGGTGAAACAGGATGTGAGAGGTGAGAAGCGATCTGCCCAACGTCCGTTGACAGAACCCGTGAGAAAGAGATCTGCACGCTAGTGGTGGAAGACGACTGGCTTGTGGTATTATGCTTTAAAAGGCCGTCCGCCGGTGGCTGGTCAGAACCTGGACAGGGGGCGGTTCGAGGGCCGTGCCGGTGCATCGTGCCATCTGAGGCATGGGTTTTGAAGGACAACCAACACACCCCGCAAACCCCTGGCCCGTACAAGGTTTTTGACTCATCTGAGTTTCAATTCGGTTTGTTTTCAAATGCGCCGCCATTTACACAGTAATCGTTGCCATTGGCAACGTTGACGTCGCTGGCCTTAAAGCATGGCAAGCGGCCATCAATTAAAATGCACGGCTACATATAAGTTGAAACGAAAGTTTGACAAAATAATCGTGTTGTGGTCTTGGCGAATAAGATGTGGTGAATATAATCAATCGGGTCACGAGTTGTTAATCCATTAGACGATGCTAAAAACCAACTCTGACGATTATTATTGTTATTATTATTATTATTATTATTATTATTACTATTATTATTATTACTTTATTATTATTATTTTTATTAATATTATTATTATTATTATTATTATTTTGCCCTGATATACTTCATTCCCCCAAGGACTTAGAGATTACTAATAAATATTATGTTAAAACCGTTGTCCGGATGGTCAGGCCTCGTCTTCTGGGGGTATTATTATTATAATACCCACAATATTATTATTATTATTATCATTATTGTTAGATGAATTTCTGCAAGAAGCCAACAATTAATTTGCAGACTGATGAGATGACTGTTTTCAACATCGTATGAAGCCGACGCTCGTTCCTGTACCACTCGACTTCCGGATTGTTCCACTCTCCGACAAGAACTACACTGATTCTCTCGATACAGTCAGTCTGCCTGGAGTTAAGAGTCTCAACAGTCCCGTAATTGCAAGTAGAGACCCGTGAACTGACGGCTGAACTCTAACTGTTCGGCAATTAGATATATTTCACTTAGTTAGAATCAATCCAACCGAGAGCTTCATTGACTGTGAACCCATTGACCTCGGTTGAATTAATTTAAAGCCTCGTTTTCATATAATGGCGGACTTGTGTCATGCGGAGTCCTAGCCGCATAAGCTCTTGAGATGGATAAACAGGCGGCATAAGTGAGAGCCATTGCTACTTCATAAGCCATGATGGCATCTGCTAACAACGGTCGATGGAGACAACAAGTGAAGAGCCAGTCGTCTGGGTGTGTCACATCTGTTCGCGAAAGCCTTTCCGCTGCTTCTTATACGTGCATTGGACATCTGCGCTCTCTTTGAATGCTTATATGCATCAAGGCGAATCTAGCAGACATTTGTCAATGTGAAGAAAGGTTGCGAGCACTCGAATCAAATTGGATTTTGCCACAGGTCATGTTCTGAGCGAAGATCGACTGTCACGATGATTGCAACAAAAGGCTTCATTATTAATACGTCTTTCAAGGAACTGCTCGCTAGAAACGATATCTGAGCGAGCATGATGCGCAATATTTGAAAGAACTGAAGAACCATTGGATCGTTATTCCAATGGCTTTAACTTGACAGAATTTACTGCAACGGTCATGTAATTGTAAGAACGTGGTCTTGGGAGGGGAAGAGCCGCCATTTGGATTTTGGAAGATTGACGCAAGCATGTCAAAGCCATCTACCTGCTCCGAGGATTCTCAGTCTGGGCCAAACTGTCCAACCTCGGAACGTTATCTGCTACGACAGGATCTTGCCACGTTCAATTGTTCATTGGTCAATAACAGGAACTGGAAAATAATAATAATACGGACAGTTGTAGTGCAGAGAGCAACGTATATATAAGGAACTTTTACCGAATTATTCTGAATGATCCCTTCCCAGATTCAATGTTTCCATTTGCTTTTAGCTCTTTGCTAATTACAGTCCTTGTGTCCTGCGTTATTGTCGTTTTTTTCTTGCGTTCGCTGCGGATGAAACTGATGAGATTATGTCTGTCGAAATATCCTGTCTTCATTTCATGCCAAAGAAAGAGCTGATGGATTCTATGGGATGCCAAAAAAGATGCTGGTGCCATTTATTTTCCTGCTCATCCGAACTGCGGATGCCACTTACACCGGTGATGCCATTAATTCACCTGGCTCGGCATGTTTCAGCGGCAGGCGTTCGGGCATGGATGCTTAGCGCTGTCACGAGCGTCGCATCTGCAACAGGAGACTGAGCCGATGGTGACACCGCAGAGGCCAACCCAGTGGCACCTCTGATTAAATATTCACGCTACGACGCCAGGCGACCGAAGAGGTAGAACGACGTGAAATAAGAGATGGACGATATGACGCAAGGATGACGTAATTGGACTGTACGCGTCATATATTGATGAGATGACGTATAATATTGATCAATTGACGTGACGATGTAAGTTTATGCTTTTAAGTCGATCAAATTGATCCTCTGTCATTGGAAGTCGTTTCGAATGGCCCTCTTTACCTCCATCTGCGGCTTCTTTTGTGTGGTCGACATTAACGGCTTGCCTTACGTCCATATAATGTTTCGTGCATGGCTATAGACGATTGAACACGACGCCGCATATATTATGAAATGAATCCAGTGGAACGTTAAGCAACAATGTTAGCTGCCTTAGTAGGAGCCACTGCTCATGAACACATCATTTCCATCCACACATTAACCAAATAACAGTCAATGTGAACATCAATGCAGTCACAGGACGGACATTCATGAGTCTCTTCACGAGTTGGTCCGTACTTTAAAACGCGAAGGGCCTCTATGTTAATCATTATTATTACATAATAAGACGAAGGTGTGTGTACGCAAGTATAAGCTTACACATCACATGTGTACGGAATTGCAGGCGCCAGATATCGTCCCGAGTCTCGTTTTCTTCTCGCTGTCATCTCTGAGTATTGGCGGAAGTCGAACGGCAGCGATTAACGACGGGAAACGGAAATTAAACGTCTCCCGAATTTAGGAGAATACGGCCGACTGACAGACAAATATTGGCGCGATAGAACGATATTATCGGTCAGGGACAGACAGACAGATAGACAAACGGACAGAGACAAAGCGGGGAATGGAGGGAGAGACAGTGAGACAGAGGACAGAAAGACCACATTCAGACCCATAGCTCATCCAGACGGACGATCAGACGGACGTATGAACGGAAAGACAGACACCAAGACTCTTGTGGACGACGTCATATCGACGAACGTTGGTTACGGGTTTTTGTGCCCGAATATCGTCGTCTCTTTGACTTCCATTAAAGTCCACCTCGCAATCTTTGTCATGGTCATCTGAATTCTGAAGATCAACAGGTGACTACTATATGCCTGTTGCTACAGTTTAACTTTGATGTTGCTTTTGATGCGCCAGTTGTATAACATACGCATGTCGTAACGCAACCAAAAGATGTTTTATTGAGTAACCAGTTAGAACCTTGCTTTAGCTTTAGTTTCGTAGAGCCTAAGTGATCATTTCTACCTGGTGCAAAAAGACTAATAATGATGACGACGATGATGATGATAGTAATAATAATAATAATAATATTATTATTATTATTATCATTATTATTATTATTATATTAATAATTATTATATTATTATTATTGTTAATAAGGATCACATGTGACATAATAATAATAATAATAATAATAATAATAAAAAGAAAAATAACTATAAGAAATTGATTCTAGGCCTACTTCAAAGGCTCCTGTTTGGAAGGCTGACAAATTTTGATCTGATATAAATTACACCTGAATGACAAAAAATGCGGCTATTTAGATTCATTTCTGCCAAATCAAATACTACGCTCAGTGTATATACTGCTATTCACTCAACTGAACGATGCTACATCTCGCTACAAAACATCATAATGCACAACATTAAACTATTCCGATGCCATTATTATTATTATGAAACGGACGATTTCTAGAGCACCGTAATGCAACCATGCGGCTACAAGGGCCATACGTGTTCCCTCGATCGGTCATAAATCATACAGACTATCGCACGGTCACATAATGGATAACTTCAAACTCACCTGTGAAATATCCCAGAATGCAATATTTAACACAATAATGCGCTACATAAATAGTCCTATTATCGTCCATTATGACGTCAGCTGTGGGTGACTCACGGGAACGGTTCTCCTCTCTCGGAAAGTCCATTCGGTCGTTCTGGAATGAAGTCCTGGTACTTGAGCTTCCACGCGTTCCTCAGGGAGTGCGTCGACGTCATTCGCCCAAGAGGGGCTCGTCCGTCGCCCACGTCCTCCCTGGCCCTGGCTTCGGACACGGAGGGCAGTCCCCCACCTGTGTAGGCCTCCTCGCGGCTTGGCCGACGACTCGACGCGCCACTCCTGGCTGGAACGACGTCGAGGGCGGACCTAGGCGAAAGCGACGACTCGTCGAACATCATCAGTCACTCGCGACGATGACGACGACGAAGACTACGGCACCATCTGTACTGGCTTCCACGCACCAACTGAAAACATTCAATTCCTATCCGGTGTATTAGTCTGAGGCCCTTTAAACCTAACAGCAAATACACGATTGACCAGAGATCCTAGACAGAGTCGTTAGAGCACGCACGCACGACTAATCCACCTTCAAGGTCCCGCTATGCAAACAGATGCGATGGAAGTACAGATGACCATCGACGTACATGTAGGAGATGACTGCTGCATCTCATTCTGCTTCAGCAACCCGGGCTAGGGTCGCTCCCTCTCGCGGCGACTTTTTCTCGCCTCTGTGGTTCCAGTTATCGCCGACAGGAGCGCCGGGCGCGTGTTGCAGAGAACGGTGTCGGCTCTTCATTAATTATTTCGCAGTGCCATCCTGCATTGCGCTCGGCGTCGATAGAGATGCGTAGATGCCTGCTGCAGCCGCTGAACCCGACCGGGCGTTCGAGACATGATGACTAACAGTCGGTGACACGACGCCCAGCCAGTGACACGCGTCACGACTGTGTCATGACGCCGACGCCCACTCACCGGCCACGACATACTGCGCCCAATGCGTCCTTATGAAGTGTCTTTCATACTTCGCTGTACAGTCAATGCACGCAGGCAACAAGGCGGAAGAAACGATGCAATGCAAAGACAAGTATAATTTCAATTTCATCCTAACCATAATAACCCTAAGCACAGTTTTTTTTATTGTTTCACCATCATTATACGAACGTAGGTAACAAATTCTCTGTGTGCAATGTATATATGCATAATTCATCTGGTCGAGTAAGCATCATATTGTGTTTCATAAGCACTGCATTGGCTGCATGTGGCCAAAGGGATCTCATAGCGAATTGCGGCTTTTGTCTCTATCGTTTCACTCTTTGCTATGGTCCATCTTACCCAAGGAATCGAGATGATATTGGTCTTTGCGTCTTACCTACATGTATACGCGATCTCTGCAGCTGTCCATGCAATGTCCGACGTTGCAGCGAGTCGGGTGCTTCGCTCCGCGACGGGGTCGAGATCTTAGTTGCTTGATCTCACCCGGCTTCTAGGCAACGCCAAGCTTTCTCGGTGGTTGACCGATCCACCTGGAAACACTTCCGGTTGGAGCCGTGTTCACTACCTATGACTAATCCAACTGGGTTTTATAATCGCTTAAGTCTTTTCATATATAGGCACTCTTGAGCAGGTTCCTAGGAGGGACGCTATTTGAATCCTACGACTAAATAAATGAAAGCAACATGGAAACTTTATCCATAAGTTAGGTCAGTCAGTTTTTGACTGATTGGAGTCATTCAACGTAGACGCCTATTTCGTCTCTCAACATTCAGCAGACTAGACTATTTTAAACCTACGATATATATATATATATATATATATATATATATATATATATATATATAATATATACATATACTGCCTGCACCCTTATTGAGATACCTATGGACGATGACTGACAATTTCGCCGCTTGGACAGCATACTCCAATAACATTCAAGTACTTCTCAATAGACTGATTCTCGCGACCTCGCTTTGTCGGCACTGTGTAAGTGTTGAGTTTACCACTACGATATCTGTTGAATATTTTATCCCGCTGATCTGTTAACAGATAATTCATTCATAGATGCAAAATTATGCTTTACAGCCTGACAGCAGAGTGATGGATAAGAATTATGCACTCAGGCGCCGAACTGAGGAACCGAGGGTGATATCCATATCCGCGTAAGGCTGACTAGTCCTTCTTTCTGTAGGCGACGCCGCTGGTTAAATCAAATTTATAACGTAGTGGGAGCCTCGCATGGCTGCCTACATTGAAATTCGACTCCAGAAATAACTTGTCATCATTCGTTCATGCTGTATTTGCAATGATACTGCGTCAGTTTAAAGAATAAACTAAAATTCCTCTTCTTATTATTATCACTAACCGAATCTTTGGCAACGCGGTTTGCATAAAATACAATACAATGCAACTGAAATTTTTATATTGATATTCTTAAAATCAGTTCAGAAGTGCACACAGGCATCGACAGTACAGTTGCAGAGCAATTGTGTTGTCGAGGACTTGCTCAAGGTCCCTACACAGTGACTCCTCGGACGAGAATCGAACCCGCTCACTCAGCGTACAGTGAGCGTTGTGGGTCGACCGCTCTAACCAATTGGCCATGGTGCCACAATGCATCACCCCTCGATGCGTTTGTCCATTAAAAAAAACACAGACTAATCATAGCACTAGAGTCGTGCCATTTGGGCTAATTGAGTCGTCGCTGTGGACATCTGGCGGGCGACAGCGCAAAAAAGCCAATTTGCGCCACAAACTCTTTGCGTGTGTTTTCAGGTTCTGTGGAGCCAACGAAATGACAGCGAACGAATTGTCAAGCGAATAAACGAGACAAGATCAGTTTAAGTATAATGGGAGGATGGAAAGAACACACGACTACTAGTCCGACCTCATGAGAGCTTTCACATCGGATGGCAATCGATTCACTTATTTATCACAATTTCTTCCTTTCTCCTACAATGAATGCGAGATCCATCTTTCTAAAAATCTGAGAAAGCTCTTTAAAGTGTGAGGTTCGCATACTCCGTAAGACCTCACGACAACGCCTCTATAATAGATAACAACGCCTCTACAGTAGATAACGCCTCCTTTACTGCATCTGGGTTGTGCCAGTCCCAAGCCTAAGTAGAAGAGGAAGGCGACGCTAGCCATCCTCGTTATGACACTCAGACACTGCGTCCGTCGTTAAACATTAAAAGATTTTCGCGCTATATTCCCTGCCTGTGGAATAACACGATCATGCGGTCGTGGGCGTCGGGAGTAGAAGGTCGTCTTTAATATTCAGTAGGGCTTTGATGCCACCGAACTACTTCTACGGTCGAGTCAACGGGTTCTGATATATATACCCCATCCCATGAGCCTATGCATCGGGTGTCGCTGGACGAG
Source organism: Bimastos eiseni (assembly GCA_959347315.1). Classification (NCBI taxonomy): domain Eukaryota; kingdom Metazoa; phylum Annelida; class Clitellata; order Crassiclitellata; family Lumbricidae; genus Bimastos; species Bimastos eiseni. The sequence goes on along the minus strand of OY365817.1, from coordinate 15,871,540 downwards.
AGGCACTGCCCCAGCCCATAGAGGATGCATTTGAATTTCAGACGTCGGTGTGCTTTATTAAGGTTTAAATTTATTAATATAGTTCCGACGGATCTCTTGTCGTGGCCTTAGTGACGCCAAGCCATGTACCCCGCGCACCTCTTTTCTAGTGTCTCATGCATTGAGTTATGGACAGCAATGGATGGAACATTGTTACCGTCGCAATAGCTGGGAAAACTTCTGCTGGACGGACGGACGGCATGACGAAAGAGCTTTTCAGAGACAGATTATGCCATCCAGTGAGGGTGGAGGCTACAGCCTAAAAGGAGAGCGAGGTTGACAGGCGGAAATGTAAAAATCTAAATCGGGGCATATTTGTGGGCACTATATATGAGCTTCCGTGGTTTAAGCGAAATTTTTTATAGATTATGCGAAAAATCGCACAATCGCAGAGTCGCATGAACCACGGGGGGGGGGGCCCTAACTATATGTAAACAAACACAGATTGCAGACATAATTGCCATCTTGTTGTCGTCGATCTTCTGTTCTGTGTACAAAACAGTCTTTATTACGCGCCTTTATTGTTGGCGCTACAATAACTGCCGAACGTTGAGCGGGAGTTGATTTGCTGCGCTGGGCTTTTCTGCCATTTGCCTCTGTCTCCTTAAAAGGATCTGGCCAATGGTATTTGACTCGGTTTATCTATATTCATAGGGCTACGCGGCAGATTCAACGTTAGAGGCCTCCTCCCTCCGAAAATTCTGTCTTCTTGAAGAGATGCTACGCTGATTGGGCGCCATAGAGATCTCCGCCAGTTGGCTTATCCTACTATAATACAGTAATATCACCGCTGAAATTCAACTCTTTTCCGCTTGCAATCCCCTCTTCTACTGTCCAATTACGACTGACTATTACAGCTATCCCATGATTCCTATCCAATTTCTGCTCCTGTGTCACCATACAACAGCTATCGCTACATCAACTTTGAGCTCCCCGGATTTTATCTGGCATCTGAACGAAAAGAAAAACTTGGCATTGCGGACTTGATTTGGTATGGCGCTGGTGTTTAAGCCGGTCACCCTGACGTGGCTTTTGTGGGCTCTGATAAACTTTAGAATATTTACATCACATTACATTGCATTGCATTACATTACACTACAAAAAATTATATAACATTATTGGCCTATTACACTAAGTGCGTCTATGACTACACGAATGGCAATAAGAATCACAATATGCTCCTATTAGAAAACAAAAAACCTGCGCGCGTGGATAGCTGACGCCTTGCGCCTAGCTTTGAAGCAGCGCTTTAGAAATTTAATGTTTATGTCGACGATTATTATCCGCCAGAATCACAAATCCGTTGATTTGAGAGCCGTTGTTGAATTAGCGACGTCGAATGAACAATCATCAATGTCCAAATATCTCAATGCGACGATAGGTGTTAGCCATTGAAAGGTCCGCACGTGGCGGTTCCCAAAGGCAGCTATAATCCTCTAAGACAATATTCTGTATCTTTAATTGCCACTATTATCCATCAACACGAAGATCACAAAAGTAATCTCAGAAGTATAAGATTGATATAGGACATTTCATTGCAATGGACGGGCAGAAAATAAGGCGCTATATAAATAGTCTATTCGCACTTGAATGATGAGCCACGCGCTCTTTGATCGATCACAAATCAATCTGACCTGATGTGAGCGTCGACATACGAGCAGAAGTTTTGAATTTCACGACTCATTTACACGTTACCGATAAAATAAAGCATTTATTTACTCACTAATTTATCGGTCACATGAGTTTCACTTGGGATTCTAACGACGTAAATATACAATGCGAAATTTCCGGCGCTTACAAAGATTGAAGAGAAAGTGAAAGCAGAGAAGAGGAGGTCACTTCCTTAATTTTATTGTTCTGACTTGTATGGTCATCGGTGTAAAAACATAAAGCGCTAATCGCTGGTGAGTTATGATTCTATGTCCGTTTTCACGTAATTTATATGAAAAGGAATAATTTTGAATGTAACATTTGTAAGGTAAACATGACGAGTGGTTACTTTCGGCACCGCCGACGGACGAACTCGTTGTTCCGTTGTCCTATTGTTCATTAATGAAACAACATATATATCCTAATTATGGTAAATCCAAGTATGTCGACCAGTCTTTGCAAACAAGTGGCTGGAATTAGATCACTGTAACCACTGTGAAGGACTAGGTTAGGGCTGATTGCATAAGTCTGTATGTATATTAGGCCAATGCATATGCATGACAGCATGTGTGATTGTAGGCCTCTGTATGTACAGTATATTCATATACGAATGTTGTATGCTGTTGTATGCTTTTGCATACATATATTATATATATATATATTGGTGTGTATGCAGTTAAGTAAATAGATATGTTTGTTGGTATGTGTGCATGTTTGTGCTGCATGTATATTTGTATGCGTAAATGCATGCGTGCATGTAGCCTACTTGTTAATAAGTAAGTACATATAAAAGAGTATATAGGCCTACGCATGTCTTTCTATTATGTCATTTGTCTCACTACGTCTTTCTATCTGTTTGTCCGAATACATGTATATGCCTATACCTGTGCGCCAGTATGTTTATGAGAATAGGCTCATAGTACGCAATGGCTTAGATCTAAGTGGCTTTAATTTCAACGCTAAATAGTGAACTAAGTCCAGTATGTAACTAATAGGCCTCACGATCGCCTTGACTACCTACCTTAACGTAGGCCTAGGCTATATCTGCACAGAGATTATTTCTCGAATCATTTAAGCAGAAAACACCTGTAGGCTCTTGTGACTATTTTTATAGTCGAAGACATCAGTTGCCCATTGACCTGTTGTCCCATTCTTCACACCTATCGTATTTCGAATCCAATAACGCAACTGAAATTGTCATTGTACAAGCTTAAAGTATACAAGTTTAAATATAGAAATATACAAATATACTTAAATATACAAGCTTAAAGTCTTAAAGTAACATATACAATAAAAATTAATATAGCAAAATTGCAAGCAGGTAATATATAATTTATATACATCGATACATGTTAAAACATACATACATGTGGCATGTATATTTATATTTTATATATCCAATATTAGTGCTCTCATGAACGACGTTTATAGTGTGTGAGGGCTCAGGGCAATTTATATAGCTGCAAACTCTACATGCGGTGATCTACATCATCAAGTTAACAAAGTACCCCTAATGTTATTTTAATTGAAATCTTTATGAAATATTCCAGATTAATAACTGGTTTCGTTTTGTGTTCCATTGATAGACTAAACAACGATGTTTCCTCATCCAAATGATATTAGTTCCCTCAGAGTGAAGTCAAAGAGTCACTTCGATTAAACGACACTCGTTTGATGAGTTAGGAGTGGCGAAGAGGATAACCAAGATGGCGACGTCTGAGTAAGAACATTCAAAGTATCCGTGAAGCAGTATCATCATCATCCTCATCCTCATCAACGTCAATCGACTTCATAATCATCATCGTCGTCGTCGTCTTCGTCATCATCATCATCACCTTCATCATCGTCGTCGTCATCGGCATCGTCTTCGTCGTCTTCATCATCATCATCGTCATCCTCCTCCTCCTTCTCCTTCTCCTCCTCCTTCTCCTCCTCCTTATCATCATCATCATCATCATCATCATCACCACCACCATAATAATAATAATAATAATTATTATTATTATTATTATTATTATTATTATTATCATTATTTCCAAATGAGACTTTACAAGGGTGGCTTTGAAGGAAAGAAGTCTGGAACACATGCAGCTATGAATCTCCTCGGATTTAGACTCGGAATGAAACCCGGATCCACTGCCCGTATTCTCTGGCAGTGTCAGTCCCAAGGCTGGTGAAAGGAAGGAGGAGGACGTTAGTCATGTTTTCCATGACTCGGTGTCGTTAAACAGCAATTGTATAAGCGGCCAAGCAGTAAGCCTACGTGAAACCTAATAAGTGCAGAAAATATCGAGGAATTGTAAGTTGGTCAGAAATGACTGGAAGACTTCCTAATATACACAGCGCTAGATAACTATCAAGGATTTCAACCCAAAGCGTTTAATGCATAGATGAATAATTCATTGGCGGTCGACACATGCCGATGGTTCTAGGAAATGACTTCGTCGAAGACAGGGTATTCCCAGCGGGAAAGACGAATGGAACATCGGAACATAATGGAGCGGACAAACGTTTTCTACTGAGGCGACTTTGGGCAGAAGTATAGGCTCATGGGCGAGAGGCAACTGGGGAGAAGAAGGGAAGAGGAAAATTGAGAGGAGAAGGGGATAGGGAGATGGTGAGGGGAGGGAGAGTAAAGCAGAGGGGAGCAGGGAGGAGAAAAACGGAGAATAGAAGAGGTCACCGCAAAACAATATTAATACAAAAATATAAACAAAATATGGAAGCAGGGAGAAAACAGGAGACAAGTTGGGCATTTTACTTCGCCTGTGACACGAATTGAAAGAGCGAGAACGAAGAGAGATAGACCTACGGAGAGAAGGAGGTTGACAGAGATAAATATATGAAAAAGAATTAAAGGTGCAAAAGAGGGTTGATGGGAGAATGCGTCACAGTGTAGACTGAAGCAGAGACAGGAGGGATAGGAAGGTGGATGGATGGATAGATGAATGGATGGAGTGATGGATGGATTAATGGATGGATGGATGAATGGACGGACGGACGGACGGACAGATGGATGGATGGGCTAACGGACGGAAGAACGTACGAGAGGTTGGACTAACGGATTCACAGACAGATAGATATCGAGAGAGGAGAGAGTAAGAGGAGAGAGTTTTTGAACAAGAAAGCGAAAAAGAATAATAGGGAATATGTTATAATAAACAAAATAAAAACTTATATTATGGGGTCTATATAATATAGGTATACAGAGAGCGAAATAAAGACAGAAGAAACTGGTAGCGAAGATCGAGGAAGAGGAGAAGCGAGCAGAGATGATTATTCATGCGGTTCATTCGTTGAATATTCATGAGACTTATTCTGACGCTGTTGCTGTAAATCATCATCAGGGTCTATAGGAACGACACGAAATTCCAAGTTTTCTAAACGATATCTAAGACATTTACTTCGACGCCTATTAAAAGCTGACATTATGCTTACTTTCTACGTTTTATTCTTTAATAGTACCATCACCTGCCCATGTTAGGGATCTGAGTTTCAGATTAAAAATATCTAAAGAGGGTTTTAATGTCGTTTATCGTGAGCTTAGAACTGCAAGTACAAAAATTCTCGTTTGAGCCACATTGGATATCAAATGAATTGGAATGTGTCACCTGCTAAAATCCTGAATCAACATCGACTTGAATAATAATCCATAAGTTTCTGGCTGCTTGTCTGTCTGTCTGTCTGTTTGCGAGCGTCTGTGCGAGTATCTGTGCGTTTATCACTGCATTAAAAAATTCTTCGCTTTCATTCTGTGAAATTGAGGGCTGCTGAAATTGATTGCTTTTCCGTTGGCAACGATTTTCTGCGTTTGGTGTTTCAGAGCAAATCCTGGTTTGATGAAAAGTCTTACAATATCAGATGATATGATCGAGTGAGTATTAAGCGTCTACGATAATACTGTGTATAGACCTACGCTTATATCAATGCACATACCATACGTTTTAAAAAGAGTAGAAACTGTAATGTTGTAGGCCTAACTATACAATGAATGCATTGCTTTTATGCACCTGTGCATGCATGTAGGTCGATATGTATCTATGGAGTTTCTAAATAGGGGATTAGGGAGGCTTGTGTTTTTCTGAATCGGCGTGCAAGTTTTTTTACCCTCTTTTAGTTAACTTGACTTGCGTGAAGTTTGTCACGGTTGGTGCGTAAAGTTTATCACGTTTGGTACAAATTCTTTAAACTCTTTTTAGAAATGTTCCCGTCGATCTACAGAGCTGGATATTTTGCACACATTTCAGGTTTGCCTGACAATGCAATGTATCAATGTTTAACGGACAAAACTCAAAAGTTGAGAAAAGTGAAAAAAATGCAAAGAATTAAATGTTTAACTACTCGAACGAGTCATCATTGACGAGCTCCACTCCGGCGAATTTATTTCAAAAATGATATGTAATAAAAGATTTCTTAAGGAAATTGAACGATTACGCCATCTACCAGATGAAATAGGGCTCCCGAAAAACCCATGTGTTTACTTTCACTTATTTTTATTTTCACCATGGTAACCAATTAAGGGAATCGGTAGAGAGGGACAGAATGACTATCCCTCAACCTCATAAATTTTGGGACAAAATTTTGTTGAACAGACTGCAATCTCCAGTCACACAAAAAATTATCTTGATTAACAAGAAAACCTGTCCTATGTTCTGTGTTGTTTTGCTGTTTGATGGTCTTTTGTTTAGATTAATCAGTGCACACCGGCACAGGTGATCTAAATTAGTTTCGATTTCTTCGCCTGGTATAGCTCGTTCCACTAATAATATGAAGAAACCTAGCCTTAACTGACTTAAATTAGACTTAAACCTGAGTAATGCTGGAGCCCATGCCTTAGCAATTGGTCTGTTCCTGGCTCTGTTTATTTTAGCAACCTGGGAATCGTGGCGCGGAACTTCCTTGGCGGAAATCATCCCAACTCCGTCCTTACCCAAGAAGGACTCACGATTCTGCTCGTCAAGGGTTCGATTGCCGACCAAGTGGTAATATTCGTTGTAGATCGATAGATGGATGAATGGATGAATGGATAATGTATGGATGGATTGGTGGGTGAACGAGTGGATGGATGATGGGTGGTTGTTAGGCGGACGGTTGGATGGTGGATGGATGAATGGATGGATGGATGAACGGATGGATGAATGGGATGGATGAATGAATGGATGGATTGATGAATAGATGGACGGATGTATGCATGATGGGTGGTGGTTGGATGGATTGATGGATTGATAGATGGATGAGTGGATGGATTGACAGGTTTAACTCCCGATGTGATACCTGTAATGTGTCTTAGGTTGGTGCGATTGTGAACTCCGTTGGTGGTAACTTCGACCTGAGGCAGGGTGCGTTATCGAAGAGCATTCTAGAAAAGGCTGGTCTGAAGATGCAAGAAACACTGATTGGTCTAAGACCAAAAGTCCTGAAATATGGTGAAGTCACGGCTACCGATGGATTCGCTCTTCCGGCTTCCTTTGTCTTTCACGGAGTTCTGAGGCAATGGAACAACGGAAAAGATAATTCCGAGGACGTAGGCTATCCAGTCATCATTTCATGCAAGAATACAAGGATGATCCATAAATATATATATATAGTTTACAGAAGCATATAATGATCATACATTAATACTGTTCTTGAGGATATGCATAAAAACGTTCGCACGTAGACCTACGTCATGCATAGAAAAGTTTGCATGCATATCAAAAGGACCAACCTCGAACAGAAAAATAGATATAATAGATACAATTGATAGACCTACAGTTAATGCAGATTTATATAAAAAATACACATCATATATAATACACTTTCATGCACATATATACATACACTCACATCTATAGGCTATAATATATAGTCCATTGTATAGATTGGGGTGCTTACCTATCCACGAACATGGTTTCTATCTATTCTTTCCAGACATTACGCAACTTCATCCGGAATTGTCTGTTGGAGGCGGATAAGCGTCGCTTGAGTTCGATAGCCATTCCAGCCGTTGGATCTGGAATTCTCGGATATCCTAGTGACCTCGTCGTCGACTGTCTCTTCAACGAAGCAGACCAATTCAGTTCATCTAATCCAAATACAAGCGTCAACGAAATCCGATTCGTCGTTTACGAAAAAGACCAAAAAACCTTCGACGTAAGTTGGTGTACTTGTCACATCGACAAAGAAGTCGAATTAGAAGCAGTTAGTAACTTATTAGGTTAGTACTGATTTAAAATAATAAATAATAAATAATTCTCAATCTATCGAGTTCACGATAAATCGTTCCTAATGGAAAAGCTTCACTTTGCTTGATCGTTCTGAGGTATTCCAACATGTCTCATTTCACGTCAGTCATCACTCAACGCTTTTACATATGGTAAGTTCTCTGTCCGTTAAGATGTTTACAGCATGATCTTCCACATAATTTAATTTCATCCAGAAACTATGGAATAGTCATGCAACTGATCTATAGCCTATATTGTATCCCCATTATTCTAACCACAGATGCTGCCGTATTAACCGTTGTACATGCATACTATCACAAATATAATTATCAATCTATTTCTATCAAAGGATGTTATGAATTCTAGCATAACATCACCTATCTTTCTATAAGATAATAATTGCATGTGTGGGCATAGGCACACTTTTATACTCACGAACAAGTACGCTAGGCCTATCTCTGCTCCTGTAATCTTTGTCGTCTGCTCGTAGGCCTATATAATATATATGTATATATATAGGCTTTCGAAGAGAAGCTGAATCAAATCAAACCCGACGATGCTGGAAACGGAAGTGATGATGAACAAGGCAGCGATTCACAATCGGATGATGAACCACCGAAGGATCAACTCAACTTCTCAGCACATATGCGTCAGTTCCTCAGATCTCGCTTCACCAGTTTAACGGATAAATATTTATTTATAAATAAAATGTAATATGATCGTAATTGTTTACATCATTGAAGGTTAATGCATTTATGCAATGTGGTTTCCTTCTGCACGCCAGCTTTCAACAGGGAGGGTATGCCTGTGATTACATGTGGGGTATATACATGGGTCATTTGAGGATTGGAAGGGTTAGTGGTTGCGGTTGACCCATGGTCCAATCTTCAGGCTTTCACAGGTCACTCCAGTCTTTTTTCCTTAGTTTTGGCTGTGCTTGAGGCGCCTCTGAATAGGTTCTCTAAGGGGCGCTATATAAAGGCCCAGAGTGAATGAATAAATAAATGAATTGGGAAGTGCTTTCTGTGGAGTAAATGATGCTGCCGAAAGGCAAACTAGAAGTTCTTAATGTTTAAGGGCGTATGCAAATTGGTATCCACGAATCCGCCGAATGTAATTTTAAATTCGTACGTAATTTTATGTGTTAAGCGTTTTCGCAAAATCGAATTCTAATGTTTTCAGGTGGTTTGAACAAGATGGTCAGCGATTCAGCCGTCACATTTCGTCAGATCGGTTAGATGATTATTATTTTCTGCTATATTAATTTGCAAAAGGTTATGGAGACACTGATAATGCTTACGCTCGCACACGTATGCCAAAACATGGCTCATACTCTGCGTAGAAGAAGGGACGCATCATAAGTCACAAATGCTCGGAATGCATATGATAAATCTGTTCAACCTTTGCGTAGATCCAGGTAGGTGTTCTTTTAGGCGACATTACGTTAGAACTATTCACCTAACGCATCCGTTTAAGCGTTGACGCCCGTCGAGTAAATTCACTTGTTTCTTAAGATATCCAGGATTGATATATTTGCCATATAGGTTCTATGTCCTTTATGCTGTCTCTGCCATTTAGTTTTTTTGTATTGTCTTTGTATTGTCTTTGTATCTTCTTAATTTGTGTAACTGCCTCTGTCCTATTCTGCTTTCTTATCCATGTATAGGTACAGCTTTTCCGCCGACCTGGAATCCAACGCCACCTGGGAAGCAGTATGGAACAACTATTTTGAGCTCGAGCGACTCCGAATTCAAGATGGTCTCTAAAAGGGTCATGGAAACAAAGGGCAACGCTCCTATACAGAGCATCGTAAAGGTATACAATGACTTGGAAGATATATACGTTGCCGGTAGTAATGGCGAAATTATATATCATTATGTCATTTAATAATCTGAATAGATGCTTGGATCATGTTGTATCCATTTAGCTCTGTATCACCTTATAGATAGCTTTTGACAGCGTTTTCAATTGGGAGATCGTCAGCTGGTGCCCTGTTGGTCACGATGACAGCGCTAGAGAAGTAATTGGACTGGATAATATCAGATCAGGTTAGGGGTGAGTCGAGGATCAGATGTGCATCATGTGGTTGGATTATCTGAGGCTATGTTTTTCTTCAGCTGAAGAAACCTTAGACCTCGTTACTTTGCTTCTCCCAATGAGTTGCTTTGTGAGTAACCATGCAGCTTGGGGAAGCAATGTTCAACACATTTCATATTTATAAGGACTACCTTACATTATTTCGACTCGAGCAAAGCCGGGTACTTCAGCTAGTTCTCCCTATGAATAAAATGCAGCTCATTCAATTGATCAGAATCTCGATGCAGAATAAACGTGCAAATGGTATTATATATCAATTTCCTATTTCATTTATTCAGTAACCATATGTAATAATCTGAATTGCTGAGAGTTATTGCTGTAAAATGAATTTGGTTTAATCAAGTACACTTAATAATTTGTTGTTCAGATTGAGAGGATCGAAAATCGGACAATGTATCAGTTGTACACGGTGTACAAAAGTGGAATGGAGCAACGGAACGGGAAGCAAGTGGAAAACGAACGACTCCTCTGGCATGGAACAGTCAAAGAATCGCTGACTAACATCTGCTCCGGAGGATTCAATAGAAGCTACTGTGGAAAAAACGGTAGGAGGGCGAAACGCTTTACCCTAACGATAACAATTATTCTGTGCCATTATGTGGGTGCTTATTCATGAATGAATGAATTAATGAGACTTGATGCAGCGCCTCTTCAAAAATCTACTCTGCGCTAGCCTACATGATGTTAAACGTTCTTTCAACAAGCGTTAGAACAGTTAGCAGGACAGTGCACAGTAAGCTAAAAGAGTCATCAGTGGTTGACCGACGCACAAGCGTGTAACCATCTAATGAATGGGGAGAATCATTGCACGTAGTGAAAACGTTGTCAATTACAGGTTGGGATAATTTTTGGACTAATAAGTCTATAGATTAAAGTAAATTAAATTAGCATACCTTTATAAAGACACAAATGGGTTGTACATCCATGCATGCCTGAAAGCGAGCATGCAGATTTTTAAAAAGGTTTAAATAAACGTTTAATGAAAGCTGTATTTGTACTAGCTAGCTGTCATTATATCCAAAACTAAAATCGTTGATTCATAAGGCATTCCAGCCAGATTCACTTTTCAATTATGCGTCTGGCTAAAGACTAAATCTAACCACTCCTCGTTGGGCAACATTGGAGTAAACACACATTGTCGAAAGATTTCACAAGTTAGGATGTAGATTTCGAATACACGTTCAATATTAAAACGGCCTTAATCAATTGTTATTAACGGATGTTGTAAGTTGTCTGTGGAATTTTCACTTCCATACAGCGACGCTGTGCGACTAAAATTATAATCAACATGACGCCGACTCTCTTAAGTGCATGTGTGTGGATGTGTGCGAATTGCAGTTAATTGTATATCTATATACACTAAGTGTATATATACATATATACACTAAGTGTATATATACATATATACACTAAGTGTATATATATACACATATGCATATAATATATATATTATATTTATTATTTCCATGCAGCGACGGTGTATGGTCAGGGTGTCTATTTCGCCCGTGATTTCTCCTATTCGACTCAATCGCAGTATTCACGACCAGACGCAACTGGAACCAAATACATCTTCATGTGCAAAGTACTCACCGGAACATTCTCCGTCGGCAACGATAAGATGATCGAACCGGAAATGAAGACAGGAACAGATTTCCGGCATGATTCAACGGTTAACGACGTCAATGACCCGAGTATCTTCGTAATATTCAAGGACGCTCAGGCGTACCCTGAGTATCTCGTCGCCTTTAATTAAGATCCGGGTCACAACGACAGCAGCGAGTAATCCACTAGGTCGAGTCAGATGATCGCTTTTGGGACTTTCTACAATGTAATGTAACTTATTATAATTATAAGGTGACTTCAACTGTTCAATACATGCATATATGCAATGCATGGATACATAACCAAGACCACAATTTTAAGTCCGTGTGCTCATGTAAATTAATGTTTGCAAATTATATACTGCCTTATATGCTGCCTTCCGGAAGCGCCTGAAGACTTTCCCTTTTCTGTTTCGCTTTGTGTTGAGTCGTGAGCGCCTCTGATTCGATAGGCTACTTGAAGTGATCTACTTAAAAGTATTGTTCACAAATGCCTACACTTAATTATACTAGGGAGCCTGCGCTTGTGAGTACTTGTGGAATTTCACTGGATATTGCGAATGAATTTAGTGTAAGATCAATGATAATCCTGTCTCTTTTCCACTTGTTCGTGAGCCCTATATATATGGCATCCGCTCAGTTAGAACAAACATTTCCTGCACCATACGTCTTTAATAGATGATGTGCTCACTCTAGCCGCCCTTAGTGACTAGGCCTATAATATCTTTATTAAGTGATAAAACTCACAATATATATATATATATATATGCGCAGGCTTTTTCAATTGGATTTCAAAGGCGGACAGAACCTTTGCCAATGGAAATCACTTTAAAATGTAACGAACACTCAGTCATCTTATTTTACACGACTTAAAAAAGAGTCGAGTTTAAAGACAGTTTGCATGATCTCACTTCCAAAGACAACAATTTGATTCTTGACATTTTCTTAAATCGTTTATTTTGGTCATATTTAATCAACATTTTTACGCAATGTAGACATTATTGTTGTAAGAGAATAACGTTAGAATTTTTGACTCTAAAAAACTGTATTAAAATAAATTGTGGTATTTGCGTCGAGTTTTCGACAGTATTAAATTCAGGCATTAAGGAAGAAGCGAACATATCGCGACGACTTTGGTACGAACTGCAAGTAAACCAGTATTCATTTAATAGTGCCATTTATTCCATTGATTGCATTCTCGCTAAATCTTGCTTTAAACAATGCATGTATGGATTTATAGAAAATGTAGAAAATTTAAATGTTCTTTTCAGAAGTGAGACCATGCTAAATGTTGCTGAATAATCACTGAAATCACTAATAATTAACTCTTTAGCCGTCAGTGGACTGGGAGTGCTCCTGAGTAGGTTTTTTTAAGAGGTGGCATACAAGCGTCCATAATGAATCAATTGAGTAAATGAACAATTTATAATTTCATTTGATATTTTATATGGACGTTGCTTGCTTAAAATTGTCTAGAACAGCGTTTCCCAATTTTTTGGCTGTTGAACCCTTTTGAGCTTTAATTTTTTTGGCGGAACCCCGTGCAAGACTAAACATATTTTACTGTAGGCACAAACGCTTGAGAATGCAGACAACTATGGGCTTAGGCCTAGATTGGATTAATTATAGCCTTACATCATCAATATATCATTGAAATAGCAATTCTCTTGCATGTAAAGTTTATACGCAGATGTTAAGCAAAAACCTCCTTTTAAAAATTCGTGTAGTTTATTTTAAATTGTTTGATGCTTATTGTTCACACTGAAAGGGTTCCGCGGAACTCAGTTTGGGAAACACTGGTCTAGAAGATTTCAGACATGTCTAAACAGACCTTCTTCATACTACATGAGTATTTAACAGCCTTTTATGTAGGATCACTTGTCTTCTGCTGTCTTGTACTGTCTTGGACCTAGTGTCTCGGTCTCGATCTTGACACCTCATTGTCTCGGTCTCAGTCTCGATACGTCACTATTTCGGTCTCGTCTTGGTCTCCAAGCTTCATGTCTTGCGTACAAGTCTGCTTCCAAAAAAGCGTTAGTTCCAATGGTCATCACCAATAGACGCACGGCCACATGTTTCAAGACTATGTCTGAAGGTCATAAGGCTTAACGAAATGGCCAGAATGAGCATCTGAATCAGTCAGTCAATCAATAAATTAATTAATTTATCAATCAATCAAACTTGATATAGATAGCTCGTCTTTAGAAATCTAATCAGAGGCGCACCCGGCCCAAACTCGGCCAAATAAGACAAATTTAAGAGTGGAATAAAATGGGATAGAGAATTCCTAGGCAAGAGTCGAGGATAGGCCTACAATTGGAGGCTGTTCTAATCAATCGGGCCCTCAGCCGGAAAGGCACGATGCTGCATTGTAGTCGCATAGGATCGATAGAAAAGGACAAGAAGAAGACTTTGCGAGGGAGAGCAAAGGACTAGATAGACTTTCTTTCGTTTTCGTCGTCGAAATGAGTGAGTTTAGCGCAAACGTCTTTTTCAGGTCTGCAGACTGGCTTTCAGTGAAACCAGTTGCGTTTTATCGTCATGGTATTTGCAAAGCATCAGTAGAGGACACGGCGCTACAAAAGAACGCTATAGGTAATTGACTCTATATAACTAACAGAGGCGCCATCTATCTTTGGAACTGTCTCGACAGTTTGGTGTTCGTACAGGTGTAAGTATTCATTTCTTTTTAGTCTACTTTGTTACGACTTTGAATGAAGCGTCTTTCTGCTAATTAATGAAAACTGAAAGTGTCTGCGTGTTTGTCATTTCTGCGTTTATGACAATTTCTTTGCTCGTGTTGGGTTTCGATTTTACATTTGCTTACTACATGGAATTCCCTAGTTAGTCCTATGTAGTTATTCATTTCGATATTGAATGCCTACGTTCAGCCTATAGCAGGGCAGCATATGCATTTGCGTCGATACAATGGTACATAATCTTTGGTCAAAATACAGTACTTTTACAGAAATCGACAATTTCTCAAAGATAAATAAGCTATAACGAAGAAATGCCCCGATCTAATTAACAACTGCAGAACAATCAACCACCACAGTTTCTTAGGCCGTATGCACTTCAATGTTTTTCAGCCTATAGGTCCCTAGTCCTAGGCCTGTTGCATTGTTGTCTTTGTACAGCTGTCAGGACCACTCCTTCAATTGTGTGTCCTTGACCTCAATGAATTTTAAATCTGAATGTCTGTCTATGGTCCATTGCGACTCTCCATAGCGCTGTAAAGCTTGGATCCGTCTCCGTTTGTGAACGTTGTTGTCATTAGAGATATGCTGAAAATTTATGTGCATATCCGGATGTCAAAATTTTTATACAGCCCCACAGAAAGCCGCTCAGAAAGAATTGCATTTTGAGTACAGAATAATTAGGCAATACACTGTGTACGGAAATAAAGGGACACCTTATTGATAGTATAAAAATAAATAGTAAACATTCAACGATTTCTAAAATTTCGCGACCGTTTTAATCCTGACATATTTATCTAGCAGTGCATAAAATATAATAGTTCCTGTTCTCCAATAATTATGTCATAATGACGTAATTTCCTTAAAAATTATAGTATTAAAGAGTGCCCATAATATATCTGCGGAATTTTCAACTTTTTCAAGATGTTTTCGATGGAGCGCCGTGAATTTATTTAGATTATATTTTTTATAGTTGAATAGTATTAGACTACACGATGTGTTCAAAGTGTCCGCCTTTGGTCTCAACACAAGCTTAAAGACGCGGCGTGCGCCATTGGCCGATAGAAACGTCATGCATCAATGACCAGCTGATCAAATTCCTCCCATGCATCAAGTTTGTAATTTAACGACATCACTATGACGTACTTTGTTAAGCAGGAAGTTTATAAATTAAACAGTTGTGGGTAAATATGTTAAGATTAAAAAGGTTTTGACTTTTTTAAATCGACGATCATTTACTGTTTTTCCCCTTTATTTCCGGACACAGTGTAGGCCTATATGTATTAGTCCTATGGGTTTTGTCCCAGTGTCCCACTGCACCTTTCGGGCTATAAGGACAGTTTGTAATCAAGATCGAAGAATCCACAGCGCCGTGTAATGACACTGGAAACTTTGTTTCTCACAACAGCTTCTGTTACCAAGGAGCGCAATTTTATCTGCGTTAGCTTCAAGGTAAACAGCAATTCATGCGAAGCGCTGGTCCATGTCCAAGATTTTCATTGGGATTCGTTCGTTTCCGACTCGAGGGGTGAAGGGAATGAAGTGGGCTCCTCCTCTGCTTATCACATGGGAAGATTCTGTCTTTCAATTTCTAGTCATTAATTATTGATGATATAATAGCACTCATCGAAATCTTAATTCCGCAGTACGGCGTTAAAAGACAAACGAATTAACCACCCACTTCCGAGTCACGAGTTTCTCTGCTCATCAGAAATTTTAGATCGTCACTGATATATCTAAATTCCCCCAGAAATTCAGTTTCGACTATTAATTATCTGCAACATCTGACACAAGGCTTTAACTGCAACGAGGCAGTGACATGGCGAATGCTAACAGGTGCAGATAACCCAATTGTCTCATGATAAAATACACTTCACTGAGAAAACCGATGCACAATAACTAATTGCCTCCATTTAAATTCTTCCAGGTCATCTAAGTCCTGAAGTCTGGTCGGAGACGGGAAGCTATTCGTTACGCTCAGGAGATGTTGCGTGCTTTAGGTAAAGTCTTTGGAAAGAAGACTAAGGCGAATAGGAAGGTCGAACAACGAAGAAGAAACGAGGAGGAGGAGCGGGAAGAAGAAGAAGAGGACGAGGAGAGGGAACATGGAGACGACATCATCTGGAACAATTTTGAGGATGACGGTGATTCCCAGGGAAACTGCGATCACGAGGATAAGCTTAAAGAGTAGGAAAATTGTCCTTTTTAGAGTGAAATATGACGTTTGGCTTCAGCTTCAAATTATAACATTGGTAAGTTAAGGTTAGGTGTTGTATTACACGTGAACCTCAACGATACGTCTGGCATTTATTGACCAGATATCACAGCAATATATCGGGCGGACAAGAGTTGACCTCTGTACTCCACGGACGGATGACTCGATGGTACATTTTTTGCAAAGGAATTCGATCACTGTGACCATGATTTAATAAGCTACTCCAGAGAAGGAAGTTTACGGCAGGCTCTCCAGTTCTGCAGTGTAGGCTTATACTCGACTATTTGCCCTCTGGGTTAGAAGTAAAATTAAAATAATAAAGCCAACTTTTAGAGCGTAGAATTGTCCGACTTACCGCCCCTAGGGGTTGCTGGCTGCTCGGGGGCGCTTCCGAGGTTACATTGGCTAATCCTACTTCCGGCCCTGCTCCATAGCCTATGGGCCATTTTCCCTGCAGTCGCCGACTACGTCTTAAGCACGGAGTCAGGGCTTCTCGCCCATATGCTCCTGTCGGCTCTATCTCAGCTCCATGCATAGTGAGGGCTCCAGTGTGCACCACAGGATTACCTTGTGCCAGGTTGGACATAATATCCGTGACCTCGGTGCTGATGGTGGCGATCATCCGCTGAGCCTGTGAAGCACCTGGGCTGGAATGGTCCCTACGAATAGACTGATTTATATTTCTCTCCATAGGGCTCCTCACTAAGACCACTTAATTATTTTTAAAGTTCAACGAAATTTGTGGTTTGAATAATCAAGCAATCTTTATTTTCTGCAATTAATCCTCAGCTGCCCGCTGCATGTTAAATTCATTAATCACAATTATACAGCAAACCAACAAAATTTCTAATTTACCAAAATCAAACAAACTTCTAAAACTGCAATAGTTGTATAATTATGTAATGTCGGAATTCATCCAACTTTCTTAGCTACTCTGATCTATATTCTTCCTAAAACAACGCTATACAAACGTACACCAGCCGAATGCCGTCAGTTACAATGCATTCGCGCTATCACCAGCTCTGGCCAAAAGTTAATCACTCTTATTTTTGTGCGCATTCGAAGTTTTCAGACTGCACTTGCACCACACAAGTCGTAATACTTCCCTTTTTAATTTCGCTAAGTTTTCTACACGGAAACTACTCGCGAATAATATGACTTTTTATGAACTTTTACCGACTCGTCAACCTCCACCCTTCTAGAACGACCGAAGAGCTTCGACAACTAAAATGGCCGCTCACGCGTCACCTGCGCAATAGAAAAATAGGCGGCGCCTCAAGCGACTCCTTCGGGAGCTTTAGCTGCCGGGCCCCATTAGGCTCAGCAGCGAAAGCTCGAGGGAGATCATTGCGCAGGAGCATTTGCACAACAGAATATTCAATCTTAAGAGAAACTAAAAATCATCTGCGAGACTTTTCTTTTTTCAGTAACCTCGGCCTTTTTGATCGCAACTTTCTCGCTGGAAATCATCCGAACTCGGTTCTGACGCAGGAGGGCGTAACCATTGTGCTCGTCAAAGGCTCTATTGCAGATCAGACGGTAATTAGGCCTATTCACAACGGCATTTTATAGCATCATCATAAATTAAGTGATTTCATTTTTGTTCAATCAATTCAATATTTTCCATTGATCCCGACAGAATATCAAGTAAAGTGCATTAATTGATGAGTGGAGACAATAGGGAAGTAAAAGGTCCTAAAGGGACCGACGGTCTCGCTAGTCGGGATGCTCTTTTCTTGGAATACAGCGAGCAGCGGTATAACAAGACGATTCAGATTGATAAACCATTAAACTGGAATTTAACTAGTTAGATCGAAGACTATCAGTGAACACATGTCTGTCTATAATTGAGGCTATTTCAAAATACGGTAACCAATTTTACATCGCTTCTCTTGAAAAATACGAATTTTGTAGCGCCTATCAATGTATCAGTGTATACATAGGAAGGACTTCAACTGCAGTCAGAATCGCTAGGGAAAACGGGATAAAGAAAAGAATTAAATTGTAGTTTGCATTTTATTCAACATCCTACGAATTCAAGCTGCTAATAAAATCAATGGACTGAAGTTTCGATGACTCAAATGCAAAGTTAACTGCACGAGGATGAGTAAGTGTAACGGCGCTACAAAAGATTCTGATTAACAAATAGCATTGCATTGGGTGATCGTAATTATTTCAAAGGTTGGCGCCATCGTGAATTCTGTGGGAAGTGATTTCGATCTGAACCAGGGCGCCCTGTCCCGATCCATTCTTGAGGCAGCTGGTGACGAGATCCAGACGGAACTGCTGTCGGTCAAGAGCCCTGACCTAAGGTACGGTCAAGTAACGACGACGAAGGGTCATTACCTCTCCTGTTCCTTCGTCTTCCATGGAGTACTCCAGAAGTGGAATGGCGACGACGCCAAAGAGGTGAGACAAATAAACACACGTACACATACCTACAAAGACACATGCAAAGTCACCTACACACACATATACACACACACGTAAACATACAAACATACGCACACTAACGCACACACATGCACAGAGAGCTACACATGTATTCTCATATGCACATACTCATAAGCATCTTCGCATGTATGCATACAGTTGTCAGTTACGCAGAGGTATCAATACGTGTCTGTGGTGATTCTCAAAATGTACTGTTCTGTCCTCTCCCATAGATGTACGCCTCAATCACCGTCATGTAGATACAAACAGAGTGACATGTGGTCTTCTTCTCATGAGAATCAACGCTCATCTGTTTAAACACATCACATCCAATTTGCTGTACATAATGTGCTTACTTGCTTACTCATCTGTTTAAACACATCACATCCAATTTGCTGTACATAATGTGCTTACTTTTCTGACGAATTGTCAGTGAACAATAAAAATATTTGGTTATGGTTATGGTTATGGTCATCCAGTTCATGATCTATCTGACCAATTCATACTCAATCTGGTTTCTCTCACACTAGTGATTTCAACTGACATTTCACTTCAAGGCATGTCTTTATATAAGCTTACGTGCGTTTGAGAAGTGTTTTGATTAGATTTTTTATAACGTTTTGTCCTCTTCTGAATCAATCGGCAATGTATGCCTACTGCAGACGTTGAACTATAAAAAAATGTGTGATTCTAGAAGCAATTACGTTAGTCGCGAACTAATTGAATGCTCAGCTTTGGTTTTGTCAGATTCTGCGAATTTTCATCCGGAACTGTTTGTTGGAGGCGGATAAGCGTCGCTTGAGTTCGATAGCCATTCCAGCCGTTGGGTCTGGAATTCTCGGATATCCCAGTGACCTCGTCGTCGACTGTCTCTTCAGCGAAGCAGACAAATTCAGTTCAACTAATCCAAACACAAGCATCAACGAAATTAGATTCGTCGTTTATGAGAAAGATCAGAAAACCTTCAAAGTAAGTCAGCGACAAATGATCAGGGCACCACAGAATTCGAGTTAGAGGATGAGATGAAATTGGAGATTTGTCGCATCAATCTCATCTAGGACGCCTTGTTCTGGCCCTAACAAGGCGATGAATACCTGAACTGCGTGCTTCTTGCGTTTCGACGACAGCCGGATGTGCGTCATCTTCCACCTGGCATTAAATGGAAAGAAGTAACGTAACTCTGATACAAAGAGCTGAAGCGCTTAAGCCTGCAGCGAGTTATAGTATTTCACCGAGGCGCATTGGTCGTTTCATTCATTCTGTGCATTTACATAGCGCCTCTTCAAGAAACCTACTCAGATGCGATGGATGTCATGATACGTCCAGTAACATTACAATATACAGGGATTGAAGGTACTAACTGATTATATCTACAGGCTTTCGAAGAGAAGATGAGCCAGATCTTGCCTGGGGATGACGAGGCAGGTGCTAACGATGGTGGTGACGAATTCATCAACAACTTTGATGGCGAAGAAGAGGAAGAAGTGGTTGAATTCAGAAACGACTTCGAAGAACATATGAGTGAGCTGAACGATTTGTTGAACTTAGATCTCTTGAATTTGTGAATATTGCGAGTATTTAGTTCTACAAACTATACTAACTCATTCTGTTTTATAAAAATAATTTCTTCTGACTTTATTAGTCTCCGATGAATTGTATTAGCACAACCATACAATTGTATTCAACATAAAGTACCTTCAATAAAATACCAAGGTATATTCTACACGTGATCATGCATATTCTCATTTTTAACGATAATTGTTATCACACGGTGGGGTTAAAGAATTATGTGGCACGGTGGCCTATTGGTTAGAGCGGTCGGCTCTGCATTACAACTGCTGTTTCGTCGTCGAAGCGTGTGTGCACTTCTGAGCCAGAAATTTTGGAAGAAGGGCGATATCAAATTTCAGTTGTAAATTATACCTATCTAGGCCTATGTGTAGGTCCTTGATCGGTAGCAGAAATGTAGAACCCGACGACGGATGTTCACATCTTCACGCATTTAGCATCTTTGGACACCTGTTCTAGCCATTCTTCCGTATACAAAGCACAGTTTAATACGATCGATATTGTTCGTTACTCTTTGACACATTTCTTGCAATTGCGACGTGTCTGTCATAAAATCAATTGATTTTGTGGTAGTCACCTCTGCGTCCTCTACATTTGATGAAGTCTTGTGTAAGAATAATTTATATGCCGTTCTTCGTTTGGGTTTAATTTATTCTAAACTTAGACAAATTCTGTTTTGTAGGAGGTCTACAACTGGAAGCAAGATCTTCAGCTGTCGCATTCAAACAGACTGGTAAGTCGAAATATTATTATTCCATGATATAAAATAATAATGAGTTCATCGAAATTATATTTTATGATCAATGGCAACGTATGTCAAAATTGTCAAAATATAGGGCCCACATTTTTAAATGTCATTTTATTTTCACTTCTATTGGTCAATACTGATGTCTAAGCCTTTATTTCCCGTCACAACGGGCAACGACCTGAACAAATTTTTGATCAATTTAACTCATTGAAATTAATCTTTTCTTTCTATGTGTGGCGCTGCGCTATACGCTCTCCAACTCATACAATGCCGTTTTTCTCATGCACTGAAATATATTTCTAGGGTCCGTCTTTCCTCCTTCGTGGAAACCGACTCCAGCTGGAAAACAGTATGGAGTGACGGAACTGAATTCGAATGAATCAGAATTCAAGATGGTTACAAAGAAGTTAATGGAGACAAAAGGAATCGCTTCCATACGTGGCATCATTAAGGCAAATTAACAATTCCTTAATTAATAGCACTAGTACCTTATTTCCGTAATCTGCTTCCATTTTCACTTTCGACCAGAATATCTCTGAAATTATTTTAGCATGCACCCGGATTTTGCCTACCAGTGACCATCAATGAAGCCGTGAGCATTGTTCAATGTGGTGCTATGGAAGTTCTCAGACCCTTATCATTATTAATACAGCCATCATCATCATCATCATCATCATCATCATCATCATCATCATCATCATCATCATCATCATCACTATCGTCATTATCACCAATTATCGTCATCGTCATCATTATCGTCACCAATAATAATATTTATGGATATTATAATCCCTTGTACTACTAATAATACTGCACCTGATGCTGCTACTGCTTCTAATGCAGCTATTACAAGTTCCACTACTGCTACAAGTGTATTACTGCTACTGTTACTGCTACTGCTACTGCTACAATTGTATTACTGCTACTGCTACAAGTGCTACTACTACTATTTGCACAAACATACTGTCGCAGTAGATTTTTCAGATTGACAATCTCGGAAGAACTAAGTGATGTAACGACCTGATATAGCTGAAGGGTAACTGGATGAAAAGGTCGCCATTTTTATTTGATGGCGATGACCTTAGTCGTTATGAGCAAGACGACCTTGACTATGACGACCTATGTAACGACGAAGACAACGATGACGATGATATCAGTGACAAGGACACCGACGCCAACAATGAATGTAATGGCAATGATGGTGACGATAGTATGTGGTCACGAGAATGGGAGGACGCGGATGAAATTAATCTCGGTAGGAATTTATAAGTTTGTTCTTTTACACAATAGTTTTATTTTGTTATCTATATGTCAAATATTACAAAAACCCATCGATTAAACGATTGAACAATACTTAATTTCCTATTGAGAGAAAAGTCGTTAACTTTTTTGTTTTCAACAGATCGAACGAATTGAGAATCGAACTTTGTACCAGTTGTACAGTGTGCATAAAAGCGACATGGAGCAAAGGAATGGGAAAGAGGTGGAAAACGAACGATTTCTCTGGCATGGAACTGCGAAGCAATCGGTGGTTAACATCTGCTCCGGAGGATTCAACAGAAGCTACTGCGGGTTAAATGGTACGCTATAATTCTAAATAGCGCAGACACTCCGCCTCTGCTTGCACTCTTGAAGTGCCAGTCCCAGGATCGACAAAGGAGGAGGGCGACTCTTATGAAATTTATCGTCACAGTGTCGTTAGGCTGAAACCTTTACTACCTAATAGACACTGACGTCATCAGTGACATTGTTCTACTCTCTGATGAAGTCTTGCCTTTCCCACCACTTCCATAGCAACTTGTCTCGGTCTTGTGTTCTCAAAATGCGCTTTGTTAATATACTATAATATATCTTTTATCTCTATAATATAGCTTTTATCTTTTAATTTTACTGGCAATGGTTGTATTATGGTTTCATTTATCTTCTTTTTCAATCCTGTTTATTGTGTTTTAATAGTTTTATTGTTTCATCTGTAATCATTGTCAAATTCAAGGGTTTTTTTGCATTCAATGTACCACCTGACGAACAGATTGAGTAATTCGGTTATTTTTTACAAATATTTTGCTATATGCTTATTCTAGTACCTTTCATCTCAACTCGTCATCTTCGTAGTTTTGTTGTACAGGGAAATTAGGGGTTCCTTTTAGCGGGATTTAATCCCCTTTGGAACTCCTGTTGACCATCTTTATTTTCAATTGTATTATTTTATTGTTGGCTTCAATTGAACTAATTTCTATTTATTCGACAATGTACTTCTGTTTGCTAATCTTTTGTAAATGTGGCACGATGATTTCAATAAATTTGATTTGATTGATTGATGTGTATGTATGTACTGTTAATAATTATTGTGATTGGAGTCAATAAACCGATATTGATTGATTGATTGATATAGCAAATTATGGTTATTAAACAAACACGATCAACGAGAACTATCAATCCAAGTAAATTCTATTCCTAATTGTTTAAATCCTGCATAATCATTGGTGACTCGGGTAAGCTTGATAATTGCCAAGTATTAGTAAATTTTGTTCTTATTTTTCCAGCTGTTGTCTACGGCAAGGGCGTCTACTTTGCCCGCAACTTTTTCTATTCGGCTCGGTTGACCTACTCCCCGCCCGATGAGACCGGCGTCAGATGCGTCTTCCTATGTCGTGTCCTCACTGGGACCTTCACCGTTGGTAATTCCAAGATGGTAGAGCCGGAAATGAAGGCTGGGACGGACTTCAGGCACGACTCGACGGTAGATAATGTCAGCTCACCAGACATATTCGTCGTCTTCAAGGACGCCCTGGCCTACCCAGAGTACCTCGTGTCTTTTCACTAGACTCGCATCAGCAGACCCTACTTAAAGTCCCAATGAGCTGTCAAACTGATTTGATGACATCTGTGTTTATCACGCTGATTACTTGGAGTAATTACTCTCGAAAAAAAAACAGCTACATAATTATTGTATTATGCAATATTTAAATATTCCATTAGTAAATATCTATAGTTTGTAAGCGTTGAATATACTTCTTTATGGCGATCTACTATGGCCTGTTCTGTAATCTGCGCTAGTTGAGACCAGAGGCGGCGAACTCGCTTGACACGTGGGGGGAAACACCCACTGAGAGGATTAGAAAATGTGGTGGGGGCGACATAAGTATAAATTGTCCCCTCTCTGTAAGGGTGGGGAAACTTGACCCCCTCGACCTCCCCGGGATTGCCGCCCCTGGTTGAGACTGATTTCTGGGGGTTCTGGGTGAGTTAGACTTAGACTGGATGAGGCTGGTAGGCCTATATGAAACATTTGTCTGCATTTTTTTACAATTTGCATATGACAGCACGTGTATGTAAGTGATATTATATAAGCCAAATATGGGGTTCCATCCAGAGTTGCGAAATGTTTTTTCAGACATATGTATGGAGCAGGAACATTGGTCAAATATTCACTAGAAGCTATGTAACGTTTTTACGTTAATAGAATTCGTAGGCCTATGTATGCACAGCTGTTTAGTTATAGCTAATCGAAGTCTCGATTGTTTGCATTATATCTATTCTAATAGGTTAGAATTATTTATCTATACAGGTAAGTCATGTAATTGAATTCTGACATGAAAATACATCGATGTCGAATTGGTTTGTTTGAAACACAAGAAACAGCTTTCCATTCAAAATCGTATGTCGCTTTAGAAATTCTCAGATGTTATCTTGTGTGCTAATAAAGTCCAATACCATATTGAAGGTGCAAGATCGTTGAAACACGCATGGCATTCTGAGCTGGTTGAAATATAATATAACGTGAAACTATCGTTTCAGACTTGCCTTTCTCTGGCTACTATAGTAAGGCTCATTTGGGGTGGTGCTATACACAGATGGAGCAGACGAACTGAGATCTGAGATAGAGCGCTGGATGCAGTCTCAGCGTGTCGGTGATAGTTTATTTTGGTCTATTTATGAAACTGTCAATCTCTGTTAAATAGTAACCATGGAAGGGCCTTTGTAAACAAAATTCGATGTGAATAAATGCTGGATAGATTTATTTAAACAATATATTTGAGGTTTTATTGCTTCTTTCTAAACCAACTCGCGATGTTTTCTCCACATCATAACTATGAAGATGTATAGCATAACATGCTGTCTAATATCGTGAAACAGCTTGACCAACAATCATTGAGCACGTTTTCTGATTTCAGTTCGGAAAACACCCTACAATACGGGAATACGCTACGTTTCACTTTGTCTTAACTTTTCCAGATGCTGAAATTTGCAGAGAGGTGAACAAAAATCTGCTTGGAATATCTGAAAATGAATAAAGTTGCAGAATAAGCATTACAAAATTAAAAAAAGATCGGTTTAGCTTTGAATGTCGACCACTTAAGCGAAATCTCGAATCTGGTCACGTTTCTATTCAATCTCGCGTCGTTTCACGCTGAAACCCCAATTTATGTATTTCCTAGAAATTACTTCAGATAGATGATAGAATATAAATATATTAAAGAAATTACTTCAGATAGATGATAGAATATAGACGTATCAAAGGAACCATTACTGTGCGCCTGTAGTGTAACAGAATCCCCGGAATGCCTGAGATTTTGCTCACCTTCCAACTGCTAACCCAGGTCTGAGACAAAATCTCAGGCCACACCGGTGGAACTCTTTCGAAGAGGCCACACAACGCAACTCTAGACTCCTTCGAATTCGATGGCTTCTAATTCAACTGAGATAATTGTTCCATCGATTTAAACTGGCAGTCTCTCGTCCTTCTTTACTTTACTCAAACCTAATTCTTCTCGCCATATTTTGGGAGTGCTTCTGAACGGTTCACCCTAGCAGGACCCTTTACAGATGCTCAAATACAATGCAGTAGGTCTAAGGAGGAGCTAGACTATGTCCACTTCTACAAATGACGGCTCGTTCTGAAGAGAAAGATGAAGTCGCCTCAGAATAATCGCTGATCCTTAGCCGCAAATATTAAACACGCGATTGTTCTGAAAGACGTCGTCGTCTGCCTTTCCAGTTCGGAAAAAAATAGCATCTCCTCTTACAGGAATAGAAGTTCTGGGTTTAAATTAGACACTGCCTATCATCATTTGTTTCAGCCTGAGATCATTCTGTACATAATAGCCTCCTATTATCTGGCCAAAGGAGACTTAAAAATAAATCCCATAGGCTGATGACTACAATGAGCTTCAGCAGCAAATTATTATTATATGCAGCTTAGGTAATAGATGGCGCCAAAGTAAAATTGTATATTCTCCTAAGAGAACCTTCTCATGTGAATCATAATATATTCACTTTCGATTATTGCCAATGTAATTCAGATTGGCAACGATTAAGCCCTGATTTATATTAGAATTAAGTCCTCATAATAATTATTATGATCTGACGAGAATAATAAAAATCCAATTACAACAGAAAATATAGCGATAGTAACAACTGAGGAACGGAACTTGCGTGTTGAACAATCAATGCCCTTTGTCACGCGATGAATTTTTTCTCCCATAGCCTTGTTTTAAAGGCCAATCCGATGCTACAAAGGGCTTCCTGTGACAGAAGCTTTGCGTATAACCTACCTAGTTACATTAAGAAGACCTAGCCAGACCAACCAAAGTACGCTGCAGGGTCCCTGTGCACATATCTGCTGCTAGGCCTACATGTTCATATATAAACAGAGCCTAAAATAATATTTATAAATGACACAAAATGTTGACATGTCTGTAGTGTGTTTTATTTCGTTTGTGAGATGTTAGGGGCTTAGCTCAAACTGATCAAACACGATTTCATAATATATATATATATATATATATATATATAGGTTAAAATTCTTTTTGACGATATCATTCTAATATCTTAAATTCTATTCAACCATTTGATTCTAATATTTGAATTACTGTTTAACCATTTCATTCTAATAATTATATGAAATCATACCTAACCAATTCATTGTAATATCTGAAATTATATTTAACCATATCATTATAACATCTTAAATAATTTCACTGACCCTGGTTAGCAGTCGACACTTCTGAACGCTTTAGACGGTGCCCATGAGGTTAGTATTCCTGCGTGTATCCTTATCTCCTGCTCTCTGTCTTCTTCTCTCTCTTTCGAAGACACTGCAATCGTCTTCTGTCTGTTCTTTCTTTGGCGTCCAAAAGCCCAACAGCAGATGACGACAGCAGACGGACGGACAAACGGGATCCGTTGCAAATCATTAACGACTGAACGACTCTGCGACCGACAGTCATCGCGTCAACGTCCCTCCGTGTCCCTCCTAGTCTTTTCTAGTCCCTCCTCGTTATTCCTTCTCCCTCCCCGTCCCTCCTCGCTCCTCCTCGTCCGTAGTCCCTCCTTGTCCCTCTTCTTCCCTCCTCGTTACTCCTTGTCCCTCCTTGTCCCTCTTCTTCTCTCCTCGTTACTCATTGTTCCTCATTGTCTCTCCTTGTCCCTCCTCGTCCCTCCTCGTCCCTCCTCGTCCCTCCTCGTCCCTCCTCGTCCCTCCTTGTCCCTCCTTGTCCCCTCTGTCAATCCATTGTCACTTCCTCGATCGATGCAACGATACGCAGACTACTACAACAGACGAATCGCCTTCCTCTTCCTACTCTTCGCCTTTTCCTTAAATTCTCCATCAGCTCCTATCCCTCTTTCTTCTATCTCGGTTTCTTCATTATCCCTTTTATTCTTCTACCCTATCTCTTTCTTGTTCTTCTTATTGTATCCCGACTGTTCTTCGCTTCCTTCTGCTTCCTTTTGCCATTATCCATGCTCTTGTTCTCCACCTAATCCAATTCCTTTTTCTTCTCTGTCCGAAGTCTGTCCTCATTTCTTCCCACTCTTCTTCGCCTGCTCCTCCTCTTCCTCATTTTCACATCCTATTCCACATCGTTTCCTTCTCCTCTTCATCACCCAGCTCCTATTCCTCTTCTCTTGTCCTTACCTTGCCTCTTCTTCCACTTCTCTTCCATACCCTCCGTTTTCCTCTGCCGTTCAGCCACACGTTTCCCCATATTATCCCTCACCTCCTTCCCTATTCCCTCTCCCTTACCTCCCCATCCTCTTTACCCTGTCCTAGACATTCTCCTCCCAGTCCTTCCTTTCCCTGTCCTCATTCCATGTCCAGTCAATCCGTCTCCTATCGACAGTCGACTCAACTGCGACTCAACCTCCGTCGCCGCTCAGTCGACGTTGCGCCTCCCTTCAAATCGAGTTAAACGACGTTCTACTGTAGGCGGTCATCGTTAACGACATCTGGTGAATACAGACGACCTCCCTTTAGCAGGCCCACACAGGCCCATGCTCAGGAGACAATACAGACAGACAGATGGACAGCAGGCAGGCAGACAAACAGGCAAACAGATAGGCAAACAGGCAGACATGCGGACAGACACACGTAGATACTCATGCAGACAAACGCAGATAGGAATACACGCAATGACGGGTAGACGCACATACAAACTCATCACATGGACCCTTGTTTGCCCAACTCCTTATACGGCGACACGCGCTTCTGTATTCCAGTCGATGTCGTGTACGCTTGCGTGTGTCTGTGCGTTCGTGCGTGCGTGGGGCTCCTGAATTCGAGTGACGTGTGCGTGTGTCTAATTGCCCGGCTGAACAATTTCCTGGAACAAAGAGGAAATAATGCAAGAAGACAGGGAGGCAGACATACGGGATGACATACAAGCGTACACGCACAGTCATGCACTCCGAATTACAGCGAAAGGTTTGGGTGGCCAGACCGACGCGAACATAAATGGGAGAACACTCAGACGTACAACGAAGCATACGAATAAGCATATGCTAATGCAAGGGTTGAGGCACGAGTTTTGCATTTTGAGACGAGTGATGATACATGTAATGACGTGATGACTTCATGTTCCAATGATATCTCATAATCAAATGCAAACCATGCAAATATTACCAGCCACAGACAAAACTCATGACCAGCCACCGACCTAACTCACAACCAGCCACCGACCTAACGCATGACCAACTACCGACCTAATTCATGACCAACCACCGACCCAACTCATGACCAACCACCAACCCATTCCGACAAGCAGACTCACAACCTACTGCCGATGCAAGGCAAAATGCCAACTAATGACATGATGTCAACTCACGACAAAGCCAATGTCCACTTGGCAAGAGCCGCATGACAGCATGAGATTCTAGTGTCACAGAAATCCCTTCCAACAACAACAGCGAAGGCCGGACATACGCGACTTAGTCAGTCTGTGTCGACGGCTCGTGCGTGTCAGTCATGCTGATGTCCAGTCTTGACCAGCTGACCAAAGTCTGACCATGCAGTGACCGCAGGTCGTGGTTGCGTTCGCTGAGCGAGGTTATTAGTCGGACGAGATATAATCAATTCACTGAGCCAGAATAAGGAGTTTCTGTCATTTTTGGGCCAAAGGAGGAAGATTTTGAGGGAAGAGGAAAGAAGACTAGAGGAGAAGGAGACGCTGGCAAAGAAGGATGGCGAAAAGATGAGCAGAGGGGTAACTAGAATGTAGGCGGGAATTATAAGAGGAACAGAAGAGGAGAAGGAGGGAAGAGGAGGGTGAAAAAAAGAAATAGAAGAGAGGTAAGTAGAATTTTGAAATAGAGAAAGAAGCAGGAATAGAGAAGCACGATCAATACAATTGTTAATAAGAGGAGGAGGAGAAGCTGAGAATATAGAGAAGGGAGGAGGATGTAGTCGAGGAGGAATAGAAGAGGGAACAGAAGAGGGAAGAGGAGAGGGAAAAGGAGAGGGAAGAGGAGAGTGAACAGAGGGAAGGCAGAGTAAAAAGTAGGAATAGAGGAGCAGAAGGAAGAGAAGGAGGAAGAGTGAACAGAGACAATGGAACAACAGGATGAAGAAAAGGATGAAAGAGTGAATAGAGGAGGTGGACGAAGGGAAGAGGCAGAGCCGTGTCGGATGAAACTCTGGAGGGTGAAGAAGGAAGATGAGGAGCATGCAGCAGACGAGCATACATGTAGATGAAAGCTAGAAGTGGAAGCTGGAGAAGCTGGAGAAGCTGGAGAAGAAACGCAAGAGCAAGCGGGAGGCACAAGAGGGTGGCACAGGAGGGAGTCACAAGAGGGAGGCACAAGAAACCATTTACGAAAGAGGAAAGTGAGCCTGCATAAAATGCAACATACAGCTACAGAGAAGACGTGGTTTAGTAGCTGGAGAAAGAGGAAGAGACAGCGAGACAGAGAAGGAAGAGGAGGAGGAGGAGGAAGAAGAAGAGGAGGATGTAAGATAGGAGAGGTCGGCTGAGCAAACAGACTGTCAACCGCTGACTGTTTGCTGACCAACTCAAGGACCATTTAGAAGGCGGAACAGAGACGGGAGAAAATCACGTACGACGCCAATGAGACAGAGAACGACAGGCAGACGATCATCCAGACAGACAGAGCGACAGACGGATGCTTGGATGGATGCATGGATTGATGCATGGATGTCGATTGGCCTGGATGGATGCATTAATGCATCGACCGGTAGACGGGCGGATGCATGGATGGATGGAAAGGTCGAAGAAAATGTGCGCACAGATGGATAGAACCCACGAACAGACAGACAGATCGGAGGATTAGGCACTCCACACTCCCATTGGTAAACGTTCCACAGACATTTGGAAGCAGAATTGCCGCCCTACACAACGAATGTCGCAATTACGGATAGCCAGAGTGTAATTATATTTGAAGCACACGTATAATAAAAACGACGATATATTGGGGAAATAAATGTATTAATATTATGTTACAACGCACAATAATATGTGATTAATAATAGGCCTAAATTATCGCAATAATTATATATTATCAGATGCCAGTGTATGTTAAAGACAACGCGTGAAACCATGCATTTTGCAAAATGCCAAGGTGCTAACCCTAAACTAACCGGAACTCTAACCCCACACTAACCCTATAGTCCTAACCCAAATCCAAACCCTAACCATGGCCCTGACTCTAACCCTACACCCTACCTAATCCTAAATCGGGGATTTTACAAATAGCCTATAAACTAGACATTTTACAAAATGTCTGATTTCACACATTACTCGCATGCGACACTACTATATTGTGGACGATACGCTAATCGGTGACTGAGTACGTATTAGAGCTGCACCATAAGCGAATTTTTATTATTATTTAGAGTTGAAGTGTGTACTCACACTGCGATATGCAAGCATGCAGTAGTTGCAATACGCGCAAATTTATTTTATAGGCCTATAATTACTATGCTACGTAGGCTACATATCTATCAATTAGGGGACAGACACACATTCCTACATACACGAGTATTATACTCACGCATATATACATATATACATACTACATACATATACATATAACTTTTTATATATATATATAGTTATAGGCAATCGATGATGAGAGCATTGGGAATCGATTGTTCGAGCTGACATCCGGTTAGACGGGAAGCCCCTTCTGCTACTGGCTGTGCTGTTTTCTGTTCGGTCGGATGAAGGGATCAAAGATTACGAAGGCCAATCGACGTGAGTGGGGTTGGATTAAGGTCGACGTGCTGAAGTGATTGGTGGCAATAGGGGCGACTAAAAGGTCGTGTAGAGCCAAGACCTAATTAAATGATTAGAAAGAATTCGTTCTTACAAACAGACCCGAGACAGACAGACCGAGACAGACAGACAGACAGACTTTATATTATATTAGTGGACTGATCCTTTCTCGATATTTACCAGGTCTTTTGATTTGATACCTTGTGCTTTAGATAATTGTCAGCACGATAGACGTTACTAATTAATAATTAATAGTAGCAGCAGAAGGTATAGGGCCTATAGGCTATAGCAGACGGATAGATGCAGAGAACGAGACAGAGATAAACAAGTTAAATAGAAAATATGAGTCTTTCGAGACACTCTTTCATCTGGTAGATGGCGCAATCGTTCCATTTCCTTAAGAGATTTTTGATTACATATCATTGAAGATTTAAACTTGCCGGAGTGGAGCGCGTCAAGGCGGACTCGTTCGAGTGGTTAAACTATATTTAATTTGTTGCACTTTGTTCATGTTTTTGTCAGTTATTGAGTCATTGTTTTCTCAATTTTTGAGTTATGTTTGTAAAACTTTGATACATTGCATCGACATGCAAGCGTGACATGTGTGCAAATGTCAGCTCTGTTGGTCGAAAAAGAGTTGATACAACTCCGACTGACGGACATGACCGTGGCCAACTTTACGCAGGCCAAGTTAAATAAAAGAGGAAAATAAAAAGATTAGCGGACATAAGATTACACAATTGACTCATGAATTCGGAATAACGACGTCTTTTGCGGTTGAAGAACAGAAAAAACTTCAGTGAATATAGATGGGACTGTGTTAATTGGCCACGTGAATATGATATGAACTTATTTCCCTACTGTATGCTTAAAATCCAGACATTTCAATGTCTATTAAATGTCCTGAGAATGTGAGAGCTGTGAGAGGTAGAGATGAGAGTCATAGAGCCAGACAGAGATAATAAAAGACGCACACAGAGAAAGAGAGAAAGATAGCGTGTGAATGAGATAGGGCTAGAGATAGATAGATAAATAGATAGATAGATAGATAGATAGATAGATAGATAGATAGATAGATAGATAGATAGAGAGAGAGATAGAGAGAGAGACAGAGACAGGCACAGGGACAGAGAGATACAGAGACAGAGAGACAGACAGAGACAGAGAGAAAGAGAGAAAAATCTCGTGTGAATGAGATAGGGCTAGAGAAAGAGAGAGAGGGAGAGAGAGAGAGAAAGAGAGAGAGACAGACAGAGAGAGAGAGACAAAGACAAAGAGAGACACAGAGAGCGAGAGAGAGAGAAAGAGAGAGAGAGAGCGAGAGAGAGAGAGAAAGAAAGAGACAGACAGACAGAGGCACATAGAGCCTGAAAATGGACGGTTAGATGAGAAGGTAGGAGAAGGATATGGAAGGGTATCATGCAGAGAACGACGCACGAGAATAGTAAGGAAAAGAAGGATGCTCAGAAGGAGGCTGAGGGGGTAAAGGGAGGGTGCGTCATGAAATTGCATCTGACCTCTGACCTCACGGATTCAAAGCACCGCCTGGCGAATGATGATCAACGTGCATGCGTACGGTCAAGTCAGTGAAAGGAGGTGACGCATGAAATCGTGCTCTGGGTCAGAGATCTGAGCTTCAATTGTGAGACCAACGATGACTCTGGGCATCTGTTGCTATCCAAGGAACACATGCAAGTCCACTTATTCCGCCCTCTCAACTGATGCGTCATGTTGTTTACATAACCGGCTATTAATATCATCATCATTGTCATCGTCATCATCATCAATCATCATCGTCGTCGTTACCATCATAATAATAGTCGTCATCATTCTTCATTATTACTAATATTATGACTATTCAACCTTATGAGTGATACGAAAAGTGAACTCACTTCCTCAGTTTGTGCGCCATTACTCTATGCCTCCCCCCGAAGCAGCACTTTACCACTGGCATCATTACGTGTGAAGTAATAGGTTATACATGTAGACAATTCTTTTATATGAACTGTAATATTTCATAATTTTTATGTCATCTGGTGTTAGTATGATCGAATACCTTACTCTTGCACAAAACGGTCGCTATTACACAATACACAAAATCATGCAAGAAGAAACGGCTTCAGAACACTCGCAGTTGAGATCATTTAACAAATCAGTGATACCACAGACATAGCACGTTTCGACTAAGCAAATGGCAATAACTGAGCATGTCAAATTGCTTCAAAGACTTTAATGAAAAAACTATGAGACCAATGCAGGACTTTTTGTTATTGCAGGATATTGCAATGAACTTTTGTAAAATGCTAGCGGCTGCAATATGCCCTAATATAGTCGCCCGAGAATTATGCTAGCGTTTCGAAAATCCAATGAAAAGTGAGTTGGACGTTTTTTGGCAGAAAGGACGGGAAAATAATAAAAATGATTAAATTAAACTTCACGCACAGTGTGTACTAATGAGATAATACATTATTTGAAAACATCAACATTGCATGATATAAGTTGCAGCAAAAATAATAAAATTTCGGTTGCTTTTGAGACATTTTTATAACATTGATTAACAAGGATTGCAAATCATCGTCCAAAAAAATTATAGGCGTAAGCTTACATCAACTCTTCCAAAACAGAATACATCATCATGGACCTTCGTGGCTAAATCAAGTAACTCCCTGACCCTTCAATACTGTAATGCACCAATTAATTATTTCCCATCCCTTTCACCTCCAATGCCTCTGGCCGCAATCTTTGCGTCACCTCTGATCCTCATCTCTCATCTCTCTTTCACTAACCACATCTCCAACCTCTTGCACTCCTTTTTCATGCAGGTTCCTGGCCTCCACCGCATCCGGCCCATATCGACTTCAAAATTGCATACACCATTGGATACCTGCATTGTCAACTCGAAGCTCGATGACTGCAAGTCCATTTACAGAACTCAAGTGTCTGCTACTTATTCAAATCACACTGGCCAGATCCGTCACCAGAACATCCAAGCACAATCACATCACTCCTCATATCACTCCTATACTCATATCATTCCTATCCTCGCATCACTCCTATACGCATATAACTCCTATCCTCACATGACTCCTATATGGATATCACTACAATGGAATGGCTGAAAATACAAGACCTCTTCCATTTCAAAGTCCTACCGCTAACTAGAACTTCCCACAATGCTCCCAGCCGAAATATCTCTGCCAACTCGTCACCATTTAACCAACCCTTTCTACCCAATAATCCTCGTGTCTCAGTATTGCTCCTCCACCAATCATCTCAAGTTTTCCAACCGAGCCATACCCATCACCTCTGGAATTGCCCGTCTTCTTAATTCCACAGCCCCGCATTTGCCACTAGCCCAACAAGATCCGGTCAAGAGTTGGCATATTTCAAGGAGTGGCAAAAGTTGGATTTTAAGATGTTTAAATGTAAAATGTAAAATGATAGCAACCCAGTGGACTAAGGAAGAAATGTCTAATCATTGAGACTTCTATGTCTATAAAGAAAACTTTACATTTCAATATGCAATTGCAATTTTGGAAGAGCGGATTAGAAATCTTGGCCTAGTGGCGACAAACAGTTAAATCCTCCCCTAACCCTTCTACCATCATTCCCTATGACTCATCATCATTTGTCTCAGGCTCATCCATCGGGCTTTCCATTAGAAAGTTGTCTCACCATCTCAAGAGCTCTAATTCAGACTCACTTGATCGGCCACCTTCCAATCTTTGACCAAGACAACACTCACCTCATCAGGTATACTCTGCCTCCTCTGACCTCTGTGAATCGACGCAGTGCTCATGAATTAGCTTTGGCTTGCGCTTGGTTTTATAATGGCGCTTTAGAAGTTGGAGATTACTGTTCCGATTACGATTATGATTATGAGCGTCTACAACATAGTATGCAAATATAGAATAACATATAAAATAATGATGACCAACTAGCAGGTATACGAATTGGCAGAGGCCAGAGACGAACTGTAGCAACCCGTCCAGACATGAAAACTGCGCTACTTTTTAGACAACCATGGGACAACATTGAGGGCAACCTGATGACAGGTCTTTTTTGAAGGGAAGAGGACTCGCGGAAGGCCGAGAATGTCCTGGATTGACAATATTTTGATGTGGACTCGGCTAAAAGGGAACAGTCCTAATGAGGGCAGTACGTGATAGACGATGCTGGGCTAGTCTCTAAAGTAGATCCATTCATGTGGCCAACTGTTGCGATATGACATGCGGTAGTATAGAATGAATACACTCGTGTAAACTTATCTTATCAACCTTGTCTGTGAAGAGGTAATTGAGTGAATCTAAAGCGAAAGCCACCTTTAGTTGTATGACTGCCTCAATGATTGATTCATTGTGTGATTACATGATCGTCCGGTTTTTTCAAACTCATGAATTTGCAGTAAATAAAGTGATTGAAGGATTGATTAGCTTGCACATTCATTCGTTCGATTTCATTTGATTGATTTGAAATTTGTTGATAATATTTTATCGATGATGTGTCGCTGATTCGTTCGTTTCAGCATTATGTTAAGCGAACTACACAACATAGTATGTTACGCTCAATATATAACTTTTGAAAGAGAAATGCTTTCAGTATTGAGTAAAAGTCACTGGACTTTTTCGCCAGTTTTGCCATGGATTTTGCGCATTTAGGAGGCATTTTGGTCGCATATAGCCTGGGCCATGTGACTGCGTCATGCCTATCCACTAATACCTGGAACAAACAGATCGTCTTGCTTGGCATTGCGAACAGAGATCTCCAGTCCGGTATATGTAAAGCACATAAAGCTATGTAAGACAAGCTACTGGGGCTTAATCTGCAACAAATTGCACACATAAGCATTAGAATGGCGAGCTCGTATCATATGCAGTAATAAGCTAGATATAACGCCAATAACTTTGGAATGCTGCAGGCCGCCTATCATAATAGGTGAGCTGTTCTGTCATTTGTGTTTTCTGTTTAGGATCAGAAAATGCCAATCTTTAAGAGCAGAGAACAAGTGCACCGAGTCCTTCTAATATGCTATCTCGTATGGATTTTCGTGTGGTACGCCACGCTCATCGAGGTAAAGTCTCGCCAGTTTCTTCACGAGCGCCGACTCTTGTAAGGAGGAGTGGGGAGGTGCCAATGACTGCAAAGATGTCGATCTTATAGATATGCATAATATATAACTCAAGTCTATAGTTTAATTAACATGTACTATCGATAACTATATAAGATGATGATAATCGTTGACTACAAACTTGTTAAGTCCCACTCGAAAGCCAATCGCAGGGCACCAATTTATTCATGAACTTTGCAAGTGTATAGTTTGTAAAATATGAGAAGGTGTATACTGTGGCCGGCCGTCAATGGATCCGCCTATCAAGTCTGTGATGCTCAATGTATTGTATTCTATTAAACAATTATGAAGCGCCGCTAGTAGTGTTAGACGCTCTTATGTGTACCAGGTGCTCAAGGACACGTGAAAAGAAAGAGGTTTTGGGAAAGGCAAAAAGTAGGATGGTTTATCAGCCAGAATCTTAGCGCGAGAAGATTGATGCAGTGCATTCAAACTTTCAAAGGAATGGAACCAATCAAGGGCATCTATAAGATCAACTGCAGAGGTGAAAGACGAACCTTTGAAAGGGTGTAGCAGCCGATCAAGTCACACCATATGCCCTTAATATCAACAATAGTAATTATTAATTTTTTTGCCCTGAGATACTTCATTCGCCCAGAGACTTAGAGATTAATAATATAAAGATTTTATTGTTCGGAAGGTCAGGCCTAGTCTTCTGGGGTCAACGGAAAGGTGCCCATGAAAGCGACTAGATTGTAGCGTTGGATGCAAGAAGAAAGGCGCTGAAAAAGAAAGATAAAGGCGCTGAAAAAGAATATTATTATTATTATTATTATCATCATCATCATCATCA
The DNA here is from genome assembly GCA_959347315.1 of Bimastos eiseni. Taxonomy (NCBI): domain Eukaryota; kingdom Metazoa; phylum Annelida; class Clitellata; order Crassiclitellata; family Lumbricidae; genus Bimastos; species Bimastos eiseni. The sequence goes on along the minus strand of OY365817.1, from coordinate 15,833,857 downwards.
TCATCTTCATCATCAATAGTATTGTTATTGTTATTATCGTTAAGCACATCTACTATAATTCTCTGCGTTGCAAACTGCTGCTTAAAAAATCGTTTCGACACCGACGGTATTCTGCCAATTTGAAAATATCCACTCCACTAATCATGTAATTGTATTCGTTGAACTGGAATATATATGTACAGCCAATCCTTTTCCCAACGACCTTGACAGTGCTGGGCCTTAGAGTCGTTTCACAGATCTCGCAGCTTCTTACATGTACGTCATCCATTGTGCATGAATAGATATTTGTGGATTCGAAGTCTTTCGTTCGTTGTCTCCTATGTTCAGTAAATTATGTTCACGTGGATCTCGCGAGGCAATTCAACCGTTGTCCCCAACGAGGTAATACGACTGTTGTCCGTGTATAATAGGGTCATCGTTGAGGGGGCAAAACGCAGACTGTCATATATTATGTGGTCCGGAGATTGAAGCTATTGTGAGATTGCTGTTCTTTATCCAGGAAGATTGGTCGTATTTGCTACAGGATTTTCTTGTGAACAGACATTCAAGGCCAGTTATATTTCGCATCAACCTACCTAATAAAAATGATGTAAATTAGTGTAACATAATTTTATGATTTTTATAGCGTCATATAGAAAACTTCTATTTCGCATTAGAGTCGAATGGTTTATTGATATTCGCTGAAAATGATTCTAGAATTCGGGTCACTCGTAATTGTGGTGCCTGTGTTGTTGTCGTTGGCATCGTTGTTGTTGTTATGATGATGATAATGATGATGATGATGATAATGATGATGACGACGATGATGGTGATGATGATGATGATGGTGATGATAGTAATGATGATGATGATGATGATGACGACGACGACGACGATGATGACATTGTTGTTTTGGAAAATCCTCCACTACTTGCACCCTGACAGTGCCAGTACCAATCCTGAATGAAGGAGGTGGGCGATGCTAATGATCTTTGCTATCACACAGTGTCGTTAGGCATAAACTATCACTACTACTACAATATTGGGTTTAATGAATGCTATAATATTCAAAAGAATCAGTATACATTATTTTTTTATTTGCTGAACGTTATTAAACGTTTTGATGATTTTGTAAATTTGTTTAATTGTTTCTGACAGTGGCTTCGGGTGGCGCGTTGCATCTGTGCAACCGGCATCGTCAGTGGCTTTGCTGGTAATGATGCTCTTTGGTGGGTGCACCTATGTAAGTACGCTGTCAACGACAAATGCGTCGTAATCTTCTTCTTCTTGTTTATCATCATCATCTTCTTCTTCTTCCTCTTCTTCATCATCATCATCATCATCATCATCATCATCATCATCATCATCATCATCATCTTCTTCTTCTTCTTCTTCTTCCTTCTCTACTACTTCTTCTTCTTCTTTTTGTTCTTCTTCTTCTGCTGCTGCTCCTTTTCTCTCGTCCGTCAAGTGTGTGCCAATGATGAGGTGTTATAAAGACGTCTCCATTTCCTTCCTTCTCATATTGTATCCAGTGCTGTTCTCATGTCCATTTCTTTTTCACGAGATCTTGTCTCACTTCTCCATCCATATATTTGACTTTCTTGTAATGTGAATCATCAAAAATTTCTCAGCGCCCACAAAAGTCGCGACAGGTAGACCAGCTCATTCACCGCAACATGACTCCGTGTTTCCTCCACGTGACGGTGTACGATGCCCATGCAGGTAATCTCATGTCGTCCATTCTTACTACATAACCAATCAATATCAGTCTTCTGTTTCAAAAACCGTCTACCAGTGTAGCAATTTCTTCGGGATTACCTCATTAAGAATTCTGTCTCGTCTTGTTCCCCCTTCCGCAATTCGTCTTAGCCGGGTCATTTCCGCCAAAGGAATCCTCCTTTCTCTAGAATTATATACCGCACTACAGTGATAAAATAATGCCCTGCACAGTATTATTTTTTTATAAAGAGGGCCTTCTGCTCGTCTTCCACATTCTACTCAAATTGCCAAGCACCGCTGATGCCAGTTTACTTCTACGTTTTATGTCCTTTACACATTGTCCATCTTTATTATGACCCTTCCAGGTATAAAGCTTTGTGATTTGCTCGAGCTCCTCCAGCTTCGACAGAAGTCATAGTACAGGTCATCATGGACTCTAGAAACAGATTGAACAATACGGTGACAATCCGAATGGTCACCTTGTACCTACTGTGATTGTTCTTAAACCACTGAGTTAATTCTGGAACAATGAAGGACCTGTCGCAACTGAATCACGACCATTAAGTCCTCGACACACTTCCTCATACGTTGTGAGAATTGCATGTATAATGTACACAGAGTGGGCCAGCATAAATGGTCCGACTTTGCAAGAACATAACGCCGTCAATAATAGGAAGTTATTTATAGTTAACGCATCAAATCAAAGATATTTCACTCTAGTATTAGCTTAGAAAAATTCGACCTGGTAGTAGTTTTTAAGTTAAGGAAATGTTTGGAAAAGCGCTAGCTGCGCAATTCAGTGGTCGTTAGTGACTCAAAATGGCGCCGTTGACAAACGATGATCGAGTTTTGATCAAACTTTTGCGAACTGATAAGGGTTTTAATTCATTTCAAATGATTAAAGAGTTTCCTAACAGAGGCTGGAATAAAACTACCCTAAATCGTATGACACGAAAAATTGACGAAACAGGAGCTTCAAGTCGTAAACCACGTAGATGGGTAGGCACGGCGCGCACACCCACTACCATTGCTCGTGTCTCCGAATTAATTTGCAGTCAAGACGATGACCCGGGTACAACCAACTATCTCCAAGTTAATTATTAATATTACTGTGTAGTACAACTTGACTCACTATAGGGTTTTACTTTTTGGATTTACTGTTAACATTGTCATGACTTTTCATTAGCTAATCATTAAAAAACGATGACTTTCGTTATGTCACGACTTGCGCCATGAAGATTAAAGACGCAATAACCAATGTTTTTGGATCTTACTACAAGAGTGAAATACCTTTAATCTGATGCATTAATTATAAATAACTTCTTAATATTGACGGAGTTATTTGCCTGCAAATTTGGACCATTTATGCTGGCCAATTCTGTATATGGCTTTTTGTCGTTCAAGAAATAGCAAGATTTTGATAAAAACGGTATTTGCAAGTTAGTTATTGATATAAAAGCTCAAATAACATTTCAGAAATTACTATTGAAATATATAATATATTTTCTTCCTGACAGAAGTACTTTGGCAGAGAAATCGACGATGTGTTCTTCGGACACTGCGTCAACTGGATGTCACCGTATATAAAGTTAGTTTGATGGACCAATTAATTATTGTTTTTAATTAGGCCTACGATAGGCTTGTTGTCGTAACCGTGATCTTCAAACTTCTGCAGCTTCAAAAACTGCAAACGTGAGTTCCGGCTAATTAACAGCTGATCAGTCAAAATATAATCCATAGGCAGATGCTAAATTGGTTCAAGGTCAAGATCCAAGGGGGTCAGTAAGGTAGACAGTCAGATGGCTAAGGTGGTGAGTGTTTTCAATTCAGACGTGTTAGGTCGGAAGAGGAGTGAGTTGAGCGAAGTGGTTGTGCCGTGGGCAACTGACGCTGGGAGAATATATAGGCCTATCTCTACGTATTAAGAGAGGATTCTGTGTGGGCTTCTGTCTGTCTGTCCGGCTATGCAATTGCGCAGTTTTAGAGCTACTGACTCGAGACCTTCACCATTGGCTCGGGGGACACCTGGGACACGCAGTCGAATGGTTAGTCTCCAGTGCCAAAAACCTGTATCAGGACCTGCCCAGGGAAAGTTTCCTTTTCAGTCGCCAGGATCGTGTCGACGAAACACCTCCTATACATGTACATTTGCCGACTCATGCACGTGATATGTGTCTGCCACACCTCTCTCCTTTACGGTTTGGGAGATATCGTACAGGTAGCTGGCCATCGTTTGCACAGTGAGCATATGTACTTTGTACGCATCAATGTCTATACACAATTCCGTTTATGCATTTCCACACTTTAACAGCTATTCACTCGAAGCCATCGCCGTTCGCTATAGGAACACCTGAGACACCCAGTAGAGGAGTTGGTAAACCCCACGGTCGCCGTCTTCCTGGTCTCCACGGCCAAAAATCTGTCTAAACCCGTGAAACTTCGGGTTCCCCAGCTGTATATATATATGTATATTTAATGAGTGACTTGATATTTTAGTCTATTATTCAGGTATTCTGAGTCAGTGCGACAAGAGAGAGAGGTGGTGTTATGTGTGAATATCGGGGACAGCACAGATGAGCAAAAATCCTAATAGCCAGAGATGCGATGTATTTGGGTTATGTCTATTTTCAGAAAGAGGGAATTGAAGCAATCAAATATAGCGTGAACAAAAGATGCTTATAGAAGGTATACCTTCTCTAATATTATATCATCGGTTGCTTTCCAATTTTGGGTCTTCGTATCTCTCAGCTGCTTATCACTACGTGTAGGCCCTGTATTCAGTATTACATTAAATTGTTTTTAGCTACAGAACAGCATCGCTTCTTTATACATTAATTTTGCTAATCATATAATAATTATTACTAGCAACACTCAGATGCTTTGATTCTAAGCGAAATATTGTTTGTTCGACAGCCGCCCTGGATTTACAATAGTCTTGGGTGCTCGCAGCATTTTCAAAGTTGCAATTTCGCATTTGCATCTGGTGACTTTCAAGGATCCAACCAGAACAGCCCCGACTTTCATCAAATAGTAAGAATTTGTTTAATCAAATGAGAAAAAAATTGAAAATAATCAAGATGGGTGACTGTCCGACGGGTCTTGCCACATGCATATCCCGATAACTTTGATGGCTAATGATGACGACAAGTACCGTTACAGATGTTAATATGTAGACTATTTTACGCAAAGTAGAAGCGATTTTTAAGTATTATAATAACCGATGTAATCTGTTTTCTGTAATGTCTAGTGTATGCAGGCTATGAGGCTAATGTGAATTTTCCTCTCAGTAAGTAAGTAGGTCGACTGGGTTTCCACTCTGCGTCCTGGCAATTATCTCAAGTTGCATATCGATGTGCTCGGCCACTGGGGTGACCTCGACCTATATTCACGGGTGGCTGGCTATTCAATTTGTCATCCATCACACGACGAATGCCTCTTCTACATCCTTCTTGAACCTAGGCGAATATCCGGACGTGCCTCATCTTCCACCAATGAGGGACTACTTGTCGACATCGTACCGGTGTCTGCGAATCGATCTCGGCAGTCGTCGCTCTACCCTTTTTGCGCAGCTTGGCCCTGAGACTCTGAAAATCCATGCCATCTGTCAGCTGTAGACGGGGGACCCGTTGGTTGGTTCCACGCTTGTGCGTGGGCCAACCATTGGTGACTCTCTTAGCTTACTGCGCACTGTTTTGCTAACTGTTCTAACAGTCGTTGAAATGACATCTAACATCATGTTTTCTAGAGCAGAGAGCGGCGCATGTCATAGAAAGTTTTGCGCTGTCATTATGAATTTGATCAAGTTGTAATCGATGCAGCAATCACTATATAGCGAGAGCGTTTTGGCGGATGTGCTGATTGATAATGGAGTTTGAAGTCTTCCTCATGACTCAGGTTTTAAACTGTAGGATATTCGCTTAGATTTAGCGTAATATAGGTCTACTGAAACATCCACCTGCACCTAGGACAGAGAATGTAAATAGGATATTAATGTAATGTAGGTCTACTTAGATATCCACCTGCAACTTAGCACAGAGGATGTAACTAGGATAGTTGATATTGATTTCGGCGGATAAATGTTGCGCAATCTAATAAAATAGGGCTACAACAATTGCTATTTATTGAGAACAATTTCGAGATAAGAGCATCTATGAAAATCAGTAGGCTAATCTTCGTGCTTATGCATGATATGACGCATAATAATTGTTAGAATTCGATTGTAATAAAAATAAATCTGACGTGATTTGCTTCCATGGTAACTGACTTTGATAATAATATCATGATTCTAACACGAGGGCGTTCACAACCGTCACAGTACATGCAATGTTGATATTCCAAACAATAGCGGCTGATTTTAAGGTTTACGTGTAGATTAGATTAGATTTTAAGGTTTACGTGTAGATTAGATTAGATTTTAAGGTTTACGTGTAGATTAGTGGTGGCCTCACTAAAGTTACGTAAGTTTTTGATGATTCTTAGGATCATATGCATTCAAACACGCCTATTAAAAACATTCTAAAAAGATCCGACGATTTTTATGGAGATTAGTGAAAACCTCACTGGCTAGCGTCTTGTTTGCGCGTATTTCTACGGTTTTACCTGTTTACTACTGGCGTGATTTATATGTTAACAGAGGTTTACACAGAAGGCCTAATCGTTCTCTCGTTTGGTGTTCGAACTTTGGGTAACCGTACCGTCAACATTTTGTGATAGACAATACTATCCCGCAACATACCGTTAAAGGTAGAGTGAAGATTCGCGCCAGTGTCTAATCTCTCACCTACATATAATACTCATTCCAACAGCTGTAATTAATTAATGTATGCCACTTACAGGCAATAGCATTAATTACCTCTCTCTCTCCATCATCCTATACCATGCTTTGCGAGTACCAACATTCAATCTTCGTTGAGGGAATTCTTTGTCTTTCTAACTCACTCCTTATCGTGAGGGGTCTTGGCCATTAGAAAACACAATGTTATGCCAACTTGCTCAGTTCTTAGAGAGCGGAATAGTATGTAGGCAACCCACTCAGTTAATTAGGCCTAAGCTAGATATATAATGCCAATAACTTTGGCATGCCGTCTATCATAATAGGTGAGCTGTTCTGTCATTTCGTGTTTTCGTTTTAGGAACAGAAAATGTCAAGCTTTCAGAACAGAGAACAAGTTCATCAAGTCCTACTAGTATTTTATCTATTTTCGATTACCATGTGGTACGCCGCGCTCATCAAGGTAAAGTTTCGCCAGTTTCTTCACGAGCGCCGGCTCATGTAATGAGAAGCGGGAAGGTGCGCATGACTGCAAAAATATCGATCTTACTGATATGTATATATAGCCGAAGTCTGTATTTTAATCAACGTGTACTATCGACAACTATAATGATGATAATCGTTGGCTCCAAACCTGTTAAGTGCCACTCGAAGCCAAGCGCAGGGCACCAGCTTATTCGCGAGCGTTGCATGTGCATAAACTGTAAAATAGGAGAAATAGTTCGATTGTCAACCGATCTGTCTACTCAATGTATTGTATTAAAACATTTATGAAGCGCCTCTAGAAAGGATAGCCGTTCAGAGGTGCATCCAGTGCGCAAAGACACGAGAAAAGAAAGAGGTTTCGTGAAAAGTAAAAGGAGGATGGCTTATCTGCTAGAATTTTAGCTAAACACCTCTAGTGGATTTCCGGAATTTGCTAACTGCTGCTTGAAAAAAGAATTTAACGTGCGTTATTCTTTCAACGGTATTCTGCCTATTTGAAAATATCCACTAAGTAATCACCAGTAATCATTCGTTGAACTTGAATATAAAAAATGTAAACAACCCATTTTTTTCCAATGACCTCAATAGTGCTGGGACTTAGTGGGACTTGTACGAAATGACTCCATCTGATCTGCTGTTTGAATCGTTTCACAGATATCGCAGCTTCTTATGTCGTCCGTTGTGCATGGATAGAAATCGGTGGGTTCGATGTACTTGAATGTTCCGATGAACTTAATAACTTCTTATATCGGTGGTACCCAAATTGAAGCTGTTGTGGTATTGCTGTTCATTATCCAGGAAGATTGGTCGTGTTTGCTAGAAGATTTTCTTGTGACCAGAAAGTCAAGGCCAGTTATATTTCGCATCAACCTATCTCGTAAAAATGATGTAGGCCTAAATTAGTGCAACAAGATTGATATGATATGATTGATATAGCGGCATGCAGAAAACTTCTTTGTCGCATTAGTACCGAATGGTTTATCGAGGCTATACTTAGTGGATATTCGCTAAAGGTGATTCTGTAATTTGAGTATTTGTGGTGCTTGTGTTGCTGTTGTTGTTGTTTTTGATGATGACGACGACGACAACGTTGTTGTTGTTGATGTTGATGCTGATGTCGATGTTGATGACGATGACGAATGATGATGTTGGTGGTGGTGTTGATGGTGATGGCGATGATGACGACGACGACGATGACGGTGACGACGACGATGACGATGACGATAGCGATGACGATGACGATGACGATGACGATGACGATGACGATGACGATGACGATGACGATGACGATGACGATGACGATGACGATGACGATGACGATGACGATGACGATGACGATGATGATGATGATGATGATGATGATGTTGATAAGCATTATTACAAGTCACAAGATTGGGGAATTCCGCCACTATTTGCATCCTGACAGTGCCAGTACCAAGCTACGATGAAGGAGGAGGGCGATGCTAATGATCTTTGTTATCACACAGTGTCGCTAGGCATAAACTACTACTACTACAACTACTACTACTACAACTACTACTACTACAACTACTACTACTACAACTACTACTACTACAACTACTACTACTACAACTACTACTACTACTACAACTACTACTACTACAACTACTACTACTACAACTACTACTACTACAACTACTACTACTACAACTACTACTACTACAACTACTACTACTACAACTACTACTACTACAACTACTACTACTACAACTACTACTACTGCTACACGATTGGGTTTAATAAATGCTATAATATTCAAACGAATCAGCATGATTTTTTTATTTGATGAACGTTATTCAGACAAAGTTATTAAAGTTTTTGATGATTTTGTAAATGTGTGTAAATGTATCTGACAGTTTCTTCGTGTGGTGCCTTGCATCTGTGCAACTGGCATCGTCAGTGGTTTTGCTGGCGACAATGTTCTATTCTGGGTGTACATATGTAAGTGCGCTGTCAACGATAATCGCTATACAGTTGCATCGTAATTCTTCTTGTTCCTCCTCCGCTTCTCCTTCTTCTTCCTCTCCTTCCTCATCTTCATCTTCTCTTCTTCTTCTCCTCGTCTTATTCTTCTCTTCTTCTTCCTCTTCTCTTTTCCTTCTTCCTCTTCCTCTTCGCCTTCTTCCTCTTTCTCATCCTCCTCGTCTGTTTTTTTCTTTTTCCTCCTTTACTTCTTCTTTTTTCTCTTCTTCTGTTTCCTCCTCTTCTTCTTCTATTTTTCCTTTTCTCTCATCTGTCAAGTGTGTGTTAATGGGTTTTATAAAGTCGGCTCCATTTCTTTCCTTCTCCATTTCTCTCCTTCTCCATTTCTTTCCTTCTCCATTTCTTTCCTTCTCCATTTCTTTCCTTCTCCATTTCTTTCCTTCTCCATTTCTTTCCTTCTCCATTTCTTTTCTTCTCCATTTCTTTCCTTCTCCATTTCTTTCCTTCTCCATTTCTTTCCTCCTCATATTGTATTCAGTGCCGTTCTTATGAGTGATTTCTTTTTTGCGAGATCTTGTCTCACTTTCTATCAATATTACATTTCATTTACTTTCTTGTAATGTAATGCGAATCATCCAAAAGTCGCTTCAGGTAGACCAGCTCATTCACCGCAGCTTGACTTCTTTATTTCCTCCACCTGACGGTGTACGATGCCCATGCAAGTAATCTCCTATCGTCCATTCCTACGACATAACCAATCGATGTCAGTTTTCTGTTTCTGAAACTGTCTGCCAGCGTCCCAATTCCTTCCGGATTACCTCTTTACAAAGTCTGTCTAGTCATGCGCCCCTTCCGCAATTCATCTTAGACAGTTTAATCCTACGTTTCATGTCCTTTGCACAGTGTCAATCTTTTGTTATTCATCCTCCCAGGTACAAAACTGTGATTTGTTCCAGCTCCTCTCCATTCAATATTACCATCAGCTCTTTATGTTGTTATCCGATTGCCCTAGTCTTTGTTTCCTTGCACATTTATTCTAAGTCAAATACTTCCACTACTCTCATTGGCACCAATTATTGTCAGTTTCTGGAATTGGAACTGCAACTGCGCTACCAAGTCGATATCATCAATAAACTATAATGTCGATAGAAATCATAATGCAGGTCATCATGAACTCTAGAAACAGACTAAACAATACGGTGACATTTCGCATCGCAGCCTTATACCTGCTGTGATTGGTCTCAACCACTGAGTTACTCTTCCAGTAAAAGATGACAGAAATTTTATCTCCAGGATTCTTTATAAATTCAAATTTGTAGCACATAATAAATAGTAGGCTTAATTGTAGCTGTCATAACCCTCTCTGCCGATCTGGTCGCGAACTACGAACATTCACCTTTGTAACTTACTGCGGTTTGTCAGTTTGTTTCTCATTAAACGAAGATATACAATTCTGCACCCACTATGACTGTATTCGTTGCTGCATGAACCTTCAAGTTGTATCACAACTCCTGTTATCATATACAATCGAGTGCCGGTTTATATATTTTAGAAATTGCTGTACTCGTTCGACTTCTTTCGAAGTACATGTCTGATTGCTGTGGGTTAATGAAGAGTTGATCTGTCGCAATGCTTACTTATCTAAATCACAGCCATCAAGTCCTTGACAATAGTTCCTCAGACGTCGCTGTAGTTGATGTGTATAATGTTTATTTGGCGTTTTATCTTTCAAGAAATCATAAGATTTTTCGAACAATGTTATTAGCAAGTTAATTATTGATATAAAAGCTCTGATTAAATTTTATAAATTATTTTTTGAATATATTCTCTCCCTGACAGAAGTACTGTGGCAGGGAATACGTCGATCTGTTCTTAGGACTCTGCGTCAACTGCATCTCACTGTATATAAAGTTAGTCTGATTGACCAATTAATTATTGTTTTTAATTAGGCCTACAATAGGCTTGTTGTCGTAACCGTGATCTTCAAACTTCTGCAGCTTCAAAAACTGCAAACGTGAGTTCCGGCTGATTAACAGCTGATCAGTCAAAATATAATCCATAGGCAGATGCTAAATTGGTTCAAGGTCAAGATCCAAGGGGGTCAGTAAGGTAGACAATCAGATGGCTAAGGTGGTGAGTGTTTTCAATTCAGACGTGTTAGGTCGGAAGAGGAGCGAGTTGAGCGAAGTCGTTGTGCCGCTATAGAAGATTGCAATGAGTTGTAGATGAGTGACTTGATGTCTTATACCATTATTCAGTTATTTTGAGCCAGTGCGACAGGAGAGAGGAGGTGTTTAGTGTGAGCATTGGTGACAACACATACCAGCAAACTCCAAATAGCCAGAGAGCGGTTTATGATTGTGATGTCTATTTTCAGAAAGAGTGAATGGTAGCAGTCAGAATGAGCGTTGACAAAAGATCCATAAAGAAAATCTACCTTCACAAATATTATATCATCGGTTGATTTCCATATTTGAGTCTTCATATCCTTCAGCTGCTCATCACTACATGTATATTCAGTGGTATATTAAATTGCTTTATTTCCTACAGAACAGCATCGCTTCTTTATATATTAAGTTTGCTAATCATATAATAATTATTACTATCAACACTCAGATGCTATGATTCTAAGTGAAATATTGTTTGTTCGACAGCCGCCCTGGATTTACAATAGTCTTGGGTGCTCGCAGCATTTTCAAGGCAGGAATTTCGAATGTGCATTTGGTGACTTTCAAGGATCCAACCAGAACAGCCCCGAATTTCCTCAAATAGTAAGAATTTGTTTAATCAAATAAGAAACACATAATTTAAAATAATCAGGACGGCTACTGACCGACGGGTCTTGCTGGAAAAAGATATTTTGAGTTGTTCGCAAACTGAGGCCGGAAGCAAATTACTACATGCATATCTCGCAAACTTGTGATGGCTAATGATGACAAAAAGAACTTATATAGATGTTAATATGTAGACTTATTTTACGCAAAGTAGAAGCAATTCTTGAGTATTATAATAACCCATGTAATCGGTTTTCTATAATGTCTATTTGTAAGCAGGCTTTGAGGCTACTGTGAATATTCCTATGAATGCGTAAGTAGGTCGACTGGGTTTCCATTTTGCGTCCTGGCAATAATCTGAAGTTACATATCGATGTGCTCGGTCATTGGAGTGACCTCGACCGATGTTCACGGGTGGCTGGCTATTCAATCTGCCGTCCAACACACGACGAATGCCTCTTCTACATCCTCCTTGAGCCTAGGCGAATATCCGGACGTGCCTCATCTTCCACCAATGAGGGACTACTTGTCGACATCGTACCCGTGTCTGTGAATTGATCTCGGCAGTCGTCGCTCTACCCTTTTTGCGCAGCTTGGCCCTGAGACTCTGAAAATCCATGCCATCTGTCAGCTGTAGACGGGGGACCCGTTGGTTGGTTCCACGCTTGTGCGTGGGCCAACCATTGGTGACTCTCTTAGCTTACTGCGCACTGTTTTGCTAACTGTTCTAACAGTCGTTGAAATGACATCTAACATCATGTAATCTAGCGCAGACTAGATTTCTTGAAGAGGCACTATGTCAAGTTTCATTAATTAATTGATTGACTGACTGATTGATTGATTGATTCATTCATTCATTCATCCTAGTAATAACAGCAGGCTGTCAAAGGCAGCGTTTTTGATTTGTGAAAATAAATGACAATTGTTTCTTTCTTTCGGCAAAGCTACTATTATCTCTGGGGATTGGAGTTGTTGGAAGCCTTTGCCAACTCCATTATTGTTGGGATGCTTCTCAGGTGCGTATCATGCCAAGTTTATGTCTTAACTAAGCATGTTACTCTTATAATTTATCAAGTGCTTTGTAATAGTTTAATAAATATATCTTTTTACATCGTCCTTGCAGAATCATCCAACACAGCTGTTTTCATCAGTATTATCATGTTAGCTATTGAGAGGTGGTGACTTGGACAGCTGAATGAGTAGACATGGGGTTTTATTGTATGCACCCATCTGCATATATATGTTGACATTCGTATTTCTAGAAGACATGCGCTGATTCAGATAAAATATCTCTGGTTACAGACCATGTTCTGCTGAGTATAGATATAAATCTCGGAATGAATATTCTTTGGTTTCTTTTCAGTTGTCCGACGTCGTTAGCCTTGTAAGTGCAGTAATTTACCTTCTTAGTTTATAAATTGTGGATCTTTGCGGTGGTGCAATTTACCTTCTTAGGGACTATATATTGTGGATGCATCATTTACTTAACCCTTTAACGACGAGAGTGTTCTGAGATTGACTGAAAAACCAATGCAGCTCATCAGTAAAGTGTTAACTTGCATATATCTTGAAGAAAACACTGGTGCATAACTGCATATCCTTCAACTGTCTCTCTTTCACGAGCACTTGGGAAACCGGGTTTCAAACGCTTACCATCTGTTTTAATTATTGTTGAACCTAATATGCGCTTCGTATTCGCTACGGAAACGTATAGTGGACCAAATAGCTATTCGGTATTCGGCCCAATAGTAGCGGCCGGACCGAATACGAATAGTGGTCACGTGACATCTATTTCTGCACAAGCCGCGTCTGCTATAAACGGACTGAAGTAACTGTATGCTGCCTGGACGGTGGTATCCCAGTGTCAGCCGTCTCATTTCTAAGTTTAGTCGGTTATGAATCGATAATCCAAAGGTTCGATAGTCCGAAGGTTTGATAGTCCAAAGATGGCATGGTGACCGGTCGATAGATGATAAGATTGTGGTTTTAATGGTAGCTGGACTGATGTGAAGAATTGTGTTTGTTAGAAGCTGGATTGCATAATTCTTCTCATTTATCCAGCTTCCATTTAGGCATAATTCTTTTCATATCAATCCAGCTCCCAGTTTTACACATTCTCTTTTCATCAATTAATCCAGATTCTAGTTAATTAATGTCGGACTATAGAATCTTCAGACTATCGAACTTTCGGACTATCGAGCGGACACCGTTTAGTCAAATTAGTTCCATTCTTAATTTACACAAACTGACAGAAGAATGCAGAAATTACATGTAATTAGCTGCTTACTTTTAGTTGAGGTATTGAATTTACTGAACTGAAACTTTGCTAACATTTTTAATTTGGAAATTTGTCGGCAGACCTATTTTGTACACTATTCGTATTCGAATTCGTATTCAGCCGAATAGTTGGTTCAGTTGTTCGTATTCGGCCGAATAGTGGAAGAAAGCGATATCCTCCATTCGTGTGCTAAGCAGCTCAGGCAAAGAAAGCAGATTCATAGTCAGCGACAGTTCACATCTACCAGAATAAGCTCTTCCTGTTAGCCACATGAATTCGTTTTATTGCCGTTGGTTGATAGAAGTTTAATTTTCTGATTTCATGTGGAAATATTTTGTAACTTTCCTTCCTTACAGATATATTCAAATCATATCTCTGACGTTCCTGTCCGCTGTAAATGTTCACCGTTTTATCGAGGCTCGAGGTATTATTCTCTTCCTTATTGAATCCTAAAGGTTATAGGGAAACAATCGGCAGATCCAAAAGGCATCTGAGTCCCGCCTAAGTGGAGCAAACATGTAAGAGTAAGACAATTAACGACGAAGAACTGTAAGTCTTGGTAATTTAAGACGAAGTAAATTTCTTACTATAATAGTAATTGATTCATTGACATGGCACACTAACTAACAAGTTGAGTTAAATCTAATTAAATTTTTAAACCGAGTGACAAATTACATTCTTTCCCGTGACCAATAATTTGTGTAAGCAGAACTGTTCCTCTGTTTACTTTGCTAAATGTTCCAATTGTGTAATTGTAAACACAAATTTGCATGGTATAACATGGAGCTAAACTCTTAACAGGTGCTCCGGACTTAGTAATTAAACAACAGTAGTGTCGATGATAGTCCTTAAGCGCAGATTATGTTGCAAAGGCTTAATTATAAATTAAGCCGCTTGTTCATTAACTTGTCACTGAATTTGACTGTTTTCTGCGCAGCACCGGGAGTTAAGAGAGGACCTCGCGTGCTCTTTCTTTGCGACAGGATTTAAAGGTGAACAAGGGATTCAATCATTCCTTTTAGGATTTTAATATAGCGCCCTTTGAAGACAAGCTACTCAAGATCGCTCCCGACCCATAATAATACAGTTATACAGTTAGAACAGGGTTTCCGAGGCTTTCATGGGGGAATGGTCTCTGAGCACAGGGCAACGTATCACAGGGAGTCCATTAAGCTTACAAATTACAGGACTCACTACCGAGAAAGCAGAGAACGAGAGGCACTGCTTGCATCGATTAACGGAGAGAGCGTTAATTGACGTGTAGAGTCCTGAGAGGTATGGAGGAACCATCCCCCGACCAACATACGAAGGAACAAGAGAAAATGCTTAAACAGAAGGACGCCACCGTTATTAAATCGTGTTAGAATTATTTTTGATTTATGATATTTGCTCGCCCACCTTCGTCCCAAGCGAACTCAGCCATAATGAGAACACTTACTGAACTCTGTCGGTGAAAACATAAGACGGCAAGGCAGATCACTGGCCACCTGCCATCCTCTGCCGAGGCTAGAAATATGCAATCGTTAGTATTCATACCCATGGTTGCCTCATCACTAGTCTTAGAGATTTTTCTGCTTGCTTTTCCATGTATTTTGCATGCTATTATCTGTGCATGTATATAATTTCTATAAATCAACGTTTCAATATTTCATTTTCCTTTCGCTTCCAACTGCTCAATCTTATTTTCTTTGCCGTACTCTATTCCATCGTTTTATTCCCCGATTCCACTTTTTCCTTTCTAGCTCGCGTGGTGCGCTGCTGAGTGAGCACCAGAAGGATGACGCATCCTTAGCCTGCATCAGCAACCGTATTGAACCACGGGTTGACATTATTGTATTACTGTACGCGTTACAAAATTGCATGATAATACTGATGATTTATTTTTATAGACTTTATTGTGTTCTGTTATTGTTTATATCTCCGATGGCATGTTTATAATTACTCGTGTTGGCTTTTCTGTTGTGCTAAACTTTCTCTATGGCCCATAAGTAACTATGTTTAATATGTTGCCTGCCTTCTTATGAGGTGATGATGTCTGTTTTGCTCCTTTGCAATACCGTTACATATGTTACAACCTTTAATGCGTTTGGTCCTTGATCAGCAACCGTAATTGAATCAGAGATACGTGAATCACAACTAATGTGCATTATAATTACGATGATTTGACTTTGTAGACCTTATTGTGTGGTGTTACTGTTTTGTTTATTCCTTCGATGGCACGCTCATGAAATTTTATACACTGTGCATTGTTTAGTGCAACTTGTGGAACACAGTTACACCTGATTCAGTTGTTAGTTTTAGTTTGATGTATGTTCTAAACGATTATTTTGTTCATCGAGTGGGTTATTCTTTCCTATTGGCTCCATTATTATCAAAAAATTTATCACTTTATTTTTCATTTTGCAAAGGCAACTCTAACGAAATCTTCTCAGATATTTACGGGGCTTTCGACATTTGATCTCAGGTTTCACTCCTGGCAGGCACCGTTCTATGTATGCGTTGTATTCGACAGAGTCGACCATTTGATCTTATGGACCGTACGGATCAGACGTCACAAGCTAGCATTCCAGCATTCCTCATGAAATCAATCATTTTGCACCATTAACCATAGACAGCTATGTAATTATATGGATCTGCCTGTATACAGCGTTTCTTGACTCTATATTTGATCTTTCTGGCAATGTGCTTGACTCGCTTGGCTTCTACATGCTTCTTATGGTGGCCCACGATGACACAGTCAATCGAACTTTCCATGGATTCTTGCGCCATTTGTCTGCCACAGGGCACCGTCATTTGCTCTCTACAGTGTATATCTCTCATTGTTAAACTTTTAACTGCTGGTTTGGGGCCTCTGCTTGCGCCTGGGGATATTCTCAGCCAATCTTTCGTTGATGACATTCAAGCCTATGCTCGCTATTTGGCTGGATGTCGCTCTCAGCGGCGTATACAGTGTGCCAATCCACTGACTATACAAGCCATCAAATCGTCTTCGGCTTAACCCGATAAAGACACAAGGGAATGGAATGATCAACACAGTCAAAAGCAGAACTGAAATCCAATAATCTGGTGTTGTTACCAGAAAGTAATAAGCTAGAAAGCGAATCATGAAATCTTACTTTAAAATCTAGAGCATCATGGGATAAGCTTGGGGGTATATCACATCCTACGTGTCTGGCCTTCAATCAATCAATCAATCAATAATACTTGATATAGCGCCCCTTCAAGGTATCTACTCAGAGGCGCTCCGGGCCTAATCCTCGGCTGAAAAGGACAGTTTTAAGAGAGGCGTAAAATGAAGATGATGAGTTCTTAGGTAGGAGACGGAGCTCTGAGGGAAGTCCATTCCAGATTGTAGGTCTGACGACCGAGAAAGCCCGATTCTGCATTATGGAAGTGCGTGCAAAAGGGACGATCAGGTCGCCATGAAATGCAGAGCGAAGTGGTCGTCGACCACTACTGGCAGTGATAGGGCGACATAGCTCCTGCAAATAAACAGGCACAATACCGCCAAGGCAGCGCCAAACTATTGAATAGGGATTATCTAAAAGATAAAAGGGATTATCGAAAAGACAGAAAGCAATGTGTTCTCTATAATGGATATGTTTCAAACTTGCTAGGAGTAAATTGCGGGGTCCCACAGGCTTCCATAATAGGCCCACTGCTGTTTCTGTCATGTGTGAATGACGTCCATCTTGCCTCGTCCGATCTGCAATTTATCATGTTCGCATATGATTTGTCGGATAGCTCACTCTTTGAACTGACTAAAAAGCTTAATGAGGAACTTGACAAGGTAAGGACCTGGTAAAAAGCTAATAAACTATCGTTGAATCTAAATGATACAAATTGTGTTGTTTTTTAGCTCAAATAGAAAGATTGCTTCTGTTATTGAATACTCTTTCGTTATCACTATGGACAATCAAAACGTAAAAAGGCCCAAAATGTTGGCCAATTCCGACTATATAATAATATTCCGACTACGATCATCAAATTAGCACTGAATCTAAATAGTACTACGATTAAGCAGCACAGCGTCAGAGTATATGACCCGATCTTGTGGAACATGTTACCAATTGATTTAACCGACGTGTCAACTTTGTATCAGTTTAATAGCATATACAAAGCTTACCTATTGATTAATCAGGGTCTTTAAACTTTATTGTTACATTACTTTCTAAGTAGGTTTGGTTTCATTGTGTGAGATTGACTTTGTTTATTGCTCTGATATTTACGACTTGGTAAGTTGTAATTGATGTAATCACGAAAGGGTTTTCTATGAATTGCTTCATTGGTTGCATAATTGGTTGAAATTGGGCGATCTCTGTTTTGCGGAACGGTCCGTTCCTTTGGGCTTTCCCATTGTTCACTGCATACTTCGTTACTCTACTGTTACTGTGATTATATTATGTATTGTGTATTTTGTTGGTTAACAGTAAAGCATTGATTGATTGACTGATTGATTGATTGATTAATTGATTGAAAGTAAAACGCAAATTGGTCTCTGGCCCTAAAAATAAGCATTATTATTCTAACCATTCAGGTCGTCCTTATCTCGAATAACTATGCACATTCTAGAAAGTAGAAACGAAAAGGATTTGGCTTGGACTAGCAGCGAATGATAGATAGTAGCTCAGATTCAGGTCAAGGCTGAAGTTGCCTAGGCTGCTTTACTAGAAGTAAGAATAAAATTAATTTAGTTTTAGTAGAGTAGGAAAGCTAGAATGAGCGAAGACGTTTTGTAGATTTGAAGTCAACAAGATCGAGTTCTTCGATAAAAAAAAGACTTCTAACGCCCTCACTTTGAGAGCACCCTTTGAAAATCGTTGTTGGCCCTATTTATGTGGAGAATTCTTTGGTATTAATAACAATTTGACTATATCTATTAATAATAATAATAATAATAATAATAATAATAATAATAATAATAATAATAATAATAACAATAGTAACAACAACAATAATAATAATCTAACCAAATTGCGTTGCAAAATGGTTCGATTTGCTGGCTTTCGGTGGAACTGTGCTGGTGAAGCTAAGAAGAGGTGGACGAAAGCACAATATCACCATGATGATTTTGTCCCGCATTGCTGAATGGGGAGTGGGAACGGCAGAGGCCGGACCTGTCGACTAACGATGAATTGTCATCGATGTCAAGTCGTAACTCAAGTCCACTAAATGCGACCACGCCTAGTATTTAGCATCAACAGTTGCAAGCAAGCTGGAGGAAGACAATTTCGATCTGCTAGGCTGAATCATTAGCTTCCCTAGGCGCATCAGGTACTAACAGTGAGTGCGACGAGAATGCTGATTCAATACTCCCGATTATTGATGCTAATAGACAGAAGTATGTGTCACCTTCCAGATGTGTCAATAGGGTTGGTGTCACCCGGTGCGGTCACCCCTCATGGAACTCCTTTCTTATGGTTTCCAGACCATACAGCATCCTAAGCAGGCTCCAATGCTTTTGTAGGCCTATATATACTGATGCTGGGCCTACTCGTAAATCATGTGTGATACGGTGGCAGATCGGTTAGAGTGATCGGCCAGTGTCGACTCAGTGTGTTCTGAGTGAGCGGCAGGGCCGGATTAAGACACAAGCCAACTAAGCCATGGCTTAGGGCCCCGGGCTGAGGAGGGGCCCTGCCGTTCCGAAAAAATAAACAAGGCGCTTGTTAACAACGAAAAATGGAAAGAATAAAAAACTGCAATCACTGTTTTTTGAAAGCCTAGTGCTCTTTTTGGGCTGATTTATATGTTTACTAAATTAATTGTGCTGAGCATGCTCTCCTAGCATAGCAACCGTAATTTTGTCTGCTTGTTGCTAGAATCTTATGGAAAATAATTGAAAAAGTGCATCATATAAGTCGTGTTTTAGGTGAAAATGAGATGAAATATAATTAAAATTATGTTTTTGATTTTTTAGACTGCACCATGTTTCTGTAAAAAAGCGAGTTACATTGTGTTATTTAAAATGCTTGGGGTGATTTTTATATTTATGGTCGGTATCAGAGCAGAACTGAAAACGAAAAAAGAAACAGTTAGTGGCGACAGCATTACACAAAGTTCCGAAACTTGATGGTTTGTTTAAAAAAAGGGAAAGAAGCCGACTATACTGAGTCTGAATCACAAAATATATCTCAAATAGAGAGCTGATGTATACTCAAACGTTGCTAAGAGGGTTTCTTTCTTGACAAACTGTTAAACTAACGCATTTCTGAAAGAATGTTATCCTGACGACATAATCCGGCGCTGGTGAGCGGGACGCCCGAGGCGTCAGTCACTGTGTAGGGATCATGAGCAAGTCCTTCTGCTCTGCAGTACAACTGCACTTCTGAGCAAAAGATGTTGGAACAAGAGCGATATCGAATTTCTGAATAAATTTTAAAAGATTATCCAACCCAGAAGCCGATAATTTTCTTTCTGTACAAAAAAATGGAATGATAACGCTCTGATTATACTGAAATTTTGTACAAAACGTTCTCTTGCTAATAGTGCAGCGAATTTCTAGGTTAATATGGCTATTTTCAGTACACAATTTGCTTTATATTCGGATAGTTATACGTTTTTATTTTCGAAATACACATTCTATATAATAACAACTGCCATTTGCATTCGCATCATCTGAAGGCACAGTTAATTTTAATATGCAAATGAGGCGCGTTTCTATATAAGCAGGCCTCACTCTGAGCTCTCACCCAATGAAATACTCGAGATCGTGCGAATTTCAGAGGCTAATGACGCAACCGCTGAATTGAATCCCATACGAAGTTATGCTGCAAGGCTAGTTCCTATAGCCTATAGGAATCATTCATTGTTCTTTCACTCTAACATTTAAATAGCGCCCCCTCAAGAAATCTACTTGGGGACACTCCCAGCCCAACAACCGAACCAGTCATAAGCGACTTGCAAAAGAAAATCGCATTACTGGGTGATATAAATGACCACACTAACAGCAGCGCATGAGAAGGTTCAAAAAAGAAGATTTATATAGGTCTAAGCATAGAGTGTAGGCATCACGTAGATTGATACACTATCATATACATTCAAGGTTATGAAATATGTTTTGTTACCAGGAATTGTTAATTTAAAATTAGGCCTAAAGAATTTTTTTAAGTTCAGCACAATTAGACAGTCATTGCGTCATTCTGATGGTGTCACCCGGCGTGGTCCACACCCACCGCACTCCCACCCCGCTAGTTACGCCTCTGTCACCTTCTAAGTTCCGCTTGGTTTCAACGCTATATTTAAACCCTGGTGTAAGGTTTGCACAATACATAATTGATGAGGACAAATTATGAGGAGGTAATTCTTTCACGTTCTATCTCCCGGCATTTGATTATTATACAATGCGGAAAAATAAGTGTACCCTAAAAAGTAATGGGGCGAAGCAATACTCTAACCCCAAAATCTGGACCAGTAGCCTACTGGGGCGAATGTCTATGTTGCCCTAGTGGACTCGACGCCTATTACCAATGCCACTTTTGGTAGCTCTTCTTTGCACTTTAGAATTGCAGAATGCTTTAATTATAAGTACTTCACAACCTAATTTATTCATATCTAGCATACGCAATGAAACTTTTTATGAATTATGTTCTTCTTCAGTTCGGTTTGACCGTATTCTGCAAAATTAAAAAAGAATAATTCGTCGTTGTCCTTTTAGTTATCTACCGACTCCTGCTGGAGGGTGTCATTTTGAGGAAGGAAGTTTTGGTGAAGCGACCTGCGTGGCAGAAATACTTTCCCGTCCTTCCTTGGTCTGCGTCGCAGTGCCTCACAGTCGGCTTCTATGAGAGCCTCAACTTGTTTCATATAATGCTCGCTTGCAGCCAGTGTCACCATGCCCCTCAGAGCGCTGGACAGAATGTCGTCAGATTCGTTCAAGAAGTCAATGCTTCTGTTTAAAGTGCAACTTCCGATGTATGTGGGATCTCCAGCTATCGTTGGGGCGCTTATCAGTTCACTAAACTCGTGCATGATGACGGAGTCAATCACGTGATCACACGAAGTCTCGGCCGGATGCACTTTGTCAAGTTTCGTAGATAGTTGAGAGCTCGTCTCATCCTTCAACTCTTCCTTTATACGGATTTCATCAACCTCACCATTGCGTTCCTTTTTCAAAGCGTATCCAGAATCCCTGTCCTCTAGCAGCAGAGTTTCAAATTTGAGGAAATCGAGATGGGGAAGATTTGCCTCCAGGAACTTGTGGGAGCGTCTGAATTCTGTTTCAGTGTCCATCTTTACCTGATTTTCTTCTCTGTTGGTCTTACTTCTTTTATTGCTCTTGTCTGCATTCATCTTTCTCTGTCGAGCGTCTAGAATCAACATCGTTTTTATTTCTGCTGAGAGCTGCTTTAGGTAACTTCTGTCGTCGGTTATAACCGTGTTGCTGCGTGAGAGTAGTCTACGAACTGGAAGTCTACAGAACCTCGGTTTCAAACTATTATTTCTTTTCAATACGTCGCTCTTCGCTGATTCCGATAAATCTTCTTGATTGCTCGGACCTCTGTCACTGGCGGTCTGGACACCGTTATTGCAAGACTGCCCAGTGTTGTCCGGGTGGTTCTCGGATTGTGTAAGGTCGTCTTTCTTCAGCCCAGGGTAAGTTGAAACCTCAGAGAACTCCCTCAGAGCCTCAGCGATTTCTTCGTCCATTGTTGAGATTGTCATGGCTCTTCTTACCATCCTGGACGAAGTTTTCTTCTCTGCAAACAGTAATTCTCTTTTCACGGACCTTATGGGTTCTAAGTCTTGGCTGGCACGCTCTTTTTCTGTAGGCTTACTTTGTGATGGGTTCTCAACGGTCTTTGTTACACTTTGAAGACATTTTTCTTGATTGTACTTTTCTATAGCCGCATTCGCTAAAGAATTATTGATCGTTTTCTTGACTTCGAGAAGATTTTCAGAGCCACCAGATGAATCGCATTTCCTTATGATTGATTCATTTGGCGGTTGGTCCAAGTCTGAGTAACGATTGCCTATCTTGTAAATTTCCATAGAGCTATCAACGTCTTCATTATCTTTGTTTTGCAGAGATTCGCTGAAGCATTTAGAACTCATTGCACCGGTTACAGGTAAGATGTCTAGCTCATCATCAAGCAGAAGTTGGATAATTCTACTGTCCTTTGTCAATCCGTTAACAATATCGACATTATCTTTGGCATTTCGTTTTTCAGTGTCGGTATCCAGTTTTACTGTCATTTGCGTGTGCAACATAAAGTGCTGTTCTGGTAAATGTTGTTTCTCATTGTCAATCATGGACAGCGTCCATTGACTTTCTACGACTTTCGAATTTGCCTCCAATTTCATTGTCTCGATGTCAATCTCACTCTTATTTTTCGTGGGGACTGATTTTACTGTGCCTGAGCCCAATTGGTCCAGACCTTGAAATTTTTCTGAAGTAAAAATAGGTTTCCCTATGCTTCTCCACTTGTAGTCTGCGACTTCAGTTACATCCTTCTGTGACTGAAAAGTCCCCCCTAATATGACACGATTTTCAGACCTTGGAGACATTTCTTCAAAAGTATTCATCCTTGATTGTCTACTATTCAACTGTTCGAATTTCGGTATAATTTCTTGTACCCTATCTGGTCCGGTTCGTAGAGTGCTCATTGATTCATCTCCTCCGTTACTTGATCTAGCCGTCTTCGCATGCGAAATTGATAAGGAGTGACTTCTACTAACTTGGTCAATGGTGTTGTTGCGTTTCGCCCTCGACAAGAAATCACTGTCCTTCAGCGATATAACTCGTATGACTCGTCGTTGGTTCTGAGCTTCTACAACAGTGGCTCTGTTCTTGGTTACATCTTTATTAACATCTCCTGAATAGGGATGGTCAATGTTGTTTCCATTGGCTATGTTATAGCTGTCAATCCTTTCTTGGTACGAGCTATTGCGAACTAGCACGTAAGGTTCGTGCGCACGGTAACTTGCTTTAGCATAATTATTCTCGGCGTTAAAGCTTCCCAACAAGATCCCATTGTCTTTAACTGGTTGAAATGAGCATGTTGCTGTGACATGACTTGCCCTAGAATCAGTTGTTGGGTGATTGGTTGCCGTGTGATACCGTCTGCTGTCATAAATTGTTCCCTTGACTATGGGACTTCTCATTGCGCGCTGTCGAACAGTTTCATCAAGGTCATGGCTAATTATAATTCGACTTGCTGCTTCATTTTGTACGCCGTTCGTTTCAAAGCCATGTTCCATGTAGTCCTTATTACATGACTCTCTACGTGTATCTTTGAGATACTGCGTCGTATGTCTTCCTTCGTTTGATAGCGGCTTCTGAGTATCTATCACTCGAATCGGTCGAATAGCCCACACTCCGATTGAATCTTTCAGAGGTTTAATATCCGCATCGCACTGATTGATCAGCAGACATTCCGAATATGGTGTTCCATCTATTTCGGAATGTTGAAGGCTTTCTGAAGCATCCGTTCCATTTTCCAGAGCAATTGTTTTACTAAGATCTGACTGAGTCGAAATCTTTATCTCTGAAGCGGACCTCTCCTGAACTTTCATCGATATACTGTCGTTCTTCTCAGTAAGTTCTCCCACGAACGAATTACATGAACGAGATTTGTGCAGAAACTGCGTCTTTTTCGGATCTAGTAATAATGAGTGGCAGTTCTTTCCGTGTCGCTTATTTTCCGTATGGACAAACGACTTCTTGGATTGTATCGTTTCTCTTTCCTGGCATATTTCCTTTGTTGGAAAATGCTGGCGCAGATAGACGAAGTTTGAGCGCATGAACGACAACGAATTTCCGGAGAGACTTGTCTTTGGCTGCGCAATGGAAGTCATGGCGAATAGAGCTGTTAAAGACAATGAACAACGAATTGTCAGACGTGTATCTTAACCTACATAATGCTTGTTTGTCATTACAGTTTGAACGTGAGAAGCAACTAAAACATCGACCCATGATTGTTTTATGCGTCTGGTGTTCAACTTGATGAGCCTATTTACCACAGCCTATGGGCGCAGTAATACTTGAATAATTCATCGAATTTTAAATGATGTTGTCATCGAATCAGAGACTCGTAGGTGAAGTACCAGCTGTAGCAACAACTCCAACAAAGCCTACATTTTCAGCAAATACTCTAAGTCCAAACGATCATAAAGTAACAGGGGAACTCGGGCGGTTGAACACATTTAGCTGAAACCCACAATCGCACAGAAATTATTAAATCACGGTCTCTTCCAGGAATGATACAGCTATGCAGCGGCAGATTTAGCCTATTCCTTGAAGGACGTAACATTGGAAACATGGGAACTAATCTAGAGGGTAGAATGGAAAGGAAAGACAAGAGGAGTAGACGGACAGATGCAGCTGGACTGGATTATAACGGAAAGAGGCAGCAAGCTCATACACGAGGCTCCATGCCTAGGGGAGTGGCGTCATCGCATGTCTGAACCCAATGATTGCAGAGAGAGAACCTTAAGAAGCGTGAGTTACGAAAGACAATTTATAATTGAAGTCAATATTATTGCAAAGTTGTTAACTGTGAATCAAGAGCAAACATGAATCTGATGCGAATACGATGATTAATTTTCATCTGAGCTGAGGTAATACCACTCGATGAACCCAAGTGCTATGTTTACAAATGCAGCCATGCATATGGCTTCTACATGTAGAAGTTCACTGTCAATAATGACTTAATCTTTAGGTCTAGGCCTCCTCAATGACAGACTTAATCGACTTAGCGATTGAGTTCAGAACTTCATAAATGGGCCAGGACTGTTGGCCCAATAATGCATGTTCCGCGTTTTTATCTAGAACACCGATTACCCTTTTTATCGATCAACTGTTACCAGACAAGATTTACGATTCAAATAACTTAAGCCGGAGAGTAGTAGATAGGACCTTTGCCGGGCGTATCGTTGTGCGATTCAAAGAACCCGCGATTTAAATGCCCGAAACTGTTAAAAAAATTTGAGCGAACTAGACATTCTAATTATAATGTCATGGTTTCGATTAGATCTTAATTCCCTTTGTCCATGAGACAAAAATGGCACAAACCGCTTTGAGCCAATGCTTAAAATTTCATTAGCGCTGTAACGTTCAAACTTCCTTCAAATGCCAATACTCACAGGACGATAGCCTGCGCCATGGTTATAACAATTAAGAAGAAAGAACTGGAGATTAGACTTACTGTGAGTAACTCGGCTGCGAAATTTATCACATGTTATGTTTTTAGCCTCAGATTAAAACTACAGAATTATTTTATATTGAGCCTAAATTAGGGTCTTATTAGTAACGCATTATTTCTTGAACGAAACGAAGATGTGCAAAGCACATCTTCGTTCTTTTGACAGAGCGGAATTGAGAGTGTGACAGTTCTGTTCAACAAAGCCAGTGATGTTCACAAAGCGTTGGTAAAAGTTCTGGACGTGTCTAATCCAGATGGGCTATTAATTCTCTACACCAAGTCATATCAGGTAAACCATTCGAAATAGGATGGCTAGAGAAAAGGTGCGAAGATTCAATATATTCTTAAGAAGTTATTGCAGAGGATGAGCTCATCAAAGAAATTGGATACAGCTGCAGCGGGTACTGCGTTTGTCCTTACTGTTCTCAAATAAGACATGAAGGACAACCACTTCAATGCATAAAATTTATCCCAAATTCAACATAATTATTTTAGTGTTTTTGATAGTTCCTATAACAGTAGGTTGTAGGTTGTGCACACGTGCAACTTTATGATGAATAATTGCAATTCGTGTAAATTATGTGAATTTGAAATGTATATATATATTATATATATTAGGGTGTGTCCAGTTGCTCACTATCCAGCGATTGGCTTTTCTCATAGGTCTATGAAAGGCGATCTAGGCCTATATACTTTCTTGGAACGTAGGTCTTTACAGAGGCAATCGAAATATTTTGAGTTTCAAATAATTAATCAGTGATAAAGTTATATTATATCAGTAAATCACCTAAAAGATATGTTTATAGCTATCATAAACCAGTCACATAAATACAAATCAACGAACTACAGTACGCTGGAAACTAACCTGCATAGACTTGATCAATTTTCAACTGAGTAAGTGCTGGTCAATAAACTTATGAACAGTCAGCAACAGTTGCCAAAATCACGCATTTTATATCACACGCTCGGAATATTTTATGAATTGATCTCTCTTTAGTCCACTTCAGTTAGACCTCGGCCTTACAAGCCTATATTTGCGGAACTATTAGGTCAACGTTAAGTTGGAGATGTCAACAAGACGGTGCACGCGCCATGTGTAATAGGCCTACAGAGACATCGTCCACAGGCTATGGGTGACCTCCCACGAAGAAATCGACTTCAAAAGTAGGCATGATCTTCTATACTCAGAAAATACTATTTATTACATCTCACGCTACCCATTGCAACTATGGAACATATCTATTTGCAGAGGTGTAACAAGATTTTGAAAAGTGGGGGGCATGATTTAAAAAATATTGCCCACCTTTCGAATTCCTCCCCAGAAATTTGTAAAATGGGGGCACAAGTTATCTTAATAAGTCATCTTAAAAGCTATCGGAGAAACATAAAAAGGAACCGATTTGGAGACACATGTGGGGCACTGAGCACATACAACATATCAACTTTATTATTGCATCGTTCTATTGTTCAATAGAACTCGAATAACTTATCCGCCACCTTCCTGTTGTGATACCTCTCAGTGTTATGGCTTACTGATATCTCGTTGCCATGTCAAAGATCATTAGATATAGACTATTTTGAGATAGAGTTCCTTCTGGTTATCGCACCTCATCGCATAGCGCAATTTTGACTCACACACTTTGAAACACACTCCTCTCGTGTAGTCGACCCAATCACTATCTCTCTTGCGTTCACGGGAGTCCCAGTGATTCCTATAAGTCGGATTTTACTTTCTCGCCTTCAGATTACGTGTCCATGAGTCGGTTCAATTATTCAATTGTAAGTTGATTGTGCTCTTTACTCAAAATGTTCAGAAGTGCACATTGAAACCGAGCAATAATTAGCAGCCTTAGATACAGACACTAGCACTGTGACTCTGAATGTGAGTCACTGCCAGAGTAATGAAAGCGGCAGATAGCTACAGAGGTGGACACGCAGACTGATAGGCAGACGCTCTGACTAACTGGGTCACATCAAGACGAACAGAAAGGTTAACAGTTGATGTTAATTCGAATTAACAGCTATAAACACCCGTGAGAGCAGCATTCGGTCTCAGCGAAGAGCATGTATTACAAAGTCACAGCCTCTGTCGAGTAGTTGGGAGAGCGTTTTAGTTGGCCTCCTGGCGACTAATAGTCGAACGATTGCACTGAATGATTTATAGCCACGCAATTCCTGTGAAATGTAATATTTTATATACATATTCTTGATGCCATCTGGTGCCAATATCACAACAGATCGGCAACGTTGACACTGAGTTCCAGCGGTTCGTTTTCTTAACGGAACTTAGAACTGATGGGTTGCACAAGCTGACCTTCAAAACTACTTTCAAACACAATTAGGGCGCTATATAAATACGTGGTTGGTAGACTAGAATGAACAGTTCTAAATGATTGATTGACTCCATAATCTTGTGGCCCACATTACTCGACCGATTAAACTCTGAGTAAGTAGTTTAGGTAAACACTTAACTCAATAGCAGGTCACACAAGCACTTGAAGTTTGGCAGGTTATGACAACAGCTAAGCAAATTACTTACTCAGCAAGACTGTAATCAATCTATCTTTCTTCTCTCTCTTCGCTGTCTGTCGGGCTGCCTGTTTGTCTTTATATATTATTATTTTTATATATGTAGATATTTAACTCGTTTATTTATTGCTATCCAACAATACAAGGGAGGAATATCCCGCTAGAGGGAACCCCAAGAAAGACTGGAAAATACTTGTAATCACTAATATATATTTATTATATATTGTTTAGTAGGTCATTCATGTTCATTTCGTGTGTGCATCAGTTGACTAATCAAGTTTTGTTCTTCTGAAAATGTTATCGTGTTACCGGCTGCTTAGTCACACTTTTATTTCATCCAATGAAACTTATAGTAATAATCCCGATCACTTTCCTATTTCAGAGTGACTCTGGTTGGCGTGGTAAAGGCCCTTTTGGGACTGTATACCTTCGATTCAACATTGTTATTGTTGCTCATCGAATCCATCAAAGAGCTCTGTTTCATATAGATTCATTACAAATTATTGTGGTTATAGTGGTCATGGCTATAGGCTATTGGTTATGATTGTGGTTAACATTTGCTGTTCTTCTTGTGGTTCTTTGTTCCTTTTGGTTGTGTGGTTAATGAGGGGTGCTTATTGTTGATTTTCATCATTAATTGATATGTTTCATACTTTAAAACTCAGTCCCATCGGTTCAATATATGTCCTTTTGAGGAAATAAAGCTAATTACCTAAATCAATTACATTGCAAAAATGTTGCTCGATAAATCCTCTATGACGCAGAAATACATACGTTAATTGAGGCTCACCAAAAATCAATTATTGCCTGACTTGGTTGATTCCGATTGACACCTGTCAATCAATCCGATCCGTGCATTGATCGGTCAAATATGATGCTCTATAGATAGTCTTCTGTCTCAGCAGCCAGAGCAGGTGCTGGCGGTGGACGCTCTTCCTCGTACGGATTCATCCCTCTATTGGTGGTCGATCATAGGTCTGCCCTTGCATGCAGGGACGGCTGCTAAAGAGGGAATCTGACTTATCCAAGATCCCATATAATTATGTAGATTACGATACACAAGGATGCTCTCTTTCTTCTTAGTCGGAGAAAACGGAATTGTTGACTTGGAGGAGTGCAGCTTCAAAGACAATCTTCAATCCGCCGCCATAATATGGTAAGAAGCATGCATATATATATATATATATATATATACATATATAAATATATATACATATATATATATATAGGTAGAGCATAGAGTCTATTAGAGGACAAAATCTTCACATATATACATATATGTACATGTCATATATATATATATATATACTACGTATTACATATGTAGTGAGGTAGCACGTGGGTGGAAATGGGATAGTTAAGTAGATTGGTGGTAAGCAGTTAGGTAGATAACTTGGTTGCTAGGTGGGTGAGTTGGTAGACAAGTGCATAGATACCGTATAGTTAAATAGGTCGATAGAGTTACATGTTTTGGTATATAGTCTCGCGGGTACGTATGTTGGTATTCAGTGGTTAGTGTAGATAGAGTGAGGCGGAGACGAAAAGCGAGATATCAAGAGACGGACAGACAGAGACAGAGACAGAGACATAGAAACGGAGAGAGACACACCGAGGGAGAAGTAGGTACATGAATTTATGCATACCCAGCAACCAACACACAATCACATGCGTGCTGTATAATATTATATGAGAGTGGACGACGTGGAATAGGTGAGGGGAACACCGTTTTAGGAGAATGGGATGTGAGGATCTGGGTGTCATTTGGTAAACTGTATAAAATGAAGAAAGGTGGTCTTAGTATTGGTATCTGAAGGCACTACATAGGATTGGGAGGTATTGTGTTGAATTAGACTCTGCACAGTTTCAAAACACGGCAAAGGTTATAAACTGCTTAATAACATCATTAACATGTAGTGCGGGTAAAGAGGCGGCTAATTTTTCGCCTGTTTCCTGAAAATGAAATATGCTCCCTGCAAAACTCGTTGGCCACCTCATTCAGTCACCTCAAAACCTTCTAGCAATAGACTAGCATTTGTGCATCATACTTTCCGTTGTGACATTCCCTGATCCACCACCGTTACTGACTTTGTAAAATGCATACCATTAAGCTTAATCTAAATACAACATAAATAGCAACTCTTCTTTCAGTCTTTCCTCCAGATTTTCTCTCTCAATCTTTCCACCTCGTCTCCTCTCCCGGCAACAGAATATACTTTTTTCTTCAGCATCTTTGACAAGTTGTCCTGATTCGAAGCCGGGCTTGAATCAGATGAATACATCGCACGTGCATTGCCTGTGAATTATATATGGTTTCCGCGACTTCGCTTTTGTGGGCATATAAATTTCGAGTATACATATAGGCTATGATATCATGTATGAATGTGATAATGTATGTTATTGTATTGATTCAAGCATTAGCAAAGCGCATCAAGTATGTTGAGAATCGCTGCCAGAGTGCATGGTCCCGCGAGAAGAAGTGGATTTTGAGTAAAGCGAAAGAAGAGTGACTGCGGAAGAGAATTGCGGAGCGAACAGAAGGAGAAAGGACGTCTCAAAGCAATGGACCAATTGAAGCAAAGGATCGATAGTGAGCCATGGCAGTTCTAGTAGAAGGAACCAAGAGGTCAAGTCTATTGAACGAACGAAGGGCACGGTCGCAGGAAGCTGAATGTATTGCGTCAACCAGATTTTTCGGGGCAAGACCCCGCATAGTCTTGAACAATGGAATGAGGACCTTAAATTGTATGCGAGCATGGATAGGAAGCCAATGAAGTTGTGAGTACGCATGTATGTATGTATGTATGTGTATATACAATGCACCTATATGTATAACATGTGCAAGTCTTTCAGTATGTAGGTATTGTATTCAAGCATGCAATGTATGTATTGCATGTATGCAATGTGTGCATATCAGCACACGTAGGCCTATGTGTATATATAAGCTTACTTATACAGCTATATATATTCATGAATTTATACACAGGCATAGATGTATAGCGTTTGTATAAATGACTGACTTCTCTCCATCAGCTTCTCGCTCTTTACAGGCGCTTCCTTTTCCTCTGGGATTCACGCGTGCTGAGAGCGCCTCTGAATAGTTATGCTGCGAGAGGCGCTATATAAATCTAGTGATCCAACACGACCCTATACAATGTGTACGTCTTCGTGTGCGTATGTTTGTATGTATTGTATAATATTGTATATTATGTAATGTATAATATGCATGGACGCTTTCTTTAGCTCATTTTTCGTGTATCATAAAGTACTTTGCCTTATTTTTATCTCGCACCATGTCATACAGAGATCTTATATTTAAGAGGTGCGTTCCATGTCTGCATGAAATGTGGTATAAAGTCGCCAGGAGGAAGTTGAAGGGAGAATATTATATGCAGCCTAGGGTCAAGTTCACTTGGCGTTATCTTCACACAGATCCGTTGTCTTGGAAACTGGTTTTGGATGAGTGGAAGATGGAATCCGCAAAGGACAACTGTGGCGGTCAGTCATGCATGTCCGCTGCGGTCGATTGAGATCGATATACGAATGCCGATTATCCAGTAATCAAAACGGATGATCAAAATGGCGAATACAGCTTCATCGACCATCAAACAAAGATTACGGATAAGAGAATACGATGACGTCATACAAAATGTACAATAATTATGTTGACTGATGATGATGCTCATTATGTTTGACAGTTCTGTAATCCGTTTGATAGTCGACCAGCGAATAATCAGTTAGCTATTTGACGATATGACAATCTGAGTTTTGCGTTATAAATTAACTTTTCGATATTCGAATAATCGTTAGATATTAGGTCTACTCAAATAGCCGGTGTCTGATATTCGGATCATCGATAGTTAATATTTTATTGCAGGCCTACTCGAATAGCCGTGTATTTGATATTCGGATCATCGATATTTGAATAATCGTTAGATAGTAGGCCTACTCGAATAGCCGGTATTTGATATTCGGATCATCGATATTCGATATTCGAGTAATCTGTGTTAGTAGCCACGGAGATTATGGTTGTTCAATCTCAGACGACTACGATTTCATGGCTGCTCTGCTTTTGGACAATTTCCGGTTAGCGGCTTCTGGCGTCCTCTTGCGGTGGTAAGAGAACCGGAAATTGGTAATTTTGCTAAGAATGTCGTTTGACAAGGCCGATGAGTCGAAGGGAGGAGTCGTTAATCGCTGCGAGGTTCCTACACCAGATGGGCAGGGCATGCGGAGTGGTGGGTGGGTGGGTGGGCGGGTGAGTTGTGAGGTTGGGTGTGCTGACAGTTGGTGGGAGGGGGATGGACTGTGTAAGTGAAGATGAAGAAGAGGGGATGATTTATCCCGGGCAGCTGGCCACCGATGCGATGATCGATTGATAGCCCGGGATAAATCGTTGTTCCCATGTATTCTCCTGTTTCTACGTCTCTTTCTCTCCGTCTCAGTATTTGTCTCCTTCGGTACGTTTCGTTTTCATTCCTTTCCCTCCTCCCTCCCTGCCTTTCTCTATCCTCCCTCTCTCACTACCTCTCTTCCCCCATTTCGACCACCCTCTCCCTTCCTCTCTTTCTACCACCCTCTCTCTTCCTCTCTTTCTACCACCCTCTCCCTCCCTCTCTCCCTCCCTCCCTCCCTCTCTCCCTCCTATCCATCCCTCCTTGTCTCCTCTTCTGCCACATTATCTCTTCCTTTGCCTGCTTCTCTTTCTTTCTGACTGTTCCTCTGTCGCATTCATTGCTTGATCTCAGTCTCCAGTTGGTTGACAGCTGTTGATGCAAATGACGATAACCTATGTGTGTAATAAAGAGTTTTGTAGCGCCTTCCGATCAATTTAAGAGGAAAAGATAGAGAAGGCGAACGAATACAGAAGATGAAAGCGCAGAACAATTTCAATATACCAACAATTTCAGTGAGTCAATATATAATATATATGTATGTAATATGTATATCTGGTTCAACTCGTGGGCTGTGTGAAACGACACTCTAGATTTTTGAAACATAATTCGTGACAAAATGCCTCGGTTACTTTACTCCTCCAACTGTTTGACCGCATCAACTGCAGCTCGTAACCGAAATCAAATATTCTAAACTTCTAAAGTGCCACTATAAAGCCAAAAGCAGGTCGCCACCTTATTCACGAGCGGAATGAAAGAAGCCTGAAAATAAACAATGGAGTCCCTTTAATGAAACGGTTGCTGGAACTATAAGTCTTACTATAGAGTAGAGCAATTTTCTATGCTGTATAGATCGAATCGTTCCTAAGTTAAACCGCGGAGCAAATCGTAAAAATCGTAGGAGACATGATTGCGTTGGGTCTGTAGTGCAACGATCGCTGGGTTGAAACAACGGAGTGTACTCAGTAAAACGACAGAAGGGAAAGAGTATGCGCACAATGGCATCTGTCACGAAGCGATAGGATCTCTCGTCCCATCGTCAGCATGAAAGACAACCCCAGTACGTGAGAATGCGTCACTTCTTGTCTACTTAAGGACCCAAGCAAACGATATGAACGCATACAACACTCACACACACTCACACACATATATATATTGTATATATATATAATAAATATGGTCTATATAGTTCTATATGCTTCTCAAGACAAGATTGGATGGCTGCATTTACTTTGCATATCTAAGTTCACGGGTAAAAAATATCAACTAGCTAACTGCCTGCATAATTATGGTTGTGCTAGCAGTTTCTCATTTAGTTGGTAGTCCCCTGTACTATACACAGATTATATGTTTTTCTTCTCAGACTATATAGTCCGTGAGTTTTTTAAAACAACAATGCATTCCTGAATGGTACGTACATTCGAAGGAGACACTGAGCCAGTGGTTGTGTTAGGTAGGCCTATTGTTCATTTCGGAGAAGCATTGTATACAGTTGAGGTAAAAGTACGTAAAAATATTAAATTCATCGGAATATATCGATCGGCTGATCTGGCGATAATTGAAAGAGTAGAGACGATGGGTTGTGATTTGCCAGCGGTGGCGACACTTGACCCGAAGCGTGACAGGCAGAAGGAGTGACAGACAGAATGAGTGACAGACAGAAGGAGTGACTGACTGACCTATCGACACCAACTGATTGATTGGTTCAACACTTCGTCAATCAAGTGATTGATGAGAAAATAATAGTCTTCCAGGAAAGGAAGATATTGACAGGATATCCGCCTGTGTAACAGTGTCAAATGCATCCTTCTTACTCCCACATCTGTCTGTCTCTGGCTCTCTGTATATGCGTTTCTTTTCATCTCTGTAACGTCTGCTTTTATCTCTTTTTCTGTATCTCTCCGAGATTCACCCCCTATCTTTATATATAATTATGTATGTATTTAAGTCCGGTTTTGTCTGCCTGCTTGGCTTTCTTTCTATTTGACTACCTATACACCGGTTAGTCTCTGTGTTACTGCCTCTGCCTTTGCTTTTGTTTGTGACTCTGTCTCTGTATCTGTCTCTGTCTCTGTCTCTGTATCTGTATCTGTCTCTGTCTCTCTCAATCTCTTTTTTTCTGTCTCTCTGTCTCTCTGTCTCTGTCTCTATCTCTGTCTCTGTCTGTCTGTCTGTCTGTCTGTCTGTCTGTCTCTCTCTCTCTCACACACACACACACACACACATGTGAATCACGCTGTTGCCAATTTCTACTTTTGTCTGCATCAGGCATTCTATCTGAATGTTCGTCTTTCCTCTTATTACTTAATATCTGAATCTAAAGTCGAAAATCATGGTTTCCTTTTCGTCGCGTTTTAAATACTTAAAATGCATATTTTTCTGTTGGTCCTCCTCCTCTGAAGAGGACACGGAACGCTTTTATGCTCCTTAATTCTCTCGCCCTAATGACATCTATCCTTCTTCTCCTAACTTTGTACTTCGCTATCATCTTTGTAGTATAGTTCCTCCCTCACTAGTTCCTCCTCTCATTCAAATCCTACGCGGTCTCCTCTTTATACTTTCCCATTGCTCTTTACCTTTCTCCTCCTCCTCCTTCTCCCCTTCCCTCCCCTTCCCTCCCCTTCTACTTATCCTCCTCTTTCTCCCCTCTCTTCATTGTAACAAGCTGCGTTTTTGCCAGCATGATATCTGAATAAACGAAAATTGATTGATTGATTTCTGGTCCTCCGTCCTCCTTCTCCTCCTCTCCTCTATCTAGCCCTCCTTCTTCTCCTCCTCTCCTCCTTCTCTCCTCTTCGTTGTCGTCATCGTCGTCATTTTCAACTCGACAGGTGTGCGCTTCAAGAGTAATCGATTATGACGTCCGAGCGACCGACTAACCATCTGAGCGTGCATATAGATTCCACGCTTCCATCTCTTCCATTTCTCCATCTCCTCCTTCCTTCCTCGATGTCAATCATTCGGCTGCCATGTCCCGTCACGTGTGACCTTCCTTCTCTATGACGTCATTTCGGTCCCATGAGTTGACCATTATGTCATGCAGGACTTGACTCGGCCGCCAAACGACTCGATTGACTCAACAATCGACTTTTGCCGACTTGGACCGCAGTCTCTTGGCCAAAATGGCCGACGACTGTTGCATTCTTATGTAATTAGACCTTAATCGCTTGTGAATTTCAAATGCACTCTTCTTCAAACAACCAAACTGCATTTAACAACTGGTAAGTGATATGACTGGTATTAGAGCTATAATAATATTAAGCTGCTGCAGTCGATTTGATCAGCTAAGCTACAAGGGAACTTTAAAGTATACGGTACAGAAATTAGTTCAGGAATCTTGAAACTATTCGAGATTACTGAAATTAGTAACCATGGTATACTCTGTTGGTGGAGGCTGTGTGTGGACTTGGTGCTTCTTGGAGGATTCTGTGACTTCTGCAACGAATCAGCAGATGCTAACAAGCTTTGGTTCATTGTAACTGCCAATTGTCATTTTGTATTTGCAGACGAATAAAAATAGCGCCATATAAAAGGCGTCATAAAGGAGGTCCTCTAGCGACCGGTTGTATTCTATCCCTTTCTTAACAAAAATGAATCATCTCTGTTTCAATTGTTCGATGGGAGGATGTCAGTCTGTGAGTCTCTCAGCCACTGAATCCATGGAAACGGTGAGGTCATCTGGGTGCATCTGCCCGCCAGATGGCCATGTCGGCCTGAACAGGTGCTCTGAGGTAGTCACGTGATACGTGTGGGAGTGGAGGAGCGCCCTCTGTGTTCCTGCGCTCTCGTAGGTCGCGGTCGTCGAAGGAACAAAGCAAGACAATGTTGACAGTCAGCCGTGTAGTTTATTGTGGAGAGAAGAGGAATTGGTATTGGCAGCGCCTTCATTTACTCATCAGCAACCTTCTTACTTTTCATCACCTTTCCAGACTGTCACCACCGTTAACTTTTACATCATCGTCGTCATCATTATTGATGTAATCTTTGCGGCAACTGCAATAATAATCTTTAGCGGAGGTCGTTATCAACATCTTCATTATCAACATTTTCATTATCAACATCTTCATTATCGGCCTCTTCATTATCGACATCTTCAATATCAACATCATCATTGTCACACATCTTCACTATCGTCGCTGCTGTCTTCGTTATCTTCATCAGATCATGACCATCGACACCATCATCACTACCTTGATCTTCAACGTCTCCAGATCACTGTTTGATAGCGTCGTTGTCGCACTTTGGATTCGAACTCAGCCAGAGGCATTGCTCTTACCAGTTGACAACGCAAACCCGTTTCTTCTAGTCTAGCATTGTGCTATCCTGCCCGCAAATGCATCATTCAATCCCAGCATTCCCTGCATCTCATCCACATCCGGCGCCTGGAATATTCCCGGAAGTCCCGGCCTGTCCACCCACTCCGCCAGATTATTGGAACTGCCATAAAGATCATGCCGCCTAATTCCGGTTGGCTTATCGTTGCCAAGGAAACGACGCTTGCGCCATCTGGTAGCTGATAAAATCATAACCGGATGTCGTCCCACAGGGGGTCAAGCTCGTAAACGATATAGGCACCTTGGACTATTCCCAAATTTCATTAACTTCTCTTAAGTCAGAGACAGAATGGAACAAAAATGAATTCGAGGTCCATAGGTCTGGACACGTGGATAATAATGTTCGGTGCCTGATCCGCTAAGATATATCATAGGCGTATATAGCAATAAATATCATCCTCGTATTCGTGTAGATTTTACAATGTATGCTGGATATATAGCTTCACTCGTGTGTAATCGTTTT